>VZTX01024381.1:0-191295 GCA_013400915.1 Pardalotus punctatus
ATATATATATATACATATAAAAACCCAGCCCAGTTACAAAATGAAATAGAGACTTTACTTTCTTTCTTCAAATCATTTCACATCTTCTTTTCCAGCTCCCTGAGAACTAGCACTAAAAAATATTTTTGGCATTTCTGGGTCTTGAACTTTTATCAGGGCTGTCTTTTGTATCTGGGACTGTTTAGTCTTGAAAGCTTTCTCAGTCTTTGTTGGGTACACACAGAATAAAGGTGTTTTACAACATAAGAAGTACAGTACATGATAAATTACCTGTTGAACAACTAAACTGGATTTTTAGGTAAAGAGCTACAGGATAGGAGATCCTGCTGCTCCTGAGAGCAGAGATCTGCTGCACACTGTCAGCTTGCATCATACTCACCCAACATACTTTCATCTACTACCCCCTGCTTCAGTTCCCTTTTTTATTGTTTCATAATGTAGTCTCCCACTCTATTCTTGGGTGTGGTTCTCAGGCATTTCCAGTCTTTGGATTGATGTCTGCATGTTGGAATAATTTCATTGGTGTAGGAAATTTCCCTGAAGAATCTGGGGCAGATAGACATAAAAGACATCGTAGAAATCAAAGCAACACAATCCACAGGCATAGTTATTTCCACTAATTGCAGTGATGGAGGTTGCCCCCCAGTTCAGCCAGTATATGCCCATATTACATATTTGCTGTGATTTTCTCTAGTATCATTCTAAAAAGTCCCAAGCAGTGTGTCTGCCTCTAATTGAAATTCTACAGTAATTTCCTTTGCAAGGGTTGATGGACAGAGTGAAAAATGGATCATTCCTCTTTTTAAGTCCCAGAACTAAAGAATAATGGTTCATTTGATTAAATTAATGACTTGCAGGTTTCAAAGAATTAAAAAGTACTCAAGCTGTGAAATTCACTTCTTTAAGAGAGTCACTGAGTCAAATGCTGTTAGTAGGTTTTAGAAGGGATAGAGATAGTGTTACTCCCATTAGAAACACACAGGTAAGGTTTACTTGGAAAGAATGATCAAATCTGGTTTTTTGGTTGTTTTGTTTTTTTTAATGGTGAAATTCTTTTCTGCTGAGAGCCTGGAAGGATTATTTTCCCTCCACTTCTCACCTTCTGTGTCATTTACTGTGGGATTTGCTGGTCAAAATCTTACACTTTTTACAAAGTGGACTTTGCATAGGTCTCGCTGACGTGGGCCTCACTTGTGCCCTGTCCCGGCCACCTCAAGCAGAGCAGAAACATGGCCATGGATTGTTTGGATTGTTTAAACATCTGGTAAGGGCTGAGCTACTCTCCCAGGTAACTCCAGCAGCAAATCCAGCAGTGTCCTGGTAGCACAGGCAATAATGGCAGCTCTTGTTGCACCCTCCAGATACTGAAAGCTGTCCTGGTGACACAAGGTGGACACACTACAAGTTTTTCTGTCCCAAATGCTCCCTATGGACTTTTACATTTTGTGTGGACTCAGTCCCTCTGCAGAGGAGATCTTGTTGGCAGGATTTCCCCAGCCCCTCTGGAGCATACTTGCACCAGGTGGAAAAGCACCCACAACCCATGGAGCTGTGGCCACGTTTTGTCCTGACTGTGCTCCAGCCAGCAAATAACCTCACATCCCATAGAAATATTCTGCAGATTGCTTGAAAAGCTATGAAATGATGTCACCTTAAACCATTTCAATACTAAATCTGTGTCATCCTTCTCTGTTTATCCTTTGAGATTTGACTTTTTCTTATATAACAGATAGGGTTTTTTGATATATGGCCTTCAGATTAACTCAAAGGCAAAATAAATAATCTTTAGGCCAGAGAGAAAATAAGCATCTGGTTCATTGCAGCAAATGCATTCAGCGAGCTCAATAGAAATATCCCATGGAGATGTTTGAAATGACAGGGAATTCAGCTCTGCGAATCAATATGTTTCGTGAAAAAAAAAGTCTCAGTCACATCTTGTTGGGCATAATGGAAATTGATTGTCCGTTATCTATTAGTGATAATTTCTGTTTGATGACTTGCCATATGTTATCAAGCTCGAAATCAGAAGGGAGCAGATTAAATGAATAGATTCTGTCATGAAAAAGCACAAGGCACCAGCAGCAGCATAGCAGAGGATGTGTAGCATGCACAGCATCCTTCTAAGAGAAACAAATTCTTTAATCTACCTTAAATTTAAATATGCAGGGTCTGTGTAGACTGGCAGATTTACAGATTTTGGACTTGAAGGGACCCTTTCACTCAAATCTTTTACTTGCTGCCTTTCAGTGACAGGCAATCAGTGAAATGTCTATAGACCTTTCAAATGATATTTCCTTTAAGATTCAATACGACTTTACATCCACTGAGGCGAACCTATTAAAGGAGACTTTGTGATACAGTCCAGAGCTCTGCCTAAGTGCTGCAAACTACACTGAGCTCAGTTCTATTTATGGGAATGTCACTTGGGGAGGAAGGTCATCAGTAAAGCAGTTCCCCCTGCCAATTATAATTACAGTGAGTTGAAGAACAGACCCTGAAACTCAGCATAAGAAGTTATGAACCTCCAGTCAAGTAAAATACTGACATTCTGTTGAAGGCCCATTAATCCAATGTACCAATCTGGCCACAGAGCATGAATTCAGTAGTGTGAAAGCTGCCTTATTTCATCTTCAGGAACTACCTCTGACAGTGTTAAAATTTTGCTTCATTCTTCAGAGAAAAATACTCTCATGATTGCACAAAAGATGCTGTGCAATGCTTATGAGCAAACACATCTTAAGGGAGCTCATTTCGGTGAGTGCTGAAAGAAGTTTTGATGCTCTCTGGGAAAATCCAAGTACCTGAATTATCCGACTACCTGAATTACTCAGCCACCTGATGTCCTTTTATGGAAGAACAGGAGATTGAAGAGGCTGAGAGAGATATATTTCTTAACAGAGTCTCCCCCTCTGATCATCCCAACTGTGGCGTTATAGCAATGCATGTATGACACCAGAGCTTTGTCATGTAGAGGACCTTGTGAACACAAAAATGCTGGTTCCCTGCTATATAGGATTATGTGAAGGTCTCTTCATTTATCACGCAGTGGGAAATGAAGAGACAATGGTTTTCCGTGAATTATTCTTTTAGAATCACTGATTTCCTACAAATTATTGAAATTTAGCCCTGAATGGTTTCAGATTCAAAGTCAAACCTCAGAGTTGTAGGGTTTTAGAGAAAGCTCTCCCTGGCCCCTGAGTCTCCGGTCCCTCTCTGGTATGTCTGGGAGGGCTCTCTTCCCTTCTCTGCTGACTCACCCAGCTTGACAGAAGCAGAAGCTGTAATGTGAAGGCTTGTGCTTTACCTTTGAGAGAAGAAAAAAAATTTTTCCATTTTAATTTGAAAACACAAGCCAAAAAGAAAATGCTTCCGTAATTTATTAAAAAAAAAATTCCCAAGTTTAATAAAATAGATTTGCTAACTAAAAGTACGGTGTCTGGAATGACTATTGATTTGCAGGCTATTTGTCCCTGGTGGGAGGAGGAGAGAAAGGGCTTGACAGTTTCCACTGAACAGGGAACTGTGTAGGAAAAATTAAGAAGAGCATGTGGGTGCTTTTCCTTCTTGCATTATTTGGGGCCTGATGCCGCAGTACAGCTTAGACATCCAAGGAGGTTCTGCCTGTCTGTGGCTGAAAGGCAGTGATTAGCACAGTGTAGAAGAAAAATAGCCTCCCTTAATCAGCATTACACCTTTTTGGAGATAACAATTTGCTAATTTTTTCAAAAGAGTTGAATTATATCCTGGCAAGGGGAAAGGAGTTTTTTAATCACTTAACACCAAATAGCTAATGACTAATAAATGGATGCCTAATGCTGCCTTGGGCCTTGAAGAATCTCTGCAAAACTTCTGCTTATTCACTGCCAAAGGAAAGGTGTTATTTTAGCTCAAGGAAAATGTCACATTTTCAGTATAAATGGGTGTGAATAAATGTGGGGCCAGAATTAGAGCCAAGCCAGTATCCAGCAGAGCAATTTGCTTCTGGAAAAGCTTTCTGAGCAACACAAAGCATCCTTCCCAGCACCCTGTTCCAAGAAACCCGTTATGCACCAGTAGGAATGCAGACACACCTGTGTGGAGGTGGGCAACAAACCAGCTGTAATTGTGTCTCTGAAACAGTCATCTTTGTGCATGAAGGGCTTTGTGGTTGTGGCAGGAGCTCTCAGAGATAACCATGCTGGTAGAGACTGAAGCTTTCAAGATTTAAATAGTTTTGGGTGAACTGCTTCCCACTCCTATTCATTTGCAGGCTGGATTTGCCAACAGAAGGATTAGAAAATCCCGTATGAGATTACTCTCCCGAGACTGGCAATCCAATTTTGCATACTATAGAAACCCAGATAAAACTCCAAGCTTCTGGATGTTTTTACTGCATAAACCCTTTGACATTTATCAGGCTTGCACCTTCACAAGGTACTAAACACGTTAGAGAAAACCGATAAAATAAATCTTTGTAGTGTTTGATGCTCTTCTGATCTATTCCCAGTTGTTTAAAGACTTAGAAATAGAGGGGAGAGAAAATATGGCAGGGAAATAAAGAAAGAAAAGCTTGTTTAAGGCTAGTTACTGGGCAATCCAGGCTAAACGTTGGTTGAACTGCAGAACCAAAGAGCTGTAATATCTTCACTGTGGGTTTTAAGGGCTGCATCTCATTGCTGTTACTGGTGAGTCTGCTGTCAGCTCCTTTCCTGAGGGAAGGTGCAAGGGATGGAAACTTAGGATGGGAGCAAGCTCAGCACACTGCACTGATCTGGGCAGTGAGGGGGCTGCACTGAGAGAACTGCAGCCCTGGAAGTAATTAAAATCTCAAAAAAAACCAGGAACAACTGATTTATTGCCCTAGATTCAGAAAGGACTTTAAGAAAAAATAGTGATGTTGGCACTTTGATGCAACTGTGCATAGGAGGAAAAACAGTCTGATGGCAGCTTTTTGTACAACTGGATTAATCACTCCTCTGGGCTCTCATCTGCACCTGCAAACCATCAGCAATCTCTCAGCCTGTGCTTTGCCTCTCTGCATGTCCCTGGATGAAGCCATGATCCCATCTAGGCCACTTGGGAGAGAAGGATACCCTCCTCTTTAGCTCTTCCCTTTGCCCAGGATGCTGGCTCAGAAAGCTGAGTGCTTCCCTTACCTCTCAATGCTGTATTTAGGAGCAAAAGATTTTGAATTATTCTGGTGCTTTCCCTGGGATTTTCATGTTTGCCTTAACAAAAGAGAGGGGACTGTCCATGGAGACGCTCTGGCACTGGAAAGGCAGCTCTGTGGAAAACCCTTGGAACTCAAGGGCTGTCACACCAGCCCTGGTGAGAGCAGCACTCCCCTGTGCCCCTGCTGGGGGTACTTGGGAATAATCTACATGTTACACATAGTAATATTTTGTTGTGCCTCAAGTTTTGCTAATGTTTCGTTTAATAAAACCTGAATCCTTTCCTATTGATTAAACAGTAAATTCTGTATTGACAGAAAGCAGCAGACCACAGGCTGAGCTGTATGTCTTGCTTTGCATAATGCCTCTGTTTATGTGGCCTCTAAAGAATAAAACAGCAAACAGATCTCACCTCAGTAACCAAACTGACTGAATCTGTAATAATAGACACTAAAACTGAGCATCACAGCCGCTCCTGTGCAAAACACTATTGCTGGATGTGAGCTCTCCTGAATTCTGTGAGAAAATGGAGTCAGCCAGGGCTGGGGTGCAGGAAGAGCGGAGCAAAGGCATCAGAGCCCCAAAACCCTTCATTGCCCCTGCCCACAGCATCCCTGACTCTCCCACGCCATCAACAGTGCTGTGCTAGTGCTACACAGGAAATAGGACCAAATTTCATGTTTTAAATTCCACACAGGATAAGTGTTTGACAGAAGGATGTCATAATAGATATCTTAACGTTGTATTAAAGCAGGGTAATTCATCTCCCTCTGAAGACTTAAAGGGTTGGCATTCAATCTCTTCCTTTAATCCTCTAGATGTTTTCAATGTAAGGTAATGGATTTGGAGGGAATTTGTTTTGGGGATCAAAACAGTTCAGGAGAAATTATGTCAGTAATGTTTTGTCAGTGCCATAATCAGAGAAAATATTTTTCCACGGCATAAAAGATCTCAGTACTGTGCCACTAGGAAGTTTAATTACTAGATGACTTTAAAACATGGTAATTTAGTCCCAATTAGTGTTACAATAATTTATTTATAAAATTTCAGTATGAGTAGTTATGTTCCACAATCCATTTACTCTTGTAAGATGTGAGCTCCATTAGACAGTGAAGTAGAAGGTCATTAACCTGCTTTTCTAGTTCAGATTATATTATTAGATTAAATTTAGTTTCTTCACTGGTGGGTGTTGACATTTTAGAGTGCTTTCAGGATAATTTATCTATCATCATTCCGTTCTTTTCAGCCATTCAGAAACATTGTGGATCTAAAGTAATGTAGGCCTGATGAAGATAGATTTCTTGGTTAAATTTCAGATGTGGCATGTCTGTGCTTGATATTTTTCATGTTTGTTCTATGAAAGTGAGTTTATGGCACACTGATGCAAAATATTAAAAAAGTTATGAGTCCTGTCCCATCAAAATCAGCAGCTATAACTTATACTTTTAAATATAATCAATTCTGGCTCTTTTGTTCTGATGTTTTCTGTATTTAAAGATTTAAGGATTACCTTCAAGGCAACTGTTTTTCCACAGCTTTTTTTTTTTTTGGTGGGTTTCTTCTTCCCACATCCACCTCTTGTCCACACCTTGAATAAGCAGATGGAGAGGGCTGTCCCATAACCCCAAGAATGAAGTGTGATCCAAGCACAAGCTTTGGCAAATGAGAGCTGGGAAGGGAAAACCTCCAGGTTTACAAGTACAACTATAAGCAAAAAATCAATGACACCAGCTGAGGTTGTGCCTCTCTTGGTGCTGGCAAACCCATGGACCTGAGACTCTCACAACTGTAGAGAGGCGCTACAAGGGACAGGATGGTCCAGGATGGTGGCCCCTGTCTTGCCTTCAGTGTTGGGTTTGATGAAGTCAGAATAAACCTGCTGTGTCTGCTCTGGTGTCCACAGCCCCTCAGGGCTGTGCTTTTGTTGGCCATTCTTCAAAGAACAGGTGATGTGAAAATGGGAAGTCCATTTTGGTTTTAAAAAAAAACCTAAAGAAAGGGACAGTGGAGGGGAAGGTTTCAAATATGTGGTGCTCCATCTGAGCTTGTTGAGTAAACATGCTTTTTTCAATTCTCAAAAGAACACAGGAAAAGCAACCAGACAAGGGAGAAGACCTTACTGTTGAGAGTTTGCAAAATCTCATTTCTTCCCATTTCTTTGTTCTGGCAGAACTTGCAGAGGCCTGTCTGCTCACAATGAGGATTTTTTCCCCAGCTACAAATCCTACCTTAAACTTTCAAAGCTCTTGCTTTCCCAGGAAAACCTTTTTGGTCAGTCATTTCAATTTCTTTTTAATAAATGGTCTTCCCTCAAATTGTCTCTGGTACAAGAGCAATTCTGGGAAAACAGGTGACTCTGCACATTCTTAAAAATCCCAGCCTCTCAAATAGCATGTGCAGATACCATACAATGATGCTAAAAGGGGTTTTGTAAATTGCTGAAAGGAAAAACCAACTGCCACCTGGTTTGCAAGGAAAGCCTTGTCTCTGAGAAGATTAAAAAGAAGATATTCCTGTCTTGGTCTGCAATTTTTTTTTTTGTTTTGTGTGGGCTTTTTTTTGTTTAGTCTGGGGGTTTTTTGGGGGTGGGGGTGGAGGGGGGTTGTTAATTTTTTTTGTTTGTTTGTTGTTTGGTTTTTTTTGTTTTTGGTTTGGTGTTTTTGTTTGTTTGTTTGGAATTTTGGGGTTTTTTTGGTGTTTTCTTTTTTTTTGGGGGGGGTTGTTTGTTTGTTTGTTTGTTTGTTTTGGGGGGGTATTTAACAGATTTCAGTCTTATGCCCCCCCAAAAATTCATGATGTGGCTGTGGGCAAAGAAAACAGCCTCACCACACGCACCTGCTTTTAATGATCCTCACGCCTTTTACTGAAAAGCCAACGTCGTTTCTTGTTTTATTTCTATTGCAGCTCCCAGATTTCCCTCCAGTATCCTGAGCACCAGAAAGCAGTAAGGACCAAAGTGAGGAACTTTTTAAAGGCTGTAAGGCTCGTCCCCTGCTCAGAGAAGTGTGATGTGAGGAGTGTGAGGGTTCATGGGGATTGTGTGGTGGGGTACAGTGCTCCCCATCCCATCACACTCTCCAGTTTGGCTTCGGCCTGATATCATCTCCTTTAGATTTAAAGTGCTCTGGAAAAGTGTTCTCCTGCCTGACTGATGCTGATTACTCCAAAATACCTTGTATCAGGAGCTCAGGTTAGGAAAAAAGGTGTTCATCTCAGGAGAGGAATCTTGCAATCCCTTAAGTTGCTTTTAGAAAAGATGCTGGGAAAACTGTTTCTTGCTTTGCTTGCTTTTGGTACCTTGCCCAAAGGCTGAGAGAGGGGTGAAAGTCACAGAGCTCCAGACACGCATTTGATTACTTGTGTACTTAAACTGGGAGGTCAATTCAGCATTTCAGGACTTAAAAATGCAACTTTTCAACTAAATTTTGTCAGAAGATCTGCTGGCAGGGATGTTGCAGTGACTTGACCAGCAGATTTGATGGCAGGAATATTGAGGAGCTTTGGCTCTGGCTGGACATATTCCAGAACTCCTTTGGTGTAATTAACAATTCCAGCTTTGATTCTGAACTAAAAATAATAATAAAACACATGGGTGAAGTGAATAAATCTCAGCTAATCAACTGGACAGCACCGTAGACAGAGGAGGGAAAGAGAAGATTACTAAATAATCTTATATAGTTTCTATATAATAAAAGGATAAATAAACAATGAAATGTTATACTCCTGCATTCATGTCCATTAGAGATACAGGAAATAACGCAATTTTCACTGTTAACTACAGCTTTCCTGCTGGTTTGAGACAGTATCAATTATTCTTCAACTGCTGACAGCAGAAGTACTACCTAACTTTTCAAAATCTTGTCCCGTGTTCCCTGCCGTGTGTTTGTTCAATAACGGGTCTGATGGAAGGGGATTACACAGGCCCAACCACGCTGTAGCGCTTACAGCCATCAGTTTGTCTCACTGCCTCACAGTTTGGATGCATTTATGGACCCAACAGGCTGGCTGTGGATCATTTTATCTCTTGATCCCTTCCCACGTTATAAACAGCTTCCTCTCTGTGTTAGGATAATAAGAAAGGATAACTGCTCAGGGGGTTTGCAAAGGAATCCATGCACCAGTTGGGTTTTAGGGACTGTAGATGCTCGTTAGCACTGTTTGGTGTGGCCCATGCACTCAGACATGTGGAATCTGGCTGCCTGTTCTTTGTGATGTAGCCTGGCTAGATTCAGCCTCAAACTGTACTGCTGAAATCCATGGGGCAATCCAAATGCCACTAAATAACTCTGCAGGATTCCAGTAGCCTGCCATTTTTTCAGACACACTGGTCAGATAGTGAATGAATGATGTGGGCTATCATTGGATGGAAGAGAGTGGGACAGCCCTACCAGATCCGTTTAAACCATGGGGGTAAATCTGAAAACTCTGGAGAAGTCTGTGATCTTGGTCTGTGGTGAATGCCAGGTGAAGGCAGTGGTGACATGACGGTGGAAAATCTGCTAAACATGGAGCAAAGTGTGTGGTTTGTTTTGCCAGTGGGAAAATCCACAGAAGGAATATTTCCAGAGTGTGATAAATACTCCTGGAGTTCGGCTCATCATTAATTCATCATAATGTTGAGGAAAATTCCTGCTCAGGAAATCTTGAAACTGAGGATTGCCAGAAGCTGAAAAAGGTTCTCAGGAACTGAAACCTTTTAACTTGTTTGGTGCACCAATTCCCTTAATGTCTGCTACTGGCCAATGTCCAAGGCAGGTTGCTGGGCTGGGATAAAACCCTTATTTATCTGCAAGGGACACAGCAACCCCCAGTAAATCCCAGTGTCCACTGGGCACACATCCTGCAAATGAAACAGGGATTACAATGCAATTAGGTTCCCTGGATCCCGACACTGCAATTAGCACTTCTGGCTGGCTGAGGCAGGTGATGAGGAGATTCACACGGTCACCCACAGCTTCCCTGAGAAAAACCAGGCCAGCAGCTCCCGGCTCTGGCAAGTGTTCTGCTGGTGCCGTAGATGCCATCGCAGCAGGCAAAGCTCTCGGGCTGGCAGTGCTCTGCAAGAGACACACAGAGCTTCAATGTGTCCAGGTGTAAGTATAGAAATAAAATGATTCAATTCGTCTTCTTCCCTTTACACATTTCTGTTTCAACTCAGCATTGTCTCTGCTCAATAGCAAGACAGAGTTTTTGCAGATTTTAAAACACTAATCATAGGCAATTATTTCTAAAAAGATTTGCTTGCAGCAGGCAGACTTTTCTCTTAACTTGAAAGCCTTGCTTTTCCATTCTTCCTTCTGTTAAAAATTATAATAATTTTCTGCCTTGTGTTCTCAACCAGCTGAAATACCTCATCTTCTGACACAGTTTGAATTTAACTAATCTTCAATAGGAAGGTTTTTTTTTAGAAAAAGAATCTATAGCAATAAAAGCTTTGCCAGCAAACACAGCAAAACAAGCAGCTGAAGTTGTTTATGTATATATCTTAAAATATAATTTTAGCCTTTACTAGTCAGCAGTCTTTATTTTCTAAGGTGGTCCTATAAAATGAAATTAATTTTCAACTCTTAGAATTTTGTAACAAACCAGAGACTGCAGATTTCATGGAACACACAAAAAGAACAAATTTATGATGCTTTCCCACAGCTGTTTATGATTAGATAAAATGCCCAAGAATCCTGAAATCCATTTAAAACAGTAGTTTTTTTCCAACACTTTTACATGAAATATTTCAAAATTTTGATACAGGACTTATTTATTTTCCTATTTTCCTTTAAATTATCAACACTGAAATTCAATATTTATTGGCTTAGGATGAATGGTTTATTTAATGCATGTAATGTAATTTAATGTGTTTCACTTACTGTCTGTTCATCACTCTCCTAGAAGATGTTATATGCTTTTCTTTGTAGACCATGGGTATTTTTCATAATATATCATGATTTTTCAGATCATTATATTTTGGAGGCTGGCAGTGATTCTTGCCATGATCATGGATATCATCTCTTTTTGGAGGGTCACAGCATCCAACCATGATATATCCTGTGGCATACATGAAATGATGGGATCAGGATGCATTCTTTTCTTCAGCTTGGTGACTACGGATGTATTTGGTATTGTGGTGATTAAAGCAGCCATTACCTGGGGGCAAACCAGGCTCCAAATATACATTTTTGGATCTAAACGTAGAAGTTTTATCAACTCCTCAGATCCCACCCGCTTCTCAACTGATAAGCAATAAATGTAACAATTCTTTTAGAAATATGTGAATCTCTTACTGCACCATCTGAATATTGCACCTTGCTTTCCTTCTGGGCTGCAGCTACAGGACTGATGGACTCTGGCCCCTGCCTCTAGCCCTGAATTTGTCCTGAAATGCTCCAGATCCCCCTGGGGAAGGGCAAGAATAGTGCTCCACACTCCAGGGTCACACCCCACAGTCTGAAGGACCCCATTAATAATGCATCAGTTTTCCTCAACTGTTCCAGATCTAAACAGAGAATTCAGTTTAGATTGGAATAGTTGTGATGTATCCTCCACACATTGTTTCTTGGGCACCCCCTTACAAGCGGCTTTGCCAAAAAGTGGGAATTGCTGCCTTCAACCAGGCTGTCTCCTCACTGCTCACTTTTTCTCTGTCATTAAAATGCCAAGAGAATGCACTGCTCTGAAGAGCTCACAGGCCAGAGCACTAAATGAAGGAGAGTACTGTGGTTTCTCTTAACAAGGAAGGTCATTAGAGATGAGGTACATATGTAAAAAGGGTCCTTTTGTACCCCTTTTTAGTTCTTTTTAATATTCTTTCATAAGCAGCACATTCCCTTTTCTGAGTGTGGAATAAAGTCCCATCTTCTGCACATATTAAATTGCAGCTTCTGCTTTTAACATTACTGCTCTCAATGCAGACCAGATTAATAATGAGGCCTGCATTTTTTTTCTTCTTTTTCTTTTTTTTTCCCCCAACAAACTCCCAGTGAGACAATTACTGCTGTCATGCACTGAAAATTCATCTGTAGAGTCTGCTCCTGGGGATGCTTTTGGGGGAACACTTTCCCTCAATGTTCTCAACTTTCCAATGAAGATAAATAACCACATATTGCAGCTACAGTTTTTGACTGAGGGACAGGTTAAAAGAAGTTCCCTGTCAACATTCATAACAGAAGAAGAAATTGTTCCAACAATTCTTAGCAAAACGAACAAGACCTTTTCTTTTTCTACAAACCTATTTTGCTATCCTACTGCTAAATTGCAGCTCACACTGAGGCCGTGCAGGTTGCTTTCTTATCACAAAAGAAAAGGAGTGACCTGAAGCCAGGGCTTCACATATGGAATGTCAGCTTCCCTTGTTTTATCTGGATTAATTTTTAAGTCATGAATGCTTCAACTCAAGTTGAATCCAAAAAGCTGGCAGGTGTAATCTCTCTTTTAGGGATCTCAGTTCCTCAGTTTCTGTATCTGAGGAACCACCTTTGTGCCATGTACAAAACTGTACTTAGAGAAAGGAAGTTAAAGGGCAAATGTTTGCTGATCTCAACAGGCACCATCCAAAATCTGTGCATCAAAGAAAGCACTGGCACGGCAAGCTCTTCTTTGGAGATTTCTGAGATGAAAAGCAAAGGTCACCTGCTGAGTATTCAGCTATTTCTGGGGTGAGCTGTGTCTCAGCTGCTACCTGAGAAGGACTCAAAATGCTTCAGCATCAGGTGAGAAGCTCTGCCACCATTTCACAGCCACGCAGGTGAGGTGGGAATGGAGAGTTTCTCACACTCTTTCAGCAGTTGCTATAGAAGCTTTGTGCAGGTTGGATCCTTCTGAAGGTGGTTGTGACACAGCATTGGGAGGGTGGTACAGACACAGCGGTGAGAACGGACCCCAGAGAACACAGAGGTTTTGAGAGGGAGGGGTTGACCCAAACCAACCTCCCTCCACCTTAGCCTTCCCCAAGTTTGGCTGGTGAGGAATTGTACCCCGCAGTTTCCCTGAATTGCCCATAAATGCCCATGTCCTGTGACACTCCTGTGTTACCAAGCACCACAGGAAATAGAGGAGCATAACGTGCTGTTGTGGGACTGGTTATAGAGCATGGTGCAGTTCTGCACAAAAAAAGACAAGCAGAACTGGGGATTGAATGAGGGCTTTGGGGTTTATTTCTCTAAAGGATTCTGATTAATGCTGCTTCTGTAAGTAGCAGCATCTTACATCAAAAGGGAGCTGCTCAACAAAATGTTCATCCTGGAAATCTCACTGTTCAGGTTTGATTTTCTCCCTTGAAGACATGAGATTCCAAGGGAAGAAAAATGACAACAGAAAGTGTGCTTTGTGTGCAATACAAGCAAGATCAACAACAAAACATGCTGGTTTTGGTGGTCCTAATGACATTGGTAACATTTCTGCTGGTTCATGCTCAGGAAAACTCAGGGTGTAGCCAGAATAAAAGATGACATTGGTAATTGCAGGAGAAAGCGACTTTACACTTTTTCTTTATGGATGAACTCCAATCTGGTTTAGCTATAAAACCTTTTTTCAAGTGTTGCCTGCTCCTTCAAGGGTGATGGAGATCAAATACTCTCCTCTGCCAGCACTGCCCTGCTTTACAAGAGAAGTTCAGCACCTGAGAGGAAGGCAGCTTGGAAATACAGAAGTAGCTAGAAAGGAGGTCAAGGAGATCCTTTCTTTGGGGAACCAGAAAACTTGTAGATGCACAATTGCCTCTGGACTATCACTTGTAAGAGACTCTTGGGAAGAAAACTGAATTGGTGAGCAGTCGTGTAGGTCAGACAGCAGGATGAAGTGATGGGAAAGGCAGTGGCTGCTACAGTCCAGGTACAGAGAAAAGTGACTTGGAAATTGGATTCCAGGTCCTTGTCAAGGTGGTCAGAAAGTAGAGATGGAACAAAGCTAGGTCTGAATCCTTCCAGGGATCCAAGTTGCTTAACTTCCCTGCTTTACTCTCAGGCAGAAGCGTGACTGAAAATCCAAGAAATCCCAGAGAAGCCACTTGCAGAGCTAGGCTTGACCACCAACCTACCAGAGAAAGGACAGCAAGAGGGAGCGTAATTCGAGGGAACTAAGGCAGGTTCACAGTGGCAGAAGATTGACCCGTTACCTTTCTTTGGAGCTCTGATAGTCTCTCAGGCTAATTATTTGTTTACTGTGGTAATGTCCCATGGGTGTTCTCGGTTTCAGGGAGGGGTGATGCCATCCTTCAGAGTGAAGGAGAAACAAAACACTGCTACTCTTGCAGAGTGATAGAGTGATTGCATGGTGAATTTTCTAAATGAGTTATTTGCCCTCTCTCTCCTGCTGAGCACCAGCCACGGTGCTAAGAAAAGGGTGTATTCATTCCAGCAGGCATGGAGATAACACAGGTTGTAAATGGCAATGCAGCTTATTTTGGCAGTACTTTGAATTCTGTTGTCCATCCTGAGATGAGTCTGCTCAGATTATACCAGACAGAAAGAAAGTAAAAACAAGAGCCAAAACTTGAAGTGGCATGGATCCAGACTGAAGTCCTGTTCCCTGTTTCTTGCTTCTGCTCACAATCCTTTTTCTATGCATATAGTCATGGTAGGGAGGGCAATGTCCAGCCAGTTTTGTGCTGTTTCAAGAACATTTTTATGCTGAGAAGACATGTGGTGGATTAAACTTGAGAAGATTTTATTTGGCAGTGGTAATAGGCCTAAGGCACCTGTTTCTCAAAGAACATGGGTCACCAGGTTTTAGAAATCACCTGCTCCAGATCTGTATTTCTTGTAGCAATAAGTACTACAAGTATTATGATTTACTTGAGCCGAGACCCAAGACCTCATGAGACTAAACTTTTGGAAATAGGATGGGAGAGTTTTCTACTTAAGGGCTGTATCACTCCTTGAAGACATTAACATTACCCACCCTGGATACCCAAGACCCCCTCTTTGAGGAACAAAAGGTCTGCTTTATTTTTACCAGATGTGGAAACTTCCAGAAGTCAATGCTCATCCATGCAACTGAGGGGGACGACTCAGATCAATTGATCCATTACGATGGGATTCAAGAAAGCACACAATCCCTATTTCATCTGAGGCTGCAACAGTTCCTGACACCTTAGAACCAAAATTTAGACATATTTTAAAAGGCAAGAAGTCACAGCCTGATTTTCAGGCATCTCCAGCATTTTTCCTTTGTGATGCCAGGGTTAAGTTTCTTTCATACATGTTTGTCTCTGATCTGAGGAAGTTTTATTGAAGGCTGTAAAGGTGGATGTTGTCCAAACTTTGTGTTGATAGCTGGATGTTCTTCTTGTCTGCTAGAAAAAGGAGTTGTAGAAAGGTTATTTGCAATGCAGAAGATAAGGGAGCTTACTGACTGAAATAGACTCAGATATCCCTAAATCCACTTTGCATAAAGGGTATTTTTGATTTTGAGATCCATAAGTGAGGAGTAGTTGTTGTTATAAATGTTCTGGTGGCAATGTCTCAAAACACAACCTACCAACCAACCAAATTCCAAATCTCTCAAGCCCTTGGATGTTCATTCAATTGCTTAAGTTATCTATAAAAAAATAAAATAATATAGAATATATCTTTATTCTTCAGGTGGTTCTTGGAGCAGTTCTAGGGTGGAGCAAACTGATATTATGCGAAATGTTTGCTTTTTCTGAAAGGTTATGTAAACATATTTTTTAAATCACCAAAGTCACCTGGAAATATTTAGGCTCCAGGCTTCCTTCTGAACACAGCTTTATTGGTTTTTGCTGCAGTGTGAAACAGTAGAGCAAAATTCTCATGTTATCTGTCTCCAACAGATTTACAATATTGCAAGATTAATTATATTAGCTGCATTTCACGACTCAGTGCATTTGTATTACCATTTCAAAAGCACAATCATTTATCAACAGCAAACTTCGGGGCATTTACTTTCCATGCCCTGGCATTGCAAACTTCAAAGTATGTGAGTTTACCTATGAGCTGCACGTGAGTTTCAGCTGCTTTCCCAAAGCAGCTTCAGTGGTTTCCACCTCCTTTGTGGGCTGGAGAATATTTTCCTAACTTGGATATGACTGGTTGGATCAGATTCTGATTCCCTTTTTCCGCTCAGCTTTTGATACTGTGAATTTTAAGTACTTATAATAAATATATTATAATAAATAAATATGAAATAAAAAATAAGTAATGAATGGCTAGATGTGATCTCTGGCTTCCTGAGGAGGTTGTCCTGAGTCACTTCATCTATCCTCTCCCATTACAAGTTTGCTTTCTGTGGTCTGCTCTCTACATCTCAGCTCTAACCAGTTCCCAAAAAATCCTTTCTGGAATGAGCATCACCTAATCTTCAGCCTGTGTGAAATATATTACCTGCACTTCAAAGTACTGTATATCCCTCTTTCAAATTCAGACATTTTCTTCTTTCAGACCTGATTTTTTTCTGCACTCTGGAAATAGAGCATTAGTTTTCAAGGTGCCAGAAGCATCTACACAGGTACTGCTCTGATTTTACTGCTGAGCTCTGGACTGTCACTGTTACAGATGGCTGGTAATTTAAAGCTACCTCAGCTATGTCCATATTACAAGGATTCTTACCATGGCTGCAGCTAACCATACCCTGAATTTTATCCAGTTTTCTCCTTAGATGCCCCCACTTAAAATCCTTTAAATATTTCCAGTCCTTTCTTCAGGGCAGGGGGATGAGGCTGCTGTGTGTGCAGTGCTGCAGTGCCGGCTGACCGCTGGGAACAGGAGCTGGTAGGAGGCTGACAAATTGCACGTTGTGTTTCTGTGTGACTGGGTCTGGCAAGGTTTGTTATGCCAATGGCAGTGCTGTGTAAATAGCAACCTGGTTTTTGAACACCTGTGTGGGAAGAAGAAACCTCAAAATGGAGATCTGCTGTGGGAAGTGCCAGAAACCCCATTTCACTTCTTTGGTTCCTCTGATTTCTTTAAGTCCTGTGGGTGTTAAAGTTGCCCTGTGGCTCTTTTTAGAAAGTTATGCTTTCCTTTAAATTGTCACCTCCTTTTCTGGAGAAAGAATTATTCAAAGAGCAGACACTACCTACCTTCAGATACAAACACATGGATTGCCCATCTGCCCAGCAAGCAGTCACATGCTCAGCAATTTAAATAAAAACCACCTGATACTGGATAAAGTGACAATCCTACTCAATTGATAGTGGGCATAAAAAGTACAGTGTTCCCTTCTATTTTCTACTATGTTACGATTTACAAATTCCCGTCATTCTGAACAATTCAACAACAACAAAAAGAAAGATCTGAAGCTGAAGTGGGGTGAATGCTTCAAAAAACACATAAATTAGTTCATGTTCATTTTGACAAAGAAGGTGGTTTGGGACTGCAGTGACTCATTTCTGTTGATGAAATTGGCTCACAAGAACCTCAGGCGTGTCATTTTACCTCGTAGAGCATCAGATTTCAATGTAAATAATCACAATTTCACAGCAGTTAACTCCTGAGGATAATGATACTAATTTAATGGTAAAGCATTTTGAAACCCTGGGAGGGCCATGTCGTCTATGAACGTATATTGAAGAAAGAAGAAAGATCAGGTCTGATCTCCTTTAATAGGCCTGACACCATAACTTCAACTTTACTTCAATTTACGTAGATGCTATGTTTTGAATACAGTTGTCCATATGTAATTTTCCCACATAAAAATTAAGAGAGATATTTTGCCTGTGAATGCCATCTTGGTGTCCCTGGGACAAAAAACATAAACAGCTTCGTAGCTGTGAGTGGTGCTATATCGTTCAAGACCAGACTCACCTCAGAATACAAATATTTACCTGTAACAGCTCATTAGGTGGTGGTGGTACAGAAAGGTCCTGACCTGCCCCTTGGTGCTCTCAGTTTCTTACATAGAAATTCAGTTCAGATTCTGGGAAAAGCAGCAAAATGCCAGTAAACGTTATCATCATGCAGGGTCTAAGGAGATGGAGATATGAGATTCCAGCTGTTCACCACCCTTTTTATCATTGCAGGAAAAGCAGTTTGGATTGCACACTCGAAGAGTACAGAATCCAGAAAAAATAACTTTTTCTCTTCAGTAGGTCACTCCTTGGATAGTGCAACTCCATATAAAGGAGGCATTTGAAAGTCCACTGAAATGTTCTCTATCTCAGTCTTCTCTTGTTATTAATCTTTTTTCCTTTTTTCTTTTTTCTTTTTTTTTTTTTTTTTTTGCCTATGAAGTGTGAGTGCCAACATAACAGAGCACTATAAATCAGAGTAAGAAATAAATAGTCCCATTTAATCCTGCAGAGGGATATTAAACTTTCACGACCCCTAACTTCCTATTATTCCTTCACAGATCCACTGAATTCTTCAGTAGCTTAACGATGTGCAGGACTAAAACTGGGACTTAACTTTCAGTAGATGAGGCTTAGAAAAGCAGACCTAGATGTCTATTTTCTGTGTGCTCACTTTCAGTCACTCTCCCATATGACTTTTACCAAGTCCTTCTAACACTAATGAAAAATCATGTAACAGTTCAAGTGTGGTGTGTTTCACTTTTGGGATAATCTGATTGAAGAATGTATGTGCCATTGCAACGAAAAGGACCTTTGTGCCCATCAGTTGTGTTTGGAGGAACCACACAGGATCTTGTTCCATATGCTGGGCAAGAGCAATCACAGAACACTTCAAACATGCCTGCCACTCTACTCTCTTACAGACCCCTGCAACTCTCTGGTTTTCACCCTACATTTCCTTTTGGGCAGAGGTTAAAACCAAAGTCTGTCTCTGTGCTTTCAAGAAGCTCAAAACATGAGTTTTTTTGGCCAGTGTAAAAGCAGGAGACAGCACCCCAAGCTTCCTATACTCCCCAATGTCAGCTGGAAGAGCATGCTAACTCCTTCAGGCTTCCTTTTAAGGAGTCAGGCTGGAGATGTGGGGAAAATGATGGAATGAAATTCCTTTTACCTTCCTTTTCTCCTTTTCTTCCCCTCCCAAAATAATGATCGGCTCAACACTGTAAGTACAAGTGTTGTTACTGCTGGGTTTTGCAAAAGCAGGACACCTTCATAAAGTGTACCTGAATTTGGACACATGACCAAACCTTGCACGCATGAAGCTGTGTTGAATCAAGTCAGGTTTTAGGAAAAACCAGATTATTTTCCACTGTCTTTATTCTCTTGCAGGACCCATTATTGTGAATAATTAATAAACTGTTGTTTGTTAACAACAGTTAATAAAGGGGTTCTCTGGTGTCCTTGCTGTTCTTTTTAGATAACATCTAGGAGAACTGAATCAAGCAATTAGCCAGTTAATGTGCTGTGTGTCAGTACTTCAGATGGGGGCTTGATTGTGCTCTTCCTTGTTCTGAATCACACTGGAGCCATTTCACTTATCAAGGGAGCAGAACGGCTCCCAGGAACAGCATCCTCATTCATTATTTGTATACAGAGCATTCTCTCACCTTACAGCAGGGTCTGTGTGATGTGGCACCATCGCCTTGCTGGGAGGACATCACAGTTTGATGGACAGGGCAGAGGCTCCGGCAGCCCCAGGAGCAGTGGGAACTTCAAACACTAGGAACAGAGAGGTTTTTGCCCCCTCATCAATGCAGAAGCTCCTACTGAGCGGGAAAAAGCAAATTAACAGGCTACTCAGTTTACATAGAAATCATAGTTTGTCTGTAGTTTGGACATAGAAAGTTCACATAGTTGGAAGCTCAGAGCCATGCAGGAGGTGTGTTAGGCACAGGATTAAAATTCTGTATTGTAACTAGAGGTTGGAAGAAGAGGGTATGGCTTTGGAGGGGAAGGGAGATGAGAGGAGGTAACCAGCGAAGCTTGTAAAGGACTGGCGCCTTCTTGGAGCCCCTGGCCTTCTCCAGAATGCCTGGCAATTCAGCTAACACAATCCCTTCATTTCATGCTCTGGGCCTGTCCCCATTAGAGCACCCCCCAAATGGTGCTGGAGGCAGCCACAAAGAGCAGCATTATGTCTGGGGAGTGACTGGTGCGTAGCTGGGTCCAGCTGAACGAGAAGGACGAGCAAAAGCGCTTCCCAGGGACAATGAGAGGCCTTGTGCCTCAGGAGACCTCCCAGTCCATCAGCATCGGTGCAGGACAATGGCCTTGTGTGGTGGAGAGGAGGAGCCCGTGGCCCCGTCCAGCCCTGGCTGAGGGCGCTGCTCCGGCAGGATGGAGCCTGAACGGGCGGATTACGGACAGGCAGCCCCAGCGCTCCTCCGGCAAGGAATGACCACGGCAGGGGCTTGGCTCTGCTGGGCTGGGATATCGAGTACCTTTCTGACCTCTGGCTGTGCAGCAGCCCAGCCCAAAGTCTGGCCTTTCTGCTGGCATGCAAGCGAGGAAAGGCTTGTCCAAGGGAAGCACGGTGGGGAATGGTGGGAATCCTCTCCACAGGCTCAGTCCTGGATGCTCTCACCCTCAGTCAGGACAGGCATAACCCTGGGAGAGAGGGATTATCCTCATGGTGAGGGTGAACAGTCACCTTTTTCCTGCACAACTTTATACACAGCCTCCAACAGACCTTAAAAATAGTTTCTTTAAAAAAATGTGCCAGCATTTTCTGAACAGGAGTGGCATACATTTTGAAAGCATTGATATTTTTCCTCTATTTCTGACAGTTTCAGCTAATTTTCTCATTCTGAAAGGCATTGAAAATCTTGGTTATGCTTTTAACAAAATAGATGTTTGTTCCATTCTAAGGCACACTGGATTTTTCCTTTTTGAAGCAACTTTAATGCACTTTAAAATCATTCATAGAGTTCACAAAATTCCACATTACAATACGATGTAAAGTTTGTTTTTTCATCCATGGAATAGTTCCTCTGATCCAAAAATTTGTTTCCCATTTTCAAATGGCCAATTTATTTTGTGAAATCACCACTACCACAGCACAGGCCCAAAAGCTTTCAGCTTCTCTCGAGAGAGAGCTTTCTTTTGTGGAGCTCATGTTCTGTGGCCTTTTCTAATCAGGACCCATGAAATGCACTTTGATGTTGAAGAGGTTTTGTGGAGCAATACAAAGTCCTTGTCAGAAATAGAGAACAGATACACCCAGGACCTGAAACAGTAAGTTTGTCTTCAGTTCTCCTTTGCAAGCACTTGAAAATGGGACGGACTTCAATTTTATCAGGAAAATCTCTTTTCGAGAGAGAAATGGATTTGTGAACCCAAATGGCCTTTACCATTTGCAGGAGGGGGGAAAAAGTGTACTTTGTTAAGAAAATATTAAGTCAGGTTTACACTGCATCAGTAGGGGCTCCACTGAGTCTTTGACACTAAGGAGCTGAAATACACACTAGCCCTGCCTCAGGTCTTGTGCAGGGAGAGGCTGTTTGGGATCGGGGTACAGTAGGTGCATCTTACAGTTTTGCTTTCCGTGGAAGAATTCCAGAGAAGCACAACAGACAGCTTCAGTTTGCCTTCAAACATCAGTTCTGATCTTACCAAATGCGCAAGTTTAGCTGTGCCCGATCATAAAACATGTCCATGCCCAAATGCATGCTGTCTTGGATTCTAAGGTGTTTTGTGGGGAAATAGAAATATTTTATTCTTGGAGCCAGAGGGAGAAAAAACATCTAGTCTTACCATAAACATGTTTTCTTAACTTTAAATAAGGTTAAGAAAGGGAGTAATTCAACCGTGGCAACTCTAATTGGCTACAAGTATAATCCAATAACCTAATTTCACCCATATTGTTAGTTGAGTTAATTGGACCTGCACAGCCACCAGCTAAATATATTGGTGTATGCAAATGGTGAAACTAATTTCCTTCATAAACCTTTCTTCTGCCAAAGTAGGAATTAGGTAGAAGGGGTGGGGGGGAAAGAAGGCTGTGCTGACGTTGTAACTTCAAAAGATCAATTCTCTTCCAATTATTTGCTCTCTTTAGATAGGCAGGGCTGAAAATATCATTAATTCCTTTAAATAGAGAGGGGGAAGTGAAGTAATTTCATTTCCACTTGAAGAGACTGCAGAGCAGAAGTGATTGAGCCTTTAGCTTTTAGGTGCCTTAAATCCAGATGGAGCTTCACAGCCCCTGGGTCAGGCAGCCCCGTGGTCTCTGCAATATATGGAGTGAGGGAACCTGCACCGACAGGAGCTCCTGGGCATCGCAAGGACTTGCATTTCCTGGAGGGAGAAAAGCAAGCTGATTTTCACTCTAACATTGATTTTAGCAGGGTCTTTTGCAATAAAGGCTTTATAATTTGTACCATGCTGTGTATGAGCCAAATCCATTTCCAATGTTAGCTTAAGAGCCTTCCAAGAACATCTCCTGTAGTTTAATGAGGAGGAATGACAGTCAGGCTGTGTGTCCAAGTGTCCTCACCCAGAGTAATGAGCAACCTGATCTGGCTGAAGATGTCCCTGCTCATTGCCAGGGGTTGGACTAGATGACCTTTAAAAGACCCTTCCAACCCAAACAATTCTATGATTCTATGATTCTATAATTCTATGATAATTTCTTTTTTGTCATCAAAGTAGGCGACAGTGTTAGAAAGTGAAGGAGAGATGTGAATCCCAGCTGCTTCAGCAAGCAAGGACCTGATGGCAGCAAGGTTCAGTAACTCCAGTGCAAAGCTGGCATTATGGAGGTGAGGGGCAGTACCCACAGTGACAAATTTTGTCTTAAAAATATTGGCTTAAATCTTCACGATTCCCTGTTATTATTAGCTGATTCTTTGCATTTCCTTTCTGCTGCTTTTAAGGAACTGTAACTGTATCTTTACATCACACCAGCTCCCTGTACCCTCTCCATTACACTTGCCTATTAAATTTTTCCTGTTGGGGATTGGAAGAGTTGTGGGTGGATCCCCTCTGATGCTCCATGCTCTGTACTTGCGTCATGCCTCCCCCCGCAAAGTTGCTGCATCCGTGAGTGTGGTAGTAGCAGCAGCATGTACTCATCTCCTTTTCCATCTCTCACAGGCAGTCCCAAATGAAAGGATGTGCACATACTTGGGTGTCTTTCAACTGACTTTGGAGCAGCCTGCTGTGAATTGGGACTTGCACTCTGTGGGGGAAGGAAGAGGTGCTGCTCGTGATTGCTATTTGAACTTTATAAGGGGATGAGGAGGAAAAAGGAGTTTTGAGGCAGTTAATGCTTTCCACAGTTACACTTGAATTTCAGCCCCTGCTAATATTCCCAGGGAAATCACAACTCACATGCATACACACACACAGAGGTTTAATTTCAGCAGTAAATGAAGTCATAATGCAAACAGAAAGCTAACAGCAGGGAAGGCTATGCTTGGCCAGGTCTGCTCGTACTACAAGTAATACATATGCACCAGTGCAAAAAACTGGCCCCAGAGAGCAGTTAAGTCTTTCTAGCAGAAACACACACTGAGAAGGCAACCATAACTTTTAGCTACAGCTTCCTACAATAGAAAGTGCTGTGGTCTTTAGTATCGGAAAGGGGAAGGGATGAGGGAGGGTGAAGCCCTACAGAAATCAGGTTGGAAACCTGCCTGCTTTTAGTGAACAGAGGCACTGGGGCAAGAAGACATTTACAATTAAAATGTTAGATTTACCTAGTCTGAATTTTGAGCATTTGTACCTGGATGTTGGGAATGGGGAAATGACTGCAGAGGGT
Organism: Pardalotus punctatus; assembly: GCA_013400915.1. Lineage (NCBI taxonomy): Eukaryota > Metazoa > Chordata > Aves > Passeriformes > Pardalotidae > Pardalotus > Pardalotus punctatus. The sequence continues at coordinate 23,711 of VZTX01024381.1, forward strand.
TCAGCAGAGGGCTGGGTGGGGAAAGTCACAGCTGAGGACGTCACAGCCTCACCTCTGCCTCTGGAAGCTGATGTTGAGCTGACACCTGGGAGCTACTAACTGAAGGAAAGTGTTTATGGATTGGTGTGGTCCACCGTGGGCAGTGGAGAAGCCAACAGTGTTCCTGTGCAGCACAAAACAAGGTTAGGGCTGGTTTTGTCTTGTGAGCTTGAGAATTGTGTGATCCAGGCATGACCCACAAGGGAACAAAGTGCAACTGGAAATAAGAGGACTAGGTAGAGCGTGAGTGGGGTATAACCTGTTTCCTGTGGAGCAGCAGAGCTGCCTTGAGGTTTACTCAGCCATGGCCTGCATGGTTGCAGGGCTGCCAATGTGCCCCAGCTGGGGAGGAGCGAGCACGGCACAGCCACGGCTTCCTTTAGCACACGGCCCTGTGTCCTGGGGAAACTCTGATGCTGGACTGGGCTGCAGATCTGAAAGTTGGGCTTGTTCTTTCCAAGGAATCCAGGCTGTGCCACTGTGTTAGACATGGTGGGGCTGATGGCAGCATCTGAGAATCCCTGAGCAGGTATCCTGTGAGTTAGGAGAGGTATTGTGCTGGGTTTGGCTGGAGCAGAGTTGATTTTCTTCACAGGGGCTGGTATGGGGCTGTGTTTTGGATTTGTGCTGAACACAGGGTTGATAATACAGAGGTGTTTTTATTATTGCTGAGTGGTGCTTACACAGAGCCAAAGCCTTTTTTATTTTTTGTATTGCCGTGCAAATGACTCTTCTTTAAAAATAACACTAAATTATGAAAAAAAAGAAGATATGAAGTCAGGGTGTGTGAAAAATCCTGAATTTTATGAAAAAGTTTACTTTTTTCCCCACAAGGACCTAACACTTGAGATAAATCATACCAGGAAATGGGAAACATTTTTAAAAAATCCAATAAAAATTATTATCCATTAGCAACAATTAAACATCAGGACAGCTTTAAAATGTTCTTTTTCTTTCTTTCAACTTTTTTTGCTAGAGTAGGAGAGCAAGATTTCTTGTTGCAGTCTTAAGAAAACACTGTAAATATTTGGAGACCCAAATGACTAGATTAGCAGCAATGCCATCATTAACAGCAGTGACAAGAAAGTGTCAGGGTTGCAATTTTTTATGTTTTTTAATTGGCCCTGCATTTGTATTGTCAAAACATTTACTCAAGGGTATGATTAATAATAATAGGTGACAGCTCCAATTATCCTCAAACATATTAGAAAATATCAGTGCTCAGATATAATCTTTAAAAGCACAACTTAAGCTGCTTTTACAAGTTTACTGTGACAAAAATAAATACAGAGATAAAAATTTGAATTAAAACTCCTGCTTATTTTACTCAGGGTTTGTTTGTTTTTTTTCTTTAAGCATCATGGAGCTGAAATGTTTGTGTATACATCCATACTTATCTGAGGATCACCGAACATTTTCCCTGCAGTTTTACTGAGTTCTTTAAATCAGTCCCCAACACGGCCGTGACATTGAGAAGCAAAGTCATCTGATGCTATGTTAGTCATATGCAGCCCATCAGGGCTTTTGAAGAATAAAAATAAAGTCTCACAACCCATAAATAAAATAGAGTGAAAACATGAGTTATCTTACACATCTGAGTCAGAGGCTTTCCTTTGCAACCAAATAAAAAGCCAGTTTTTTATCTCCATATGTTTCATTTCTTTCCATCTTTTCTCACGTGGTGCATGGTGGAGCATTTATCTTTTTCCTGTTTGTTGTTTGCAATCAGTTCATGGACCACCTTCTCTTCTCCAAGGGAAAAAAGGTTTTTCACAGCTCCAGGAAGAGGCATGTGAGTTTAGTGGCCATGGGATTGAATTAGAAAAGGTGTCAAACCTTTTGACAAACCCTGCAGCAATGTGTTGTGCAGGTACCAATGGCCTCAACACACCTTCCAGAGCCTTCAGCTTCACACTGCACAGCCAGAAGCCCTGACCAAGATAACCAGAGAAGGAAAGAACGTGCTCAGTGTCATATCAGCTCTAGTGAACAAAAAATTCCTGTTCATTATCCACAAATTTTCCTAGCTCTTTACAAAGAGTCCATATCTCCACCTGTCTTCCCTTGAAAAATTTTAAAGATTTTAGTGACATTGTGAAAACAACCTTAGTATTGTTTAACTTTTTAAACTTTTTTAGAACCTTGGTCTCAAGCAGATAATTTAAACCAAGGAGGAACATACATTTTGAAGTGATAATGACTAAATCAGGGGAAAAAACTCCACACTTTTTGGACCCCAAAAATTTTAAAAAATCAGTTCTCAGGAACCTAGAGCATTGCTGTGACAGGTGTGTTGTTGGCAAGAATAACAAGGGCTTTGTTTGATCCATAAATTATTGAAAGGATCCCAGATCCAAGTACTCCATCTGTGTTATTGTTAATTGGGATGGCTCAGAGGAATAGTGACCATGCAAAAGTCATGAGCTTCCTTAAAAAAAGACAGCTGAAGTCTCCTTACTTTAAGGGCCCTTGGGCAGCATTTCACTTAAATGTATTTATCACTCACCGAGTGACAAGTCGTGCTGACGTACAGGAGATTCCCAGGATATTGAGATCTGGGCAAGTGTGCAAGTACTTTTGCCAGTTTAAGAGCTGGATCATTAAAAATAACTCATCAATGAGCTGTGACTTGAGTTTATTTTCTTGGGAGTTTATTTTGACTGTGTGTTGGATATTTTGTGAGTGTATATGTGTGCTTTTTCTCTTTTCTTTTTCTTTTCTTTTCTTTTCTTTTCTTTTCTTTTCTTTTCTTTTCTTTTCTTTTCTTTTCTTTTCTTTTCTTTTCTTTTCTTTTCTTTTCTTTTCTTTTCTTTTCTTTTCTTTTTTCTTTTCTTCCTAGAACCACATAGCATTTCTCTAGAGGGAGGAAGGGAGGGAGGAAGGAAGCAGTGGGAGATGTGTACAGTGGTGAGGGGTCTGAAAGGACTCTGCACCCTAAAGTACTTCATCTAACATCCTTCTGGTGCTTATTCTGCACTTTGATTATCTGAACATCCTGTTCCCCTTTCTAATCCTGCTAAACTGTGCGTCTCATTGATTTCCCATGCAGTAAAGTCAACATGGGCTGCTTAAGACTTACTCCTTTTTATATATTGTTTTAATTTTGCTGCCAGTTATTTTCATTGACAATTGCATTTGGATCATAAGGCTGAAAGAGGCAAAGCATGTAGTCTTCTGGGTTGTAAATCACTTACATATTTACTAAACCCTCTCTTTTCTGTTGCTTCTTAAATTTCTCTCTGTTTTTTTTTCCTTGTGCTCACAAGTGAAAGCTAGAGGGACTTTGAGTACATGGATGCCATCCTCCTCTGCTGGAACAGCACAGCTGACATACTGCAGAGTCACTGCAGCTCACAGAGGTCCTCAGGGTGAGGTCCTCCACTTGCTCCACCAACTCCCTGTGGGTGGGAAGAAGTGACCTGGTAGAAGCAGTATAGGCAGCAAATTATGTCCCAGTCATAAAAATCCACGGGGTAAATGTTGTTACCTTGCAGACATTGTTTCAGGAGATGAATAGCTGAAAGGTGAAAAACAGCATCAAGATGCAAAAGGTGAAAATGAACTTTTGGATATTACAGAAATTAGGAAGAATAAGAATCTCTCTAGCTGAGAAGCCTGGATGAGAATCTATCAGGCAGCTGCATTATCAATCTTATTATATTAAGCATAAGTGTAAACACTGAAAAATTCATGAAGCAGAATGAAACAGTAAAGCCTAGTTAAAACCCAGAGCTCCAGTTTGATATATGCGGTGCTGACAGGATAAAGTGAAAGGAAAGAAGGAGAAAGAGCAAGGGCAGTTTTACATGCTCTTTCCTTCACGGGTTTTAAAGATGATTTGCATTCATGGAGTTCAAGTGCTGTAAAGTCGATCTGTATAGGGCACATCTCACTGATTCACCCTGGAAGTTCCTCTCTCTCCTCTCCTGGGAGGGATCTCGGATGTAGTATCCATGGGCCATGGAGGATGACTCCTCTGCAGATCTAGGGGTGTGTGTGCATGTGTGGGCACATCCCTGTGCAAGAAGATTCACCTCTAGTTTCACTCAGTGCATTTGCTACTGGGATTTGATAACAAAGGCTGATAAAAACTTCTCACTCTCTGTGGACATGCAGACAATACCAGTAAAAAGGAGAGGGATCCGAGCTTTGACTCCATATACACAAAGAAAGCATAGGGCCTTTTAATACTGAGATACTTCTAATACTTTAAAGAAAGCCTCTGTGTACAAAAAGAAGGGGGAAGTAAAAATACAGAACCAGCAAAAGATGTTGTGTGGAATAAGACAACTCACTGATGAAAATTTATAGAAATTTAGACATAAATATAGAAAAAAACCAGTGAATAAGGCAGTTGGATATTATATATGTAGGGAGAGAGGACGAATGCAGGTTTTATTGGAAGTTATTGGAGACAAAGAAGAACTGTGTTTTGCTTATGAAGATACACCTGAGGTAAAAGGAATAACTACTTGTAGTACAGGGGCAATTCCCCTGAGTTTGGGGTGTTTGAAGAACCAGATCTTTTCTGTTTTGTGTTTCATTTTTCATTCATCTGATTTGGGCTGCTCTTTTCTATTGCCCTTGAGGCCCCAGTGGGCACAGCACAGCAATCAGTTTATTTTATGTGGAGAGAAGGAAACCTCTGGAGGGCTTTTCCCTGCCCTCTCCTCCTACCCCATCAGACAATTTAGGCCCCTAAATGTTAGAACAAAGAGATTTGGGAAATCTAGTCCTTAGGAATCCACTGAGGCATTGCATCCTCATTGACCAAATCCTCCATAAACACAGTACTGGGAGCAATTTTCCTCCTGAAGCACTACGACATTTGCTTCCTTCATTCCCCACAAGGCACTGTCATCCCCAATTCTGCTGGCCAAAATGAACCTCTGCATTCAAATCAATATGCCTTCCTTCTCCTTAACTGCAGGACTAGGAGATGAGGAACAGAACATAGTCTTGCATTCAGAGAAACATCAGGATTTTTTGCCTGGAGACAAAGAATATTTTTTTCTTTCTTCCCAGTAAAAATGCAGTGCAAGGTTTTTGGAGTCTGTATTTAAGTTATTTAGGGGTGTGGGTGTGGACATGGGATTTGTGGCATTTGGTTTCTGATTGTGGGCCACAAGATCTGTGTGAGACACTGAGGTCTGAAAAATCATCTTTTTCATCTATCCTAAAATGAAAATTTTGGATTGGAAAGTGTGTGTTTGGGAGGGGACTTGTTGAGGCAGGCAGGCATTGAATCAATCAATCAAGCAAGCAAGCAGCAAGCAGTCTCAGAGTACCTGTTGGGGAAGGAGGTTACTTTTGATCTACGCAGAACTAAAGTTGATCCAAACCCACAGACAGCCACATATCAAGACTCAAGAACAAAGTGAAAATAACAAAAGTTCAAAAAACTAAGCAAAGAACTAAACCAGTAGCTACCTTCCAATGACAGCAATATAATTGTAATGGATATATATATGTGATAAACCCAGATGTACATGGACACAGACCCAGTCATGTGCAATTTGTTTGAATAAACTGATTTATTCCCCTTAACCACTTATCTCAAAGACAATGTTAACAACTATCAAAAGCTGACTGAGTCCCTGGCAGATACACCATACTTTAAGACTGATATTGATGCGTTTTGATAATTTGTCTTTATATGCAGAACAATTCAGAGGGTTCATCTGTTTTCCACCAGGTGGACTTTTGATGCATGGCTAAGCCCTAAATTCCTCTACTTGGTGAGAAATAGCTACAACCTGTAGAGAATAAATAAGCAGTAGTTCAGCTTCATTACCCAAACTTAATCTGGAATAAAAAGTCAGCAATACTGGTACAATTTTATTATAAACAAGAGGACTTCCACTGAACATGGAGCTCAGCTTAGAGGTTTATACTAGCTCTGAAAATACTGTGCATATTTTTCAAAATAAAACATAAAATCTATTTACATGCTATGATATCTTTATTTGCAACTCATCAAGAAATCCACTGACTTTAAGTCTGCAAGTGTGAAATAATTGTCGCCTTAGCACAGCTGACATTTGTGGACCTTTCTCAGCTTTCATTTGGCTGAGGGATAATGCCATTTTATAGAGTTAAAAACCCAATTTGATCCCTTTTGAACTTCTTTCAGGCAATAGGACCTTCTTTGCTGATTTTATTGAGTTATTACATTGACTACATGATGTACATACATCTTCCAGTGACATTGTAGGCAGGACCATCTCTGTTTTTCTCAGACTTTTTTCTGTCCTTTGTCTAGAATTTTACACCTCATGTCAATTGTTCGGGTTGTTCAAAGGGACAGCCACTGACTTTATATCAAGGCATTTTGATAGATTCACCATGGGAGCTTTCAACTTTACTCACATTCTTTAAAAATAACTTATTGTGGAGAAAGCCCCACAGTGAGAAAACGTGCTATTTAATGCTGAATAATTGCCACACAGTTTTCTGTGCTCATTTTTACACGCTGATGCAGCCCTTGCACACACACATGCGCCCATAGACAAGCACATTTACTCAGTATTTTCAGACATCTGAATAAATAAATCAGAGACAATTTTTCAGGCTCCTTGATGTTCATGAGAGGCAGTGGAAATGTGTTCAGCCATCTCTCAGGCTGCAAAGATGAGTAAATTCAGACTCTGATCTGAGCTCCATCCAGCTATGGGGAGAGGCAACACATTCCTGACCTTCTACAAGGAAAAAGAATATATGACAATGAACCATGCGCTTCATGAGAGACATTCAAAATCCTTATACTGTCTTCAAATGAGATTTAAAAAGGGGCGAACCTATAATTTCAGTGATCTCCAGGTTTTTTTTAATTTTTTTTAGTAGTCCTCTGGAATTCTTTCATTTTTGCTCGCATGAATAATTTTTAACTAACCTTTCCTTAAGAAATTGTCTTACAGTTCCAAAATCCTTGAGAAGATGTATGTTCTGGAAACACTGCCATGCTCTGTCTCCAGGCTCAGGAGTTTTGCAGTATGCACAGCACTATGCGGGGTAATTGATATTTTTCCCAAGGGATGTGATGAGTCAGTGCCCTCCCAGGGATTTCTGCATCCAGGCTTGGTGCAGCAGGCAACTTAAATTGAAGTTACCAACAAGAAAACATGCTGCACGATTTGGTGTCCCCTTATTTCTATACAATATTGGGGGAGGAAAAAAAACCTCAACATTTTCCCTCTTTAAAGTTGTTAAATATTTAACAGTTCCAAACTCTCCTTCCCCCAAAAATAGATGTAAAAATGACTGATATACAGTAAAATGTTTGGGACAAGAAATTTTGATGCCATTACAAACAGCAACAAAGCAAATCCTTCAGTCCTGCCAAATTCCAAGTCATCGTATCAGTTCTGGTTTTACTCAGGCTAGTTCACCAATTATGGGGAGATAATGTGAAAGAAATTACATCGCTACTGGCCCTGGTTTTCTATTAGTCTGAAAATTGCAAACATTCTGATTTAGTAGCAGTTTATATTCACTTCGTAGGGGTGTAAAATTGCAGTCTCACTAGCTGGAATGGAGATTAATTCATACCAGCCAAGAATTTGGCCCTTAATGTACTTAGATGTACTTTTGGTAATGAGCAAATTGATCCTGATAATAGCAGAATCAACCCAAACAGCACAGGAAGCTCTTAAGGCCAAGACCTTAGTAAGATTCAGAAAGAAAGATTGGACATTTACATGGATAATAAGTTTATATGGAGTTTGTCTGTTAACCTCCACCATGCCAAACTGACCCTCCTGTTTGAGAGCTTATCCCAACTCTGATTTTCATTAAAAGTAGCTGCTGGTGTGAGATTAAGGAATACGATTTGGGGCCCTTAAAATTTCAGCACCATTCCAAGTGGATAAGGTGTGCTTTGTTGTCTCTGAACATGAAAAGTCACCAAGCACGGCCCATGTGAAGGCTGTGCATCATCAGAGACCACCAGCTCAGGTGGTGAACAGCCACCTCTGTGCCCAAGCCCCTCTCAGTCAGGGTGAGTACATTTTTCCCACTTTATCTGATGGGTAGTTTTCACTCTGGCTAGGATTTTGTTCCAAGGTGTTGCTGTGGTGCAGCAGAGGTTAACACACACTCTATGAGGTTCCCCATGGAATCTGATTTTATACTGGGCTACATTCCAGTTTGTTACTAGCTTCTTGCTTGAGCAGGCATAAATTTGTTGTAAAGTAATTTTGATTTTTGCATCTGACAAGTTACTCTTGTATATCTGCTATTTTTCTCTGTTTCTCTCCATATTTTTCTCACAACGATGCCTGTCCTTTTATGCCCAACATGATCGTGTTGACAACTGCCAGTGCTTAAGCTGAGACAGAAATCACAATTGAACACATCAGTCCACACTTTCATTTCAACCATGATCCGGGAGTACAAGATTGCAGCAGGACCTAAATTTCCCTTGTTAGAGCTGTAGCATTTGGGGGCTGATGAAGTCTGCAGTAAACCCGTCATAAATGAACCTTACCCAATATATTATCTATCAAGGCAACATAATGAACATCTGGTGGGGATTGTGATCTGTATGCAGTGAGGCAGCAACTATTACACTGCTGAGCTGATGTGCATTGATGTTCTTTGTGCTTGGTGAGTGCAGCCACGAAAAGAAGGATCAGGCTTTTGCTGAGCTTTTCCTCACCCAGGACAGAGACCCAGGTTGCTTGTGGGCCCAAAGTGCACTGAGAAGTCAATATTCAGCCTGCCAAGCAGCCAAGCAGCTGTACACCCTTTGCTGAATCTCTTGGAAAATAAGAGTCTGTGATGAAGTAAGGTCGCAAATAGGATTCAGTTTTACACTGTGCCATGACAGCTGATGCCAGCTGACTAGAGAAAAGATGTTTCCTTCTGACTCCAAAACATGTAGCACAGTTGACAGGTGAGCCTGGATTCAGAGATGTGTAGTGTTTTGTCACCCGCTGCTACACTGACCATGACAGAGGATCTGCAGGGTACATAAGGCCTTCAGTGGGAGATGCACAGCTCTGGCTTCCTGAAGGCTTGAAAACACACAGATAATTATGAACAACTTAAAAATGTGACAACTGTGCACTGGGTGAAAACAGAGGAAGTGCTTTCAGGGTAAAATGTCATAAGAATAGTGAACTCTTTGCATAAGGGATTGGTGACTGTCACCTTTTTCTGAAGGATCTTAAAGAAAGGAGCAGAGTGAATGTCTTTCAAAGCAGACACATGGGATAATTAGTGTCTCTCCTAAGTGACTGTAGGAATGGAAAGCAGTCAGTGATGAGCAGCCCATAGCAGCAGTCTGTACAGACTAAAGCACTGAAAGAAATGCTTCCTGCTACAATGAATAAGGAATACAACCAGACAGTGCAGCTACTCTGAATTCAAATGGATAACCAGACTCAGTCTTACAAACTGTGTGTGTGGGTTGTGTGTTTGTCTGTCTGTCTTTGTTTTCAGTTCATGATAGCAATGACCCAGACTCCAACATTATCCAGACATCGTGCAATACAAGCAACGTTGTAATCAGGATAGACAGGGTCTCCTGGCTTTTTATTTCCTTGGCTGTAAAGCATCTGAATAGCAGCATGAGCATCTTGGCAGAAACGCTCACAGGGAAGAAAAAGTTCATGCACTTGATGAACAAGTTCATGAGGTATCAATCCTTGTGTCCCTTTGCCAGGGATCATGTTTCTCTTTAGTATTCAGTCTAATCTTACACAGATTCCTGCATTTCCTTTCCAAGACACATCCACGTACCTTTCTGTCAAAGATCAGACTTGTGGAAGCTTTAAAACCTGGATTTGAAGGACTTTGATTTCTTGAACTGAATAGGTTTAGGGATTTTCATAAGAACTGGAGAACTGAAACTGCCTCTGTAATGGAGATCACGAAGTCCAAAGACCTGTCAGTGCCAGACCTGGAAATATGATTTGTTCTTGATTAACAGCAGGGTGGAGGGAGTTAATTTCCAGTTTTTTTTCCTTTGTAATGCATCTTATGCATGTCAGTTTAAGGTGTGAGGCACATTGCCCAATATATGGCATTCTAAAGAAAGGAGTCTGAGGTTTCCTTTAATTTGCTAAAGTCTGTCTACTCCTAATCTAATAGAAAACAGATATGTGATGGGATTTATACAGCTCCAATTTGTCTGATTTGCAGACAAAGCAGGATACAGCCAGGATGAAAATAAGCTGCAGGGAATTGTGAATTCCTCAGGGAAGAGGCCTGGAGAAGAGTTTTTCTCCAGGTGGAGGCAGGTTGCCAGAAAGAGACTTTTTCCCCAAAGATGGGGCAGGAAAGGGCTCCCCTCTTATCCCAGGGCTTGGGGTTAGCTTCTAGCCCGGAAGCCATTCCCTGGGTTAAGGAAGGCTGACAGTGCTTGTTGGAGCATTTCACAAACCCACAGAAAATGGGGCCATTACCATCAGTGCCACCCATAGACAACATTGCTCAAATGGCCTTTCCCACACACAGATTTCCCTGCTGAAAGACCACTTCCCAGCAATTGCTGAATCATCAGCTCCAGTTTACTAGAAAAGCTGTTTGCTTAGCAGAAAGGACCCCATGGCAATTTAAGTTCATGTCCTGAAAGGAGTTTTTATTCCCCCTTGTTTCTCAGTTTTTAAATAGACAGTGTTATGTCTGACATTTAAATTCTGGTAAACTGAGAGGTGGAATGGGTTTAAGTGCGGGTTTATGCACAAATCTGGATGAGGCAGAACAACCCTCTCCATTATGCCAAGCTATGTGTGACCAATCTCTATCTCATCCAAAGACATTCCCTAGATGCAGGAAATTCCAGAGGCTGACTCACAACAGCCCTTCACAAGACAGATTTCTCCCGAAACCATGCCCCCATTCAATGCTTGGTTACATAAACGCACATCCTATTCTGAGTGTAAACTCTATTTCCTTATGACACAAAGGAATTTATCCTCTTTATAGTCAGCAAAATAAAGGGGAAAATAAAATTTAATTGTTCCAGAGTGAATATCGACCTCTATTCAGTTGCAAGATCAGGGATAATAAAATTAATGTAGGTAATGGATAGATATGGAAAAGAGCAGCTCTACAGACTCATTGTGTCAGTGGTCACTAATCAGTATTTTAGATTATTTGTCTCCAAAGTGTCTCTCTCTCAATGAATGGCTCACTGAGGACTGCTCTTCACTTCCAAGTCAGGTTATTATTTATAGTGGCAAAGTTCTGGTAGTGGAGATGCAACTTGTGCAGCCAAAACAATTCTTTTCCTGGTAGCAAAACCACTTCCCTAATTGACATAAGATCTACTGACAAAAGAGCTCTTTTGTTATTATGAGTTGCATCTGCACAGGGAGTTCTGACATTCAGACTGTACAAAGTTGAGTCATCCTGTTTTGACTGTGAATGAATGAATGGGGCATCTCTCAATGTCAGCGTAGGGGAATCCCAGTGGTACTTGTTATGCAGGAAATTTCAACTGTGAAGTTAAACTGTCATTTAAAAAATCTCCTTTATTTGAGTGGAAATGTAATGATTCCCTCTTTCACGATTAACCCTTCTCTTTAAGGTATGTTTAGGGATCAGAGTGAAATGAGTCTCACTATCTCAACCTTTTGCTCCTTTTGGTCTGAACCAGTGCACCACTGCACTGGTGGCAGTGTCCTTTGGCCCATGGCTGGTGTCACCTGCTGATTGCCTCTGGTCTCCTCTGTGCTGTCTGTGCAGGTTTCCTCATGAGTGTAAAAAGGAAATTCTGCTCCTGAATTTGAGGGAATTAAGGAACAACAGAGTTTGGTGGATCCCACTGATATGGTTCACTATTTCCATTGAGATGCTTGATTCCATTTTCACAGAATCATAGAAGATTCTGAGAGTTCAGGTCTCAGAATTTTTCTGACCATACAGAAGTTTGAAGAAATTCTCCCTAATTTATGTCTCCCTCTATGAATCCTACCAGTGTAGAGTTCACAGGTGAATGTTGTCAGAATGGCTGAAGTAGATCCACTTCTAGGTCTTAAACAGAGTTCATGCCTTGGCTTAAACTTGAACCAAACCTCACTTGAGTTGCCAGGTTCTAAGAAGGGCATGATCTTTTGGCTGGTGAGACAGAAGGTGGCCAGCTGGGATACTTCTGTCACTGACTAAAGATGTGGCTGTTTCTTAATCGCCATGGAAGAACAAAAGTCGTGTAAACTTGGCTCTGAGGCAGCTGCAGAGACAGCACTTACTGACCTGGTCAGACTGCCAAGACACTGGAGTGGCTGGGAACAGATCCAAGCTCTGCTGAGCCAGAGCCCAAAACATGCTCCTTTCCTCCAGTCTGAGCACTTGTAAATATCCCAACAGCTGCTGGATGAGACACCTTGTACAGAAAACAAGTTAATTGTATGTAACCAATGAAGAGGTGTTGCTGGTGAAGTTGGACCTTCATGTTTTATAATACTCACACCACAGTTAACTTGGGATATTATTTCTGTGTTAAAACCTTTCTTAGCCTTGTAGCTGTGTTACACCAGCATTGTGTTTTCTGCAGGTGTAGCACAAGGGCTCCAGGATATTTATACCTCCAGTACTTCGAGGCAGTGGAGTATATTAAATTCCAACTCAGTGGAGATTTGTTGTGTTCGAATGAACATTGCCTACAGTACAGTAACTCACAGAGCTATGGGGAAACATGCTACTGCTACAAGAATTTGCATTTCATAGTTTAGGATTGTAACCGATATGGCAGGTGGTATAATCCAGAGGCTTAGCTGTGGGACTCTGCTGAAGGTCATTTTTGCTTAGGATAGATATTGCCTGGATTGTGGAATAGCAGATCCAAGCTGGTGATGTCTGACTCAAAAGAAATGCAAACGGTTCAGCTGTTTTCACAGCAAATATTTGCTAGACTACAAAACCTGAAATTTTGTCTTGTTCATGCTTATTTTTGTTTGCTTTCTAGTAAATGACTGTGAGATGAGAACATGTATTAAATTAATGAATTTTAAACAGAGACCAAATAATACGTGTCCCTTAACACCTTACTTTAAAGTACAAGGGATGGAAGCCTAGGAGGGATATTTGTAGAAACAAAGAATAATGACGACTCCATGCAATTTGTTACAAAGCTTACAAAGCTTTGTGTGTCAAATGAAGCAGTCTATTAAAATTAAGAAAGGGAAGTAAATATTTCTTCCTCTTCAGTCACAGGTTGCATGAGGACAACCTCCCTCTTTGTATTAAGACATTACTCCCTTGTTGAGTCTTTATAGAAATAAAATACAAAGTAAGGAAAGATAGTCCTCTGAGAGCCAAGAAAGTCCATGACCTCTAGATAAAGATTGAGCTTTCTTCTTCTATTGAGAAACAAGAGTCACCCACCATTTCTGTGCCTTGGTCATCTCTGTCTGGATCCCCAACATCAGGCAAAAGTTGTCCTTCATTTTTCTAGTGCTAATGTCAGTGGAGAAGCTCCCATGGACTTGAAACAGATTTGGGCCTTTGCAAATGCTCAGTATACAGGTTTAGAAGGCACTATGCTGCATTCTAATATTTAGACTCATTTGTATTTATATGTATTTGCTATACAGGAAGATCTTGTTCAAAGGTCATTGGAAGTGACAGGTGATCATCTCAGTGCAAGCCCTTGTGTGACTCACCCATGCAGAAACATCCAGCAAAAAGCACCAGATTATTGGGAAAACCTCATCCTCCACCTCCTGCCAGCTTCTGTTGCTAAGAAGAGTAAAATAAAGAGTAGCAGACTTTTAGTAAGATTGAAAAAGAGGAAAAAATAGGCTCCCAGCAGGCAAAATACTGATGACATTCTTAATAATAATGAAACATAAGGCCACAGTAGGGCAAAACTGAAATACATTTTGCATGTCAAAGAATTGGTTGTGTTTAATTTGTTTGGGATATTTTACTAGGCTTCTCTTCCATATTGAAAAAGTTCAAGGTTATGAAAAGTTTTGCTAGGACTAAACGTTCATAAAGCTTTGAGACAAAAAAGAATAAAGCAGAGGAAGGTCTTCCAACTCAGTTTTGATTGATGAAGTCTTTTGTGGAAAATCCTCTTTTTCATTCTCAGTTTTGCTTTGAATTCATATTTCGGAAACTAAGAAGAGGTAGTAGGAAATACGGTACTGTGACAGCTGTATTTTTTTAGAGTCCTCATTCACCTTTATTCCAAATTTGTTGAATTTGTCTAAATGGTTCCCAAACACTATGGCAGGACTTAAATGTCTGCAGTCTTGAGCTGAATTTGACTTTGCTTCTTGCTTAATTATTGCCCTGTAAGCTTTAAACCACCTGATTTTGGTCAAATCTGTAAAAGGGCAGCTTCATTTGGACTCCTGATATGAAAAATCAGTAATGGGTGAACTTCAAAAGCTTCTGAAAGGCCGTGATAAGCCTCTGAATTACAGGAGGTTTATGAAGGGATTTCATGCGGGTTCTCACGGTGTGTCCATGGTTTGGAAGGACAGGAGCAAACGAGCCCTGGGGAAGGGGACAGGGCAGCCTCCAGGCACGGCACTCAGTTCTCCGTGTGGTCAGGTGTCGCGATGTGCCTTGGGCTGGCTCTCAGCCCCATGGCAGGAAGGGTGTGGGGTGGCAGGGCAGGAACCCCCACGAGTGCTGCATGAGGTGTCACAGTTTTGGCCCTCTGGAATCTCCTGGATCTGCAGTTTCTCCACTAGATGTCTGTGTGTCCTCTCTGGAGCCTTCAGCTGCAGCTGAGGCAGTCTTGCCAGCAACCGTTTCTCCTCAGCTTTGAAGGAAAACAAGATCAACAACACTGCTCCATTTTTTTGGGTGCAATTCCAGACTGATGTTCAAGAGCAGCGTGGTTAAAATCAACTCCCTACTTTCCAGAATTCCAAAGAAAAGAACCAAAAGATATTCCCCCTGCCCCAAATCTTCAGGATGGCTGAATGACAATTGCCTTAGCTTTTGCTCAGAAAAAAACCAAACTCAAATAATTTCAGTTTTTCAAAGTGCAAGAATGTATCACGATGGGAACTTTCAAACAAAATGGTTTATATGACTCAGTACTCCTCCATCCTCATTTTTTTAAAGTTTGTGGAATTTAGAAATAAAACAAAACAATCAACCTCCTGCTTTTCCAAAGATACACAAGCACCAAAATAAACAAGAACCAAAATCATAACAGTTTGAGTGTTGTGAGGAAACAGCCATGTTGAAATGCATTAATTCCTCATGTGAATTGTACAGGATTATCTGCCCGTAAATACAGCCCTGGCTGGGGAAGACAAGATGCAGTAGGGCTGAGATTGCCCTGAGGATACTTTGCCCATTGCTCCATGGAAAACCAGAGGTTAATCGCAGCTGGAACACCTGGGATCATCCTCAGGCTGCCCAGAGTTTTGTGGCTGGACCTGTACAGCACCCTCACAGAACAAAGAAATTCAAATGACAAGTTTAGACTATTTTAGTTTTTTTAAACTCATGCTTAGTCACTATGCATTCAGCAGAAATTTATGAAGTTTTTATTTTCAAATGAGGTAGGAGTGCAAAATTTATGCTGGTATAACTCCAGGAACATTAATCAAGGAACAAATTCATCTTCTGATTCTTTTTGTATTTCTAATCTAGAAAGAAAATAAGTGCAGGTAGATTTGATGATTTGTAAACATCTGTCTTTTCATTTAAATTGCATCCACACAACAGACACTGAAACACTTTATTATTTATTTTTTTTTAATTTAAAAAGCCTTACTGCATAGTGGTGATTTTTTAAAAAGCAGAAATAACCAATTTCATGAAAACCGTAAGTGTGAAAAAGCAATGAACTGCAAAGTGCAATAAATCATTTCTCCAAAGAAGTTCACCTATCTCAATTTTGCTCTCTCTTATGCTGGCTGCAATGCTGAGTGTAACTACCGAGGAACAAACTTATTTCATAGGTTCTTTTATTAACCAGAACAGAATATGATCCCCTAGCTAAACAGAAAAATATTGACATTTCTTTTATGATACAAGGGAGATAATTTGAAAAAATATAATACATGACAGAGGTAATTTTTATGCAAAGGTCAGAGCAGTTACTGAAATTCTCAGCTACTAAAACATCTGAAATAATACAACTATAATATTGTCTTTTTGAAAATGGAAGCTGTGATTAAAAAGGAAGTATTTTGAAAAATTAATTCTCAAAGTGTGAGGGACTGTGGAAGAGATTTCCTGGTTTTACCAAAGAGTTGAATGATTAATGAAGCAAAATTAATCTCTTGTTAATCGGTGTGAGAACTATAAAGGAATTGCCCAGATAATCTCACAACTCATTTTCAGTGTTTAAAGTCTGTAGAGATGCTAGTCTGAGAGTAGGTATTTAGAGGAGAGAATTAATCTCTGCTCAAATCAATGAAAGTTTTGTCTTATCAAAGGCAGGAAGGACATTTTAATGTTAAGTGAGTAAAGAAGATACACACCCTCCACAAGATCCAGAGGTGGAATTATATGCAGAAAATAACTAGCAAATGGTTTTAAATAATGAATCCATTCAAGAAACTAATGATCCTTAATAGAACTAAGATTTCAACCGTGGCATTCATGGGCATATTGGTGACATCAATATGTGGAGATCCATTGATGTTATTTGAATTTATCAGCCACTATGTTCCTCACATATTTTCTTCTAGGAAAGATGTTAAAGAAACAATGATTGAGGGTTTCAGTAAAAGAGAAAAAACACCAATCCAAAAGTCCGTGTAATTCTCACTTAAGCATTTTGATTTTATTGGGACTTAATCAAAGTCCATCAAAATTAAAGTCGTTGAAGAAAATCGATTAAGAAAACTGAGCAGATAATAAGGTGCAACTTTGTTTTAAGTTGTCTATTACAAACAGCAGTGAAAGATAAATACTAAACAGTGCTGTATGTCACCAAGCAGAGTAGAACCAGCATGTATCTTTTGATGTTCACACATTATTTTTTTGATGCATAATTTTCTTTACTGAATCTCTGGTAATCACCTCTTTTTACAGTCTGAAGACACAAGCACATCCCAGATGCTTTCTGTCCCCATATCCAAAATCCGATACAAGGAGATCGCAGGTTAGTCCCAGCGTAAGTCAAATCCATGGGATCCACTCAGCAAAGAGGCACAATTCTGTGTTTGGGTGGGGAGGAACACCGTGGCTTCACCCGGGAGATGCACAGGGCAGCCCTCACACCATGCCAGGGCATCATTTGACAAAAAAGTCAGAGCCATTTTCTAATATCAGAACAGTTGCAAGGAACCAAATTATTTTATTCTGGGTTTAACAGCAGTGGATGGAGGTGACTCCTTGGATTGGAAGCTTGAGGTTGGTCAGAGAGCAGAACTCTTGGCCCTTTACACCCAGAGGAGCAAACAGAAGGTAGAAGAAATAATTACACTTGCTAAGAGATGCGCAGATACTCAGTGCTGCAAAGAAAGCACAGCTTCACCGGGTGAGAGGAAAATCATTAGCAAAACCATTTGAAGAGGATGGAACAGAAAGAAGAATGAGAAGGAAAACTGAGAGCTTTTTTAAATTTAGGAACCAACAAATCAGGAAAAACAATGACTTTGGCTAAAACCTCATTCTAGTTTAATGTGCAAGGGAGGCAGTTAATTTTTTTTTTCAAAGCAATTTATAGTTAACATTGAAAAAGGGAAACAGATGGCAATCAATAACCCTGGGAAATTGCGATTTGCAAAAAAAAGTAACAGGAGGCTACAAATATTAGAGAAAAATCCATCCTTATAACTCATACAGAATTCTTCCTTGTCTGTTATATTAGGTACGAAAATCCCTATGAAAGATATTACTCTTGTTGGTAGAGAGAGATAATGAAACGTTGTTTGGTGAAGAGAAGGCCAGATTTTTTCAAAGACAACTTCTGTCCAGTAGCTGGTAAAATACAGGTGGTGAGCTTATCACACAAAGATGAAGAACTTTCCAATCCATGAATAAAATGAGAATGTTAGGCAATTTCTTTTAGAGAATATTTTCTGTCTGATAACAGAGTCTAGGAGTTAAAAAAAAAAAAAGAAAAAAGATTATAACAGAGGAGCATCTGTCTACCTGATCTTAGTGTGTAATTAACTTCAGCTGGCTAGGGAAACTGCAGAAGGGAAAGACAGTGCTAGAGTTGGACTGATATTAAGAACAAAACAACCCAAATATGATGAGCTGGTAGCTGAAATGAAATAGCAGCTAAAGTTATTGGTCTGCTTAGCTAAGCCCATATGGCTCACAGGTATGTTGGTGGAAGGGCTATACTACATTTTCAGGCAATAAATACTGGAAAGACAGGAATATAATTACCCACAGGAATATAATTGCCCACAATTAGAGTAGATTTTTTCTAAATTTTAGGGAGGTCATGATAGTATTATAAGAAATCATTTTGAAGTGAAAAAAAAAACAGGGAATAAAATCTAGCATTCTCTTTTTAAGTGGCATGAACAGAAATACTTGTAAGAGGATGAGAAGTTTGATAACAAAGATGCCCCTTCATCACCCCAGACAAAGGTTAAGCAACAACCAACACTAGAAAGTTTGAATAAAAGTTTAGAGAATGGAAAGCACATTTTAATTCGACAAGAATATTGATGGTTCCAAATACTGAAAGTTATGATGGGTGCCTCAGCAGCTCTATTTGGAAATGTGCAGTGAATTGTTTTATAAAAAAGAGCAGAAAATTTTGTGTGCTGCATGGATTTGGGCAAGATGAAGACAAGCTGCAGCTAATTAAAAGCTGTATCTCCTCAATTGTCTGTGTTTGTGAGTAGGTGGGAATTTGTTTGTGCTTTTTATAAACTGCATTCACATAGAGAAAAAAAAGTAGGAGATATTAAGAGCCTCTTTTGCCTGGAGGAGAGATGCACCACAAGAAGCAAAGGCTGAAGTTGAATTAGGACTCAAAAGAAGCTTTTCAGAATACATGGTAATGGTGATTAACTACTGGAACAAAGTACAAGGAAAGGGATAGAGACAAAGTCTCTTCAGATTTTACAGTAAAGTCTGAAAGCTTTTATAGCAGACAAGCTTTAATCTGAGACAAAGAATTCTTTAGTTAAATACAAGTTATTGGACTCAGGGCTGGATAATTGGGTGGCCTGAGATATTTCAATAAGAAAACAGAGATCTCTTTTGATTTCAGTCTTGTGAATCTGTGAGTTGGATTCTATGTGATTCCTATGTTGCAGAGTTTCACCAGTTTGCTGCTATACTGAGACCAGTAAGACATTTGATTTTAAATTAATTTTCAGTCAAGGGCTGTTTTTATTTAGAACAACATAAAATACAAACTAGTTAGGAACTTGCTTTTTCTAGAATTTATCAGCTTATTGTAAACTTGTCATCAGTCCTTGTTATACTGTCCTCTGGCTGGCAAAAAATATCTTTGTTATCCAGAAATAGTCTTTGCGCTTCTCTGAAAGTATTTTGTCACTTTTACACTTCCTTTTTTCACAGTTTTGGTGCATATTAATGGACATTCAAGTTAAAAAATAGAACTTCTCAATGGGAGCAAGCATTTTGTCAGAGTAAAGATAATAAAAATAATTTCAGGGGATGCAGACTGGGATTGAAGACAAGGTGAAGGATGTAAGTTTATTCCTGTATTGAAAGCTTTGCATCATGGGAAAATTTCCTATTGTTTTGCAAAAAAAGCTAGACAATGGTTTTGAAATGTGTTAATTCCATCCCCACTGAAGGATGCAGCAGGCCTCCCATGTAAACAAAAGAAGCAGGACACGTCACAGCTTTGTATTTCAAACTAAAATATTGTCCTCCATTTCCCACTTGTTTGGTGTCTTGTGTTTTCATTTACAGTAGTGAAGAGTGCAGTGTAGGTACAAAACAATATTAGGTCAGATTTTTCCACTCTTTTATATCTGGCAGCCTATTTATATTAGCTTTACCTAGCACAAAAGAGTGTTTTTATGCAATAGAAACTGCAGAGGTTCTCCCACTAAGCTTTTATTTCTTCAAAAAAAACCTTAGAATTCTTCTTAATATTATCCAGTTATGCTGAATTTCCCTGTTAATATGTTTTCTGTAGAATGTAAGTTTCTTTTATCTGTTGATGTAAAGCAAAGTGATTGACTTTGCATCCTACACTCAATACTGTGAATATTCAAGTAGAGCTCATCTTCATGTCTTGTGACTTCACCTCTACTGATTTTAGTGGATTCAGAAGTATCATGATCTAGTCCTCTTCTTGGAACTAAGTTCCATATGGCCTCAGACATTTGGTATATTTACAGTTGTAATACTTGTAATATTCCAGATACTTAGTATATATTTAAAAGATAATGAGGCAAAACAATTGTCCAATGTGTTATCATGAAGTAAGTCCTTCACTGTCATAGCCCACCATCAGCTTGCTATAAGCTTGATCAGTTCCTTAAGGATGATGAATAGTGTTAAAATTTGCCATATTCCTTTCTGCCAGATGCTCTGAAAAGCCTGTTAGAAGTCTATAAAACAAGCAAAATAAGTTCAGTTGCGCTCTGCACTTTTCGAGCACGGCTGCTAGCACAAAAATTGATTGATTGTGCTTTGTGCTGGTCTAAATCTAGCCTGTTCACCTGCAAAACACTGCTCTTTTGTACTTTTTTTGTCACCCTCAGCAACATTCACACAAAAAGCGGGGAATGTTTTTCCTGGTACAGAGCTTTCTCTGTAAGTCTGGTA
Organism: Pardalotus punctatus; assembly: GCA_013400915.1. Classification (NCBI taxonomy): domain Eukaryota; kingdom Metazoa; phylum Chordata; class Aves; order Passeriformes; family Pardalotidae; genus Pardalotus; species Pardalotus punctatus. Next base: position 44,390 of record VZTX01024381.1, read on the forward strand.
CTTTCTTGGCTCTTTTCTCCTCTGTTGCTAATCCCATTAAAAGATTCCCTCTTTGCCTGAGCGGCATGTCCCCCAGCAGCTGACCAGCGTCCTGCTGCTCCTCTGCCGCTCTCCTGTACAAAGCTGGAACGTGTCACATCCCTCTCGGCACAGGGATGTGTATGTAGGGAGGCAGGGGATTGATGGCTCCCTTGGAATTTACCAGGAACTCTCGCTGGCTGCATCAATGCAAGGCAGTGACGTCAGGAAATGCAAGGGAAAAGCTTAGAGCAGAGCTGCAGCCTAATCTCGGGAAATCAAAGTTTTGCCATGGTGGTTGATGGAATTCTTGCAGCTGTGATCTTCTGTTTTTAGCAGGAAGGAATGTAAAGAGTGAGTTTGTCTCAGCTATAATTGCTACAAGAAGTAAGGCTTGTAAGCATGCTGAAAATTTTGAGGGCAAACAATTTTCAGGAAGCATGTAATATAGAATCATTAAACCCAAAAGCGGTTTGGGCTAAGACGAAATTAATGGGAGAACAAAGGTGGATCCTGCCACAGAGGGGTAGACATTACGGAGACAAAACCTTTGCATCACTGCTGAAAGACGAGTGAATATGCAAGATACCTGGAGGAAAAGTGAAAGAGAGATTATGGGACAGTTGGGACATTGGCCACTGGCCACAATGAGAAAACCAAGGTGAAGGACAACAGTTTTACTTCTGGTGAATGAGAGGAATGAAAACTGGTGGAAAAGGAAAGGAGGAATCCAGCAGTCTAATGATGGGCAGTTGAACAAAGTAAAGAGAGAGGAGAGAATTGAATTAGGGTTAGAAATGCAAGGCAAGAACATAAAAATAAATTTAAATTAGTCTGTAAGAGAGCTGGTAGGGGTGTTTAGATTTAAGATGTTGATGGTGAAAAAGTGCAGGCAAACAGATAAGCAAAGCTGCAGGTTTGGTGACAGAAATGCTATTCTGAAGAGCTTGTGGGGGCCTGAGCAGTGCTGGGGAAGCAGAGGAGAGCAGTGTACCAGGTGCAGGAGACTAAACTTTGAAATTTCAAAGGTAATAAACAGCCTTTGGAAAAGAGGAAGGGTGATAGAGATTACAAAGAGCCATGGAGCTTCTGCAAGCAGACTGTGAGCATATGGTGAAGGCATAAACAAGGTACTGAGCAAGATTAACCAATATGAGCAAGCTTTCCTTCCAAGAGACACGTCACGTTCCTTGGAGTAGAAAAACCCTGGAGGTGTTCTGCATGTCTGGGAAAATGTCTTGCATGTGCCTGGCTGTACAAATAGTCATTCAGCAGAAATGCCAGACTGACACTCCTGATAACAATCCCAGTCACTCCCAGGCCTCACAAAATGCCTGTGCACACCTGTAACTGCACCAGGGTTGTCCCCACTATCAAATGGCCTCTGGGGAGTTACTCTTTCCAGCAAGAGAGTGTTACAGCACAGTTTAATTTCCCTTCTCTAGCCTGAGTGAGGCTGAAGGGTGGTGAAATGCTTCCCAAGAGGGTCAGCAGCTTTCAGAAGACAGGAGGTAAAACGCTGCAACTTCAGCACGTGTTCTAATATACAAGAAAAGGCCATTATATCAGTTTGGGGGGTATGGGAACCTTATTGGCTGCTTGAATATATTTGATTATCAGTTAGAAAAATAAAATTTAAACAGCAGAATTCAGTCAACCTTCCCTTTTTCCCCATCTGTCTCTGTCACTCGCACAAAAATGAAAAACCCACAAGATTGAAAATTATTTTGGCTGCAAAAATCTGTTTGTATTTCTGTGTTCTCATTTCCATTAGTTTTCCCAAGAATTCAAAAATTTTCAAGTTACATGCAGCAGTCATCAGGGACATTTTCAAGCTGTTAGTTAAGCAGAGGCTTGAGTTCTGTCAAGAGCAATCTATACATTAACCCTCTGGCATAATTTCTGCTCCAAATGAGAAATGCCCTTGAAGACCAAGGTTTGAGGTCAAAAGTACTGCTGCTTGTACCTGATCTCACTCCTCCAGTGGTTTTGTCCTACTGAGAAGTAGGGGATGAGAGAAGCCATGTGAGCTCTTCTGTGCTCCCGTGTCTTTCATGGTGTCACCCCCAAGGTATCTCCTTGGTGGGTGGTGCCCTGGGGGCTTTGCCAGGTGCTTTGTTCCCAGTATTCCCAGGTCACTCTCCTATGAGTAGTTTTATCTGATAGCTTTATCCCAAATATCCAGTGAGACTCAGTTATTTTTTAGCTAAGCAGTCCTTTTGTCAGGAAGTCTGTCTGCATCTGAAGTTGAGCTAACATGTGCTCTATAAAGAGATTATAACAAGCACACTGATTATGGAAAGATAATAATAAATACATAACTATAGTATATGATGTATACTATATAGATACAATTAAAAATTGCAATAATAAATAGTGGTAACATTCCCTGTTTCCCCTTACACATTCCATTCACTACGGAGCTGCATTCTGCTCCCAAAAAATAGAGTTAGCGCTTCATCTCTCAACAATAGATACTTGCTGACAAGTAAAAGAGGATTTTGGTTTTATCTAGATACTGTGAGGTGTATGGCACAGAAAAGAAATCAGAGATTGATATCTGTACAAAGACATTCTAAAAGGAAGAAAAGCAGGGCAATTATCCAGGATAAATATGTCACACACCCATGCCAAAGCAGAGGGATGTAAGCACACCATAAAAGATCCATCTAATCAAAACTTCAAACTCTCAGTTCTGGTGCAAAAATTACCTTGAATAAGAATCAAATGGATAAAGGAGTGGATCATTGGTGCTTGTGATGAGACTGTTGTTGCAGAAAGCCTCCATCTAGATCAAAATGACATTATGATTTGTGCTCTCTTTCTGATTTTGTTCTCAGTAAACTTTAACTAAGTACAGGAAAACAAATGCTTCCATCTGTCCCAGGGCATGGACTTGTCCCCATGGCTGTGAGGATGGCAGAATTGTTTTCAGTACAACACTTTTTGGGGAATGGGCTAGGCAGTTCCTTTACATATTTTTGTGGTTAAGGAGTTCTAAACAGGGAAGGATTGCTTTGCTTTTCTCAGGGACTTGGATATGGAGTTAATGCTTAATCACACTTAGCAATTTGATACTCCACAGTAATCAGTCTCCTGCTAATTGATGAAGACCTAATCCATCAGTCATTTTAAATCACTTTACATCCACATTAAAAGATAAAATTAAAAGATAAAGTTAAAAACATTTAAAATAGTTTCCACCTAATAAAAGACATTTCTCAGTGCCACAAGAAGATATCTATCAAATAAAATCCTAAACAATTATCACTTCTTGATATTTTTTTTGCCTATACATAGTCAACAACAAATTCTGAGCATGTTCTTGTCTTCTGTGTCTGCCTTTTTCTAAGCCCAGATGATCAGACAGACCATGCTACAAAGTTGGAGGTTGGATCTGAAACCTTTGGAGGAATGTTAGAACTGATTTTCTGCTTCCAGCCTTAATCAACCTCCTCAAAGATTCAGCAGATAGTATGAAACTGGGGTTTGTATCTGCATCTTTCAGGAGTCTGTCCCAGTTCTGGCCTCTATGCTGTGAGCATCCCTAAAAGATACATCAAACAGCACAACATGAGTTCAAAGAACTTTGCTTGTAACCGCAATGAATCTGAAATGTACTGATGAAAGATTTATTAATGTCGTGCAAGGTAGAGTGTCCTCCTGTTAGCAGAGACCTTTTGAGTAGCTGAGGGAACAGGTCATCAAAGAGAAATCAGCACGGTAATTGGAACAGCTTTCTTGAACCTAATTGCAACAGAGGTTAAGCCAGCATCTGAGCAGGGTGTTGGATAATGACAAGGACACAAATAAAGCAGTTGCAATCGAGGCCACACCTCCCTTTCTGCTGCTGTGGGGAATTGGGATCTGTGGCTGAGGCTGAGACAGACGTTGGTACCTCCCTGGTATTTTCAGCTACAGTGACTCCAGTGGACTCCAGCCAAGATATGTGGACAAAACAATTTTCCCTGGGGAGAGACAAACCCCATAGCTTGTACTTATGGAGATGCTGGGAGAGAAACAGTGAAAATTATGGCTCCGAAAATGTATTGGGATGATTTTCTAGTGTGCAGAAACACACAGCTGAACCTGTGGGTTTTGTAAGTCTTGATCATGCTGTCCCTTCTGACATTAGAAGATATTTGTGGGTTAAAAGGGTGGGGATACTCACTAAAAATAATGACATACAGAACAGTCCTCTGCTTCTGGGGGCCTCACAAATATTATCCTGGGCTTTGACCCACAACTATAGAAATTCTACAGCCTCAGCCATTCAAAGATGATTTTTGCATTGCTCTAATATATGGACTTAAGTTCATTTAGCAAGCTGAAATTATTTTCTGCTCTTATTTCTAAGTCTGAAATGCAGGTTAATGGTATTGCCTAGCATTCAGCAGGGTGAAATACTTTGAAGTGTCTAACAATACTTTCTTCTGGCTAACAGTGTTCTGACCTTGCACCTCAGGTTTTGAAGCATTTTTTTTAAAGGCCTTTGAAAGGTGTAAATTTGTTCAACACATTTTGTTTAGTGTCTAACACAGGTACTGTAACTGTACCATCTTTCCCAAGTATCATTTGTTTTCTGCCTTTTATTACATAGGCATGAATCATGTCCATGGCCCAGCATCTGACCCTTCTCTGCCTGGTACTGATTCCTCTCTGATTTAATGTAACATTTTCAAGAACGTATCTTCCCACTGTCTTCCAAGTTCTCACTTTCTCCTGAATTTTTCTGGGTTTCTCATCCCATTTTGGAGGATCATTGTGGTTGCCCATAGGGCTTATTGAGGAGCTGGTGGCAAAGTCATTTTGTTGGACTTCATATTTTTTCTCTGATCTCATCTGCCACAATGGCCAAAACCTTAATATTAGGCCACTGATGGATTGATTTTACCATCTTTGGATCTGACCTTGCGCTTGTTTTCTTTGTCTTTACTACACCCAACTCCAACAGGCCAATATTGAGGTGCTTCTGCCTGCTAGTATTAACCACTGCAAATGCTTCATTGATTTGTACAGCACGGGTTCTTGGTTCTGAATGTAAGCTTCAACTGATAAAGGCTCTGGAAGTAGAGTGCTATTAGGCTATAAATGAAAGCTCATCACATGCTGACATTCATCCCTCTCTGTAAGTCGGATTGGCATGGTAACACAGCAGGTGTTCTCGTTTTGGATTCAAAGAAATCTAAGAAACACAAAAGCAAAAATTAAAAACTCATGTATAAGAAATTAACAACAACAACAAAAAGAAGCACCAGTCAGGGATGAATTTTTCAGAGTGAGGTTTGGTTAAACCCAGCTTAAAAAAAAATCTTCAGTTATTATTTTTACATGATAGAAAAATTCTCAGTGATGAATATTTACCAAAGGAAGTTGCAAATATTCACTATCCAAAGTCTCCCACCCTGTTGCTCAAATACATTCTGTTCAGGGTAAAAGAAATATACAATAAATAGATTGCTCCTCACACTGGACAGGAATAAGTAAATTCATCCTTCATCCTGATGTCACAGAGAGCTGAATGGCTAAAAATCCTCTACCCAGACCCTATGGTACCCACTAGTGTGCATCAACCTTACTCCAAAAAGGGTATTTTTATATATATCATATCTATAATTGTTGCTAACAAAGCTCCTGGTATAAAGAGTTTGCAAGGTCCTTGTTTAATTCCTGTTTAACACTTTGTCCCTGTGTTTTCCCAGTTTTGCTCCTGGCACCTTGTCCAGCTCGCCATGCAGACACTTGCATGTGTAGGTGTGCCAGTCCACGGATGAAACAAGGAAGGGATGGGATGGCTGGACAGGGGCTGTGCAGAATCCTGTAACACGATGGGGTGTGAGTGCACCTGTTGGCTCCAGCTGGGGAGAATGGATCTAACAGCCGTGGCCATCATCTGGAAAAACACTAATTAAGTTCGGTAGTGCTATCTGTGAACTTGACTTACTGCTCAGACTGCCCCCATATGGGATATTGCAGCTACCAGCAGCTCTCTCTAATCCATGTGAATTTAGATACAGCCACAGCTGCTGTAAATCCCACACAATGGTGCTTGCTCTCAGGGACTGCATTGTTCTCCTTTTCACTTAATTTACATAAGCCGGTTTATTTGCCTGCTGCAACACGGCTGAATCTTGGTTGTTGGACTTCTCTGGTATGGCTGCATTATTTGCTTCTTGAGTAAGGTTTTCCCAAGCCCTAGGAATTTTGACTTAACAGGACTGCCTTTCAAGTTAGTGAAACCTTTATCTATCCACTTGCTGACATATTTTTTCATCAATAACAGTGATATATTTAGCAAATCCTGCATTTCACAGCCTCTAAATAAAATCATATCTAGGCTTGATGTTATTGAAACCAAACAGAAGTTGGTGAAAAAGAAAATCTGGACTGTGATGACTGATACAAAAGGCAGTGAGACCTTTAGAGAATCTGAACTGTGCTCATAACACAACACAGCCAAAAATGTTGTTAAAATATAAAGATTTCATTCAATACAGAGAGAAAAAATCTTGTAAATCATCAGTGATGGCTTTGTCTAATTGTTAAATTCTACGTCTGAAAGAGGAGAACCCTGTTCATTTTTACAATTGATGAAATACCCTCACTCCTTGTAGTTCCTGACATTTCTTCTTCCTTTTTGTCCTTCTGGGTGTGTGTGAAAAATTCATCGATAGCAATTTAATTATGGAGAGAAGTTGTTTCACACTTTCCGTGCAGATGTTCTCCTGATGGTCTCCTGCACATTGTTCTCCAGACTCTCCTCCTTGTGCAGCTGTGTGAGATCAGCCACAGACATTTAGCCCATTCTACCACACCTCATGGAGCAGGGCTTCAGTAGTCGAACAGACTTTTCCCAGTGGCACTCGGATGGTATCCAAGGCATGGTGATTTATTCAGCTGGTGAAACTCCTCATGGCTCAGTCAATATCTCAGAGTGAGAATACGTCATTCAGAACATGCATGAAATATTAAGTCCTGAATTCTTGCAGACGTTAAAGACTTCAAAATATCTACATGCAGAAGTCATGCAGATAACCTACATGCTGTAGATTAAGTTTTGCTCTATGAGCAGGATTCAGAATATGATGGGGTGTATTCTCAGGTTCTTGTTTCACAGCTAATTATTTATGACAAAATTCTTTCTGTCCTAAAATGTTGCATCTGCTCAGAACAATTAAAAAAGCCATTATGTCCCCGCCCTAGATAAAGAGGCATTTCATTTGTGGAAGGATAATGCTGCCTATGGCCATTATATTGTAGGTTTTTTGATAACAAGACTACTCAGTATTGCTTATATAGCTGGCAACATGAAGATTTATTATGCTGCAAATATGCTGGGGAAAAAAACAAATTTGGTGTTCCTTTAAGTGAGAACGAAGGAGGTGATGGATGCCTCAACATCACCACCACTGGAGTAAATCATGGTGACAACGTTTCAAAGATGTCAAAAGCAAAACTCTCCATCAGCATCCAATATTCCCTCCTAACCTTTGTGAAAAGGAAAAAAAAAACCAACCCAAATTTCAATATGAATCTTTATTGAGCCTATGGAAAGATATCAGTGAGGAATAAAACTGGAAACCATGAGAACCGAGATACATCTGCAGCCAAAATCAGGTATTGGAGGACAAGAAAAATCTTCCCGGGGTAGCATCACCTAATTACAGTTTGGTACTGTCAGATTGTTCCAGACAACTGTGTTACGCCTGCAGATCTTTTCTGAAGCAAGGCACCTTGACTTGAGAAAGATGAGCTTGCTGGTCTAACACTGTTAATGGACCTGATTGCACTGAGTTCCCTTTTATAAAGGCAGTTTCCACCTTACAGCAGACTGGAAAACAGTCTTGAATGGCCCCAGTTAGTAAAAAACAAGTTAAGTGTAGGGAGGAGACAGTTTTTCTTTCTCTAAACGGTGACATGTTTTGTCTTGCTAGGATCTGATGTGTTACTAATAAAAGGTGCTTTTCTGTGCTAGTTTCTAGCTGAGAATTTTCCAAGAGAAACAACTAGAAAAAATATCTGCAAATGAAGGATCCATCAGATTCCCTCCTGGGACAATTCTGTAGCTATGTCTGCAATTACACCAAAGGTGAATTTGTTTAGAGGAGTCTTGCTAACCCCAAAGTAAAACACCGCAAGAATTATGGGCTGTTACTGCAGCTGGTGAAATGATGGATGCAGAACAGAGACTGAGATACCCCCTCCATTATTTTTGGTAAAAATGTCACACTAAGTTGCTACCAGAACCCATATTCCTTTTCCTTTTTCAGAAAATAGTATAGTATCTATTATTCAGATTTCCTGTCTCATCCTGAGTGCTGTTTTATTATTGAACCCTTTGGAATAATAATAGGAAATGGACTAAAATGGAAAATAGAAAAAGTGAAATCCCATAATAGCACTAACTAGCAATAACCTCTATAACCAGCCACCACAGGCACTGAAACCTTTTTAATTTCTCACTAGAAAAAGTAGCTTTGCCCTTGTGAATCAATGACATACTTACACACGGTGCCTGTGGTAGGGTACTTCATGTACTCTGGGAGAGAAGGATGAGAGGAGAATGAAAATTGAAAGTAGATGGAAAATCTGTGTCTGGTTTTGAAATATAGCTGCCTGACCATCTTCTTTTATTTAAGCAAAACAGCTTGTAAGCAGAATTCCCATCACTGAGGTGTTATTGTTGCCAGCCAAAGCACTGCTCACTGCAGATGCACCTTCCCTGTTGTTGCACTGCAAACCCTTTCAGCAAAGGCTGAACATTCTGCTCTCTTCTTTGTTTGAGAGATTTTCTGAAAGATTTTCTGTCTAAAAAAAGCATCCAAATAGCCCCCCAAGGAGAAAACCCCAGACTCAAAATACTCCATGCATTCCACTATTTAACTTTCAGCTGTATAGAAGGATATAGTCTGTCAGAAGGCACAAAGACATTATAGAAAACAGGGGGAAAATATTTTAAAACAGCCCATTGAATGCAACAGGCAGCATTAATTTTTTTGCCTGCAGAAGGTGTGAGCTGAAGGTGTTTGGAAGTTGGAGGCAAAAAACGTGAATTGCTCAAAAAAAATCTCATTTATGTTAATAGCTATCTGTGCAATTTTAACTGGATATCCTTTCTGACTGTGGAATATTTTAAAATCGTAACTTCAGAGGTAATCTTGAGAGAGGCAGGGTTGACCATACACTAACTAAATTATGCGCAATTTAATTGTCTAAAAAATGACTGCTGTGAATTTTACCTGCAAATATGTTCATGTATTAATTCCTTTAATTATGTGCTTTAAATTATTTGTATATTATTATATTGTAATGTGATGCTCATAGTAAGTATTTACATATTTTGGATGGTCTCAACAATGGCAGGAGGAATAAAGTACTAATGAAGTTTTCAGTGTTAGGTTGTAATACTCAAAAAAAAAAACCCAGCTGGATGGAAAAGAATGTTTGGACCCCATTCGGTGTCCAGAATATGGTTTATGGCTAAACTAGTGGAAAAACCCACTGCGCTGTTAAATATTCATTGCTTTAGTATTTTGTAATCATTAGCTACTACAGAAATATTTAAGGTTGGATTTTCTAAAACAGAGAATCCCAAAGTTTCAAGACTTTTTAATCTTCTGTGCTAGATATGACTTCTTTACACTTAGGTCAAAAATAGAGAGGAATTTCCAAAACAGTTTTTTAACATCATTGTACCTCTTTTTCTTAGTCAGCTCCTAAACTAATATTGCAATAATTCCAGATTTAATGTACAGTCTAAAGAATGAAGAGACTTGATGGCAATTACTTAACTTGTCACTGATCAATTAAGGTTCCCCAAAGCAATGGCACAGTTCCCTGATGAGTCTAACATTGGGCAAGGACATGAGAGAAATCCAGGTTCTCTTTGCATCCAAGTCTGGATCCTGCTGTGTATCAATTTCTGTCTCCTGTCTTGTTTATAGATGTGCCAGTATTTGCCCCTATAAATTTATACGCATTTGCGAAGGGAAATATTAATCCGTTTGTATAATATCTGTTACCCCAAATAGTTCACCTTTTTTGGAATCTTCAGCTGATATTATTCCAATTTTAGGACTGTGTCAGAGTTCTGTATTCTGCAGCTGCTACTCTTGGAAAGGAGATGAAGCCTTCTTTCCCAGCTTAATGGATTGAACTGTCTCTCAACATTTTATATGATGTATCATTGCTAGCGCTGTCTCCAAGACACTAATAAAGAGAAGACTCAATAGTATTGGCATGATAAAGTGAAAACTATTAATAAAGAAAAGCAAGTCCATCATACTCATTAAATTTAAGTGTAAGGGAAAGAATATAGTGCATGTGTGTGTGATGTGGCTGGGGAGTTATATTACAAGGCCAATCAATTTCCTTGCAGAGTTTTTGTTGTTGCTGTTGTTAGTGAGTAATTAATATAAATAATGCTGACTGTATTTAAATATTGAGGATACTAGGGAAAAAAAGTGTAGAAGGTGGCAAGCAGATGGATCATTTAATTTATTCCCCAATTACAGCTGACATATTGGGTATAGAAATCTGTGAGTCATCTATTATTTTTTATGGTCCATTTTACAGCTGTGTTTATTGTTATAATAAATAAATACATTATCTCATTAGACTGGTATTGTAAAAAGCTTGCAATATAACAAACATCCTCCTCTTTCAGCGTTACTCCTCTGTACCAGGGTCTTACAGTCAAAGAGGAAGGATGTATTTATACCTTATTAAAAACAAGGTATATCTCACACAGCTTGTAAAAGTACCGAGACATCCTGTGGAAACAACTCTCTCAAGTCAAGGTAAATAAATCTGATTCTTTTTAGTGGAGGTAATGGGGAGAGTCCTGCTGTATCTTTTCCTTGTTTGACAGAGCAGAAAACACACCACTCGCCCTCGCTCTCCAGGCAGTAAATATACATTGCAGATAAATGTCAGATTGGCAATAAAGTTCATTGTATTTAAGTTTCAGACTATCCCATAAAACGGCAATTTGATGGGGAAAACCAACTGAGTCTTACAGTATTTAAAATTCAGAAGCTCTCTTTCTGACACTGGCAATGGGAAGGACTTGCGCCATTTGGTTGGATCCAGCAGCGTTTGGGCACAGCCCCCTGTGTGGGGCAGAGGATTTTGGGGTGACACAACAGCAGGGACCTGCTCTCTTGTTCCTCTCTCTGCCAGAGACTCAGGAATTTGGTAATTACTCTGGGGAGGGAGGGCAGTGGAAGAACATGGTGCTGTCTCTGTGTCCCAGCCCACCTATGGAAACCGCAAGTCTGACTCCCCAGGCCAAGTGACTTGTACCTGCCTCAATGCAAACCATCCCCAAATCTGCCATCCTGTGGCAGAACAAATTGTTGGTTGTTCAGCACTTGTGTTTTCAGGGGCCAGGATTCATTATTGTGCATCCTGCTGAGAGGAGCTGCACAGATCAGGATTTGGAGTGACCTGGGCCTCCTCTCCCTGTGAATGACAGGAATCACAATCCAAGCTGGAAAGTCACCAGTACAGCTGGCAGAGCTCGAGCAAACTACTGCTGTTGCTGTGTGGCTGTCCTGTCCACTTTAAAAATCTATGGACAAGTTGTACCCAGCAGGCTGGCATCTTCTGCAGATGAGGTCCTCAATGTTTAGCCAGGGAGGTGGCACAGGGAATGTGCCAGCAGCTGCCCAGAACCTGGAATCAATAGTTCTAAGGGAGATGCCAACTGTCCTCCATCCAGTGCAACAGATCTTGCAACTTTATTAACCGTTTCACTGATTTCAAGCTCTGAAAATGAGTGAACACGTTATCTCAAACAATATTGGCATCTCAAATGGGCTGCCCTGGCTTCCTGTGTGGAGCAAGATTACATTTACTGGTGGTAAAAATGATCCACCAACATAATTTCTCAGATTATGTCAATATACTTATCACTTTGCATTATCTACCACCTTCCTTAGAACAATTGGCAAAAAACCAGTAATTACTAGCTTTTACAGTTTTAAAAGAGTTTGGCTGGGTCCCCACTCTTCCCTCCAAAATAAAGAATTCAGATACTCAGGCAATGGTTATTTTCATTCTTTTGAGTCAGGTTAGGAAGTGTCTCTCTTAAGTAATTAAATGCTCCTTCCACTGTAGAACCACAACTACACCAAATGCTCTACACAGCACATTTGAAAGACTGGGGATCTTTTCTTCTGCATTAGAAAAAATTGTTCCAGAACACAAAGTTTTTGTTTTAGAAGCTCATGAAAGTTCAGTGTTGCAAGTTTTAAAAGCAACTGTGCTCAGCGGTTACACAGCAGAGCAGATAAGGCTGAGTTCTACCTCTTGTGACCGTGGTGAAAATCCAGCCTTCAACTGAACAATTCTATGTGGGTGACCGAATCAAAAGCTGTATTCTCAGCTGATATCCTGGGAATGTTCATCTGAGGACAGCAGTTTAGTCATCTGAAGAAATTCAATGAGAGCAGTGTTCTCCAAGACGCTGTGTTTGCTTAACTGAGGACTGGGGGGAGATGGCTCTGAGCAGTCCCAACAGGAACCACAGGAGAAATCACCTACCCAAGGCCACCAAAGAAGAAGTGCACTGGGTCTGAGACCTGCATCGGTGCTCCTGCTCTACTGAGCCAGGATGCCAGTCTCCAAGGATAACAAAAAACAGTCAGGCAGTAAGAGAGATTTGTCAGCTGTTGTATTTCTGCCTGGAAACAAGCAGCTTCCCCCTCATCACTTCTCCCATTCCCTACAGACTCAACTCTTCATGATGAAGTGGATACGTGTGTTATTTGTGTTTTCACATTCCATTTAAACAGACAACAAGAGCTTGAACTTTGGATGAGAGGTCACCAGTCTGGGAGAAAAGAAAAAAAGAAGAAAAGTTTCAGAAAGGCTGTTTTAAGCAGCATTAGTTCTTGGTTGCATAGCACACTCATCAGCTTAATCCCCTGAAGTGTCACAAGAGCAGAGCTTTTCCAGCAAGCAGAAGAACAGCATGTACAAGCAATTTCACATTATGTTCCTTCCTGATGGCTCCACAGTCTCAGCCTCTAAGGTCTGCTGCTGATATACATCAGGCTTCTCATCTGATGTATTACGTCTACCACTGAACTCCAGTCCAAAGGAGATTTCTTGTGGAAGAAGGACTATATCTTTTGGAGATAAAAAGGAGGGCTATAATTTAAAAAATACTTTCTAAAGCTCATTCAGAAGACTACTGGGGGAGAGAACTCAGGACAAATTTTTAGTCCCTGGTCTTTGACACGAATGTGTTTGCAATGTGTATATAACCTCATCAGTCGAGGTGAGACCATTCTCTAAAGAAGGGTAGGAAGAATGTTTCTTCACCAAAAATGTACTCTGCTAGTTATATTCACACCATGCTATTCAAAGGGAGGATGCAGGTATACTGAATTATACCCACCTAGTGTGATCTGGGTAAAGAAAACAGACCTGTGGTTCACAAAGTAAATCAGATCTGAATTTCTGTTAATGTGGGAGCAAATGCCTCAACTTTTCTGTGTTACTTACAGTCTGCTGAAGGACTGTTACCCATTCAGTTATCTATGGCCTCCTCCTGCTCAGTTGTGTTGCTACTCACAGCTTAATAATTTTCCACATGGCCATTTGCCCTTAGTTGTTTCCAGTTATAATTAGACTGCAGATTTAGCAATGCATTTTTCCCTATTTACTTGTAAGATATGGATGAGGACTTGGTGTCTCTCTTAATCAATATCTCTATCTACAGCTGCTTCCCCAGGCTTTTAAAGAACTGCCAGCTCAGGACAATGCTGATGTCTCCAGTGATGTGCAAACCGGCCGAGGTGGAAATAGAGAGCTGGTGCAGCTCTGCAGGTGCAGCTCTGCTCTGCAGCAAGGACCTGGAGTAAACAGCCTTGCTTTAAGTGGACACTAGCACAGTAAGGCAACTCTTTAGCCCATGCTAGAATTTCTGAAGTAGAAGGAAAATGCACCCAGGCACTTCACTGATGTTCATGCTGTGCTGATCATTAGCATGCCTGGACCAGCATGCCGCATTTCTACTGAAAAAGGCTGGCAATATTTGGTTTTGTTTTAAATAGTGTTAAATGCTGTGGGTCAGAGAAGAAAAGTAAAATCTGTTTTCCCTGTGCAGGCAAATGTTTTCAACAAGGTTTGGAAAAGTATGAATATAATATACTTACAGAGATGTAGATTTTTACTTTGGAATTATGTATAGCTCATTATTCTGTCTTCCTTCTGAGAGCATTTGGCCTTTCTGCTTAAATATAGTGCTTTATTAAATCAATTCACATATTTTTGGGTGCAGAAAATGAGCTTAAGTAACATGCAAAAGTGAAATGTTATCATACTATTAACAAGGATTCAAGAGGCTGTTCTAACAGAGACTCCTCTACATTTGTTCAGGTCCTCATTGAGTATGCTCAGGTCCCAGGAGAAAGCTTGCAAGCAAGAAGGATTTGAGTTCTCAGGACTGGAACCAAATTTCCATTTATTACTGATGGCAATTCATTCCCACAATCCCATTTTTCTGGGGAATGGAGTGGCTGGACCCTGATTTGTCTCAAAATGCTGGGGAGCTGGTTAAGAACTGGTTTGCATTTCATCAAGGTTCCTGCAGCAAAATTACATGGATAGAAAGCAAAAAAAAGCATTAGTCCCTGCCTTACTCTTCTCTCCCCTGAGATGGATTAGATTCAGAAGTCCGGCTTTTCTAGCGCTACACCTCCATTTAAAAAGAGCAGACCTTTGTCCCTTCCATCCTGGGAGCTGCCTCTTGGTGTTTCATGTCTGGTACCTATCTTTACACAGGGCATCTCTGCATTCAGCCAAATTGTTCTCCTGCTCCCCTTCCAGAATCCAGAAGCAAAGGCCATGTGGGGCAGGGGGTGCTGATCTCTGTTACTGCAGTCAGGAGGGAGTGGATCTGTTCTGCTCAGCCATGTTGTGCAACGTTTTGTTGTCAGGCTCGAACCCCATGAACCTTTCAGGGATTAAAATTGATGAGATTCTCTGCTGCCACCAGGCTCTTCAGAATACATGATTTTCCTGAACTGCAGTCACTCAGAGTGGGAATTGCAGTCAGAAGGTCAGAAAGCTGCTAAGAAAAGAAAGTCTATATTGCTGTTTTCCATTATTTGAGGTACAGAACTGATACTAAACAGTTGTAGGTTTGATGAAGCCTTCCTGTACCCCAGCAACAATACAGACCGTTGAATTAACCCAACAAAATTTTCTTATTGATATGTAAGAGAAGAAAAGGTTCTTCCAGTGCTTTTTAACTTGGGTTTTTTTTTTTTTTATTTTATTTTAGGGAGCTATACTTTTAAGAAGCTTACGTTAAGAGCCAGTGTGGGATGTTATTCACAGGCTTAAGCTGCACTGTGCTGATCAGTCAAGATAGAAACACAGGATGCAACTCTCTAGTCTCAATAAACTTGTCTGATTAATTTCCCCTACTGGCATTGGCATATCAGCTGCACTATCTCTGTTTGAGAGGCATTTGCATCACAAAGGAATTATTTTATCTCCTGTAAAATTTCAAGTGTTGGTGACTCACAGACACTTCCTGTCCAAGTTGTAGTGCTGGGCTGAAACTTCACGGAGGCATGAGCTCCCATCTCGTTGTGTCACTGTTATCTGCATCAGTATTTCTATTTTATTTTCTTTTTGTTCATGCAGTCTAGATTAGTTTCAAACCTGTGGTGAACACAATACCAATCTTTATCCTGCTGAGTTTACATCCAAGAAAAGAAGAGAGTTCCCCTGATATAATTCAGGAAGGGAAGGGAAACCAGGGCTTGCCTGCAGAGCCATCTTAACTCCTGCTTGTGATGAGATTCTGCTTGTTTCTAAAAGAGGTCTAAAAACCCATCCATGAGGCAACAGAGAAATATGCAGAAAAATAAACCACATACAAGAACTTTAACCAGTGCATTTATAAGCAGCTGCTACTCTTCACCTGGAAGCCCGAAAGACTCAAATCTTTCCTTGTTTTTGCTACATTCGATATGTATGCTTAGTCCTTTTGTAATCTGGGGCCTGGGGGGTGGTTTGTGCAGGTGATCTGTGCAGTAAGTGAAGGAAGTGTTGTTTCCTTCTAGATTACTGTGTTCCCCACGTTCTGAGACAGGGAGAGAAGCAAAGCAAAGACATGGAGAGGAGATGCTCAGATATTGACAGCCCTGGGCAAAGTGTGAGAAAGCAAAAGAGAGGCAGCTCAGGTGGGAAGGAAATTTAGAGCTGAAAAACAGATGGGGAAAAGGAAAAAGACAGCCTGGTCTGTATTATTTGAGTGAATGTTCCTCTCTCCTGGCTTTTTATACACTTTCAAAACTGAGCAAATTGGAGCATTTTTCCAGTCTGAACTTGATCTGGTTGCCCTCCCTTTGGTGCTTTCAATCTCATTTCTTCCTAGATGTGAGGTTACCCAGAGTAGACTGTGGATTTCCAAAGAGGCATTTTCAACATTTTTTCTCTTCATGCATAAAACATCCATTGCATATTTAATTTCCACTGAAATAAGGGTCACATGAGCAAGAGCTCATATAATGCCTTGTTTCCCCTTCTCCTAATTTATTTCAGAGAGCCAGATACAGCTGCATTCTTTCATCTCACCCTCTTTCTGGCCTCCAGGCCTATTGAGGCAGCGACTGTTTTCTTTGTCAGCACTCACCAGACCCTCACTCTAGGCAATTTTTGTAAATATTGTTCCAATACAACTGCACTAATTTTGTATGCTTCACAGCTTCACGTGCTTAACCACACATCTACTTTTTCTAACCAGGGATTATCATGTTGTCTCCTTGGTTAAATGGTGCCCAGAGTGTTATACAACATGGCTGAGCAGAGCATTTTGATAGTATTTGTCTCTACTACTTAGTAACTTCTGAGAAATATTTGTTTCTACTAGTTAGTAATTTCTGTCCTTCTGAGAGCAGGTCTTTCATGTAAGAGCATCAGCAGAGGGAGACAGAATATGAATAAGAAAACATTTTTCCCATAACATGGGGCAGCAAGCTCTTTGGAAAGAGTGAGACAGAATTCTCTATTCAGCCACTGAACAGAGCTGTGCTGAGATGTCTAAGTGTCAGCTGAGCTGAGGTGGATGAGAACAAACGAACAAACAAGCTAACTTCACACAGGTAGAACACGAAAATAACCATTACACAATAATCGGGTCGATAGGAACTGATGACCAAGGTTCCTGAATTTCTTTGGGCATAGGAACCTTAGCTGTGGTGGAGAGGGTCTTTGTCACCATTGCAGAAGTGCAGTTCCTATTTCTGCTTCCAATTTCTCAACCATCTCTGCTCTAAATAAACACTGTTGCTTTTAGTGTTCTAATACAAGTCACACTAAACAGAAGTACCCTTTGGTTCACTGTTATGAGAGTTTTATAAATGTGACAATGTTATTTTCATTCATTAGTGTGGGGTGAGATTCAGCATTTTCCAGCAGTATCCAGTCTTTCACTGTGATAACAGCACAACATTTATTCCCTCCCCCCTCCCTGTGTAAAACACAAAACCTGCCATTTTTAATTGTTCACAGGAGAAAACACAGGGGAGGGGTGGTGTTTGTGGGGCTGCTTTGTTTTGCTTTTTTTTACGGCTAAATAGCTTTCTGTTTGTAGAAGTCTATTTTCTGTGTGTTAACAGAAAGGGTTTTCTTTCTCTGGTATCTAAATATCACATAACTCAGCACTTGAATATCAGTATTGCATAGCCCTCATTGTCAGAAAAGTAATTAAAATGAGAGGTGCAGTGCAGTGGTCATGGGGACATCAGGGCATAACTACCCAGCATTACAGCAAGCATTCTGATTAACTTCAGAGATTTGGTCCAATTTAATACTTACATACCCCAAGCTACTGCGATTCCAGTAACATTTTTGATACGTGTTTTCCTCTCTTCTGCTTTAAAGCCTGTAGTGAGAAGCTGCTTTGTATTATTTGCATTTTCATCTAGACTGGAAGAGTGCCTGTTGGATAGCATAGAAAATACAGTGATTAAAAAGACCCAGCAACTGAACCAAAATCTAAGCTCTGACAGGCATAAGTCTCCCTTCAAAGACTGCCAACAACCCAGAACTAAAGTATTGTCTGAATAACTTGTGCTCAGAGCATTTGAGAACCTAATCTCAGCATACATTTTGTGGAAAGAACCAAGCAGTAAAGAAAGAAAAAGACTTCGAAATTTGAAGCTCACACAAATAAAGCAACAGAGGGAGCTTCTGTAACTAAAATTGTGAAATCACAGGAATTTCTTGCAGTCCAGACAGCCCCTAACAAAATCTCCTGAGCTTCCCAGCCAGTCTTTCTGGGTGCTCTCAAATGTGCCTTCATGCTTAGCTCAACCTACCCAAGAAAACAAGCTGATTCCACTTTTCTCCTATTTAACTATACTAACTATATAGTAAATATGGCTATATAGTATAACATGGCTATATTAACTCCCTTCACTGAGTAAGGTGTTTCTTTTCCCCCTCTGGCTACAGTAGCAAAAAAAATAGCTGCTTGGTCTTGTGAGCCTGGTAACAATGTCCTTCCTACACTGCTGCATGCAAAGTACCTCCGAAACAGCATGAATGACTTGGGGTGGCTTTCTGTGTTTATGTTCTTACTGCTGTTATCCAGATTTTGGCACAGAAAGCCAAGGCAAGCTGCTGAAAGAGCTCCTGAGTGGCTGTTTCTGCACAGGGAACTCAGTGCAGAATTGGGAGTAAGCGATGCTGCAGGGGTGGCGTGAGGAGATGGGGCAGTGCCAGGAGGTGAGACCAGGGTTTTGGTCATACCTGAGTGCTGTGAGAGGAGAAAAGCAGTCTGACAACCCCTTCCATGTGAGCACGGTGGTAGGAACATGAACTTAGAGCGGACTGAATCATCTGATCATACAACACCCCTTCCCGGGCAAAGCAAACCTCATCCTGCTGCCGGGGAGAATTACCGAGTGCCTTGGCAGGGCCTTGCTCTCCCTGGTCTCGCTTTCCCGTGCTGCTGCCTCAGCAGCCACCTTGGCTGTGCTAACAGCAGCAGGGACCCGTGACACACACGATTGGAAGGAGCATTTTGGTGCGTGCAGCTCTGCCAGCCTCAGCCTGAGCTCGGAGCGTCGCACGCCAGGCTGGGGATGCTCTGACTGAATATGTAAAAGTTTAGCTGCGAGCCACTGCGAGGTTTATAATTGCTTATTGCATTAAGTCAGATGCTACCACGGAGCACGCTGTGTGTTGCTCTGATTTTATTAAAATAGAAAAGATGAAATGACAAATTAAAGAAAAATGAAGGGGATTATCGTGACTCCAGGTTAAACATAAACAGCAGGATTCAGAGAGTTCCTGGAGAACAGAATTCCTCTTTCAATAAAATCTCTCAATTTATAAAACATTTAAAAAGAAAAGTGGGAGATATCTATAGGCCATATCAGGGAAATTACCTTTAAATTGTATGTTTCTCAAGAGTTTCTAGGAGGCATTAGTAGCTCCCCAAGAATCAAAGGCATTATTTTCCTGCTAATGGTAACTGAAACAAAATGGGATGGAGGGAAAATGTAAAATTTGGCACTGCCGTACAGTCTGGGTTGGTTAGGAATAAGTATCCTTTATTGAAAATTTTCCATTGGCTAGTGGCTACTCATTAAAGGAAATTGTTTTTCTTTGTTACTTGATGATAATTATTGCCAAATGCAAGAGTACTGGAAAAGGCAAAAGAATTGACATATTTCATTTTCATCCTTTGATTTTTGATGCTTTATTATCTCTCTAGGAACCTAAATAATGGTAATAAACACAGGAAAAAACCCTCAGATAACACAAATTAAATGTAAGAGATTGTATTTTTATAATTGAGAACACAAATATCACACTGGTAAAACCAGAAATATGTGTGAGTGCTTAGCTTCCCTGAGGTGGAAGGGAAGGCTCAGAGGATTTGATTTCTGAGTACTGCCCAAAAAAAGAGCTACAATGGGAACCTCTATTTTCCTTAAGAACACAAGCAAACCCCTCCACCTAAACACTTCTCAAAACCTGGTTAGAAGGCCTTACCTTTCACCCTTATTTTAGTTTTAATGCTCTAAGGAAAAGAATAAATAAAATGTGTATGAACTCAAGACCTCTGGCATGTCTGTGGCAGGGTACAGCCTGCAAGCAAATGTCTGGTGAAATTGTTTGGTGGGAGCCAGCACCACCCTCTGCAGCACCAGAATGAGAGAGCAAGAAAAATAGATAAAAAGGATATAAAATTATTCCTAAAGCTGCACAACAATGTGGGGATATGCTCAATGTTTAAATTTGTGCCCAAGGGAGCACTTTCACCAAAGGCAGCCAAACTAGAAGGTTGATGTGATCTTCCCTGTTATAATAATACCATGTTGTATGCAAGTTCATTTGGAGTCTGAGTCCATATCTGAGATGTTTTATCGCAGAAATGTCCTTTTCCTTTTTTTTCTCTCTCTTGTTTTTTTTGTTTTTTGTTTGTTTTTTTTTTTAATGTAGAGGAAGTTCACAGTTCTCACTGGGCTGGATTTCACAGTCTGTTCCAATAATTCGTGTGTTCTCCGTGATGTACCAGCTCAGGGTGTGGGTTAATAGACAGCTGCCTTGTGCAGCTGACTGCAGCAAATGAGCCAGGCTCATGTGTTGGAAAAGAGTATGAAATAAGGGTGTTGGTCAGATGTGTGTGTGCTTGAGGGGAAAAATGTGGTGTATTTTTTTCAAAACCTTTGGGAGCTTGGCCACGAGTGTCCTTGGAAAACTGTGATGTTGGTAGACTGAGATATACAGGTGAGGGATGTATTCACCGGTGTTTTTAGCCACTACATAACCCAAAAAATTCACTTTGGTATCTCTCACTATAAGTTAATGAAGCATTTCTATGAGTTCTCTAAGATTTGTCATAGGATCATTGCCAGGAGTGGTTACAGCTGCAATTTTAATAGTCTGCTCCTGTATCCTAATGCAAATGCTAAAAGCCTGTGGAGCAGGTGAGCTCATCATTTATCTGCAGAAAAGTTCACTTGCAGTCAATGTGCTTATAAATCTTCACCTCCTGATCAGCTTTACAAGTGTTTCTGAAATATTCAAAACATTTTTTATCCACTCTGCTTTTCTCCTGTGTTATTTAGATACCAAATTCACACCAGTGGACCTGTCTCAGGTGAGTATTTGTATTTTACTTTCTATGCCTGGTATAAAACATTCACAGAATTCATTAGAAGAAAACGCTAGATAATTTGCTCAAGATGGGTATTCCAGGGCCTGGTAATAATTTCTCTGGATATGATCTCAGTATTTGGAATATGGATAGGTAAACAGCACTTTGAACACTTTTCTGAACCTTCTGAATTTTTAAGGCTCATCTTTTGACTGGAATAAGGTTCTTAAAATCTCTCTGGAAATATCAGAACAACCTCTGGATTTCAGAAACACAGGGGCACACAACAGCATCTCGAGGGAATACCACCCAATCCTAGCGAGCAGCTTGACTCTCTCCTCCCCATTTCTGTCAGAAGAGCTCTAAATAGCAGTGTTTGTCCAAAAAGGGATGAAAAACGTGCAGAGAAAGGAAGGTTCTTCTCTGAAGCATGGTGTAACTAGGAAGGACATTTGTGCAAGTCTTTGGAGAGGAAGGGGTTATGTTGAATAACTCAGAGTCAACAGCTCTGTTGCTCACTTTGCAGTTCCCACACCTAGCTCTGAAGATGTAAATTCTTTGTGTCTGTCGTCAGCAGCTTTTGTTTGAACCCAGATGAAATATTGTAAAGTTTTCAAAACAAGTTTTGTATTTTATCTTGATAAAAGACATTCTCCCATCCTCACAAGTTCAGAAATAACCTCCCTTTTCCTGCTCAAAGCCATATGTTGCTGACAGCCCTACCTGATTATGTGATTCTCTTTCTAGATCCTCTTCTTTTTTGGAAATAAAAAGAAATTTCCTTGACTGAAGTAAAAAATAGGTTATTTTCCCCATTAACAAAGAGAATACTTTGTCTGTAAAGCCAAAATAAACAGAAACCAATGTCAGATCTACACTCAGCATGCACTCCTACTCTCGACACTCTTAAGATGGCTTTGCATTGAATTCTGATGAAGTTGACAGTAGAATAATTTCAACATTTGTAATTTTTTCCAGTGTTTTTCAATGTGTTAGCAGTGATACTCCTCAGACTGTATTTCCTGGAAGTGATGATTCCTTATAAATGAGCTCATTGCAGTATCTGTCCTGTCCTTTCAGCAAAGAGAGACAAAATCCTGACATCTGGGTGTGAATCAAAGCCCTTATGTAGACAGTGTTGGCTGCATGTACATTTATAGAGAGGTTTTGTTCCCCTCTGTGTTTCTGCCACCTGCAGATGTGAGCTGTGCATGCCTGTTCAGAATGGCAGTAAATCTTTTCTGTCCTTCTTCTCTATCTCCTTGCACTTCTGGGGACTTAAAAGATACAAAACCCCAAAACAATGGAGAAGTCTGTTGCCAGTATTTCTGAATTGCATGGAATCAGAAACTACCTGCAGTTATTGCAGTAAAACCTGGACCCCTTCATTTTCCAGGTCACCAGAACTTTGTCATGTCAGATTTCCAGATTTAGTTGCTGTTACATTACAGCTGAACAAACGATGAGTGTCCACTTAGTTGGGCAGCCATAGAGCTAAAGGTGTGATTGTTCCTTCCTGCTTTTTTTTTTTTTTTTTTTTAAATTAAATGGAAGCATGTCTCCGAGTGTTGGGTATTTTGCTGTTTTCTATTTTCTTTTTAATCTGATGGGAATATAATATGCTTTTATTATATTGCATTTGAAAAGAAGCAATTTGTCTTACTGATGCATAATATATTGACTGCCTCAGAATTAAATGCTTCAATAGCATTTTGAGCTTCTGTTTTCACCAAAAGTTTCAACAAAATGAACTTGTTCATGACAGCCCCTCATGCTGAGTGGGCTTTTTGTCCAGGCAACTCTTCTGTCAGGGTGATTCTGCTCAGCACTCAATTCCAGGTCGGATTTCTTCCTGGTTGCTCCCAAAACAGCTGTACTCAGTGCAGGTCACAGACTGTTTCCTCTTGATGCTTAAACTGCCTTTGGATACAGGATAACTCCTGACCTGTAGCTCCAGGGTGGGAGGAAGAAATAACAGTGAAAGAAATATTTTTGTCAATACATCATCTGGAATTTTGGACTGTGAATAGCCCCACTGGAAAATCAGTGACCTGTGGGTCAATATCCACAATTCTGGAGGTGCTCCCACCAAATCAGCAGCTATTAAGACACTGCAGTGTCTTCATCATTGTGAGCA
Source organism: Pardalotus punctatus (assembly GCA_013400915.1). Classification (NCBI taxonomy): domain Eukaryota; kingdom Metazoa; phylum Chordata; class Aves; order Passeriformes; family Pardalotidae; genus Pardalotus; species Pardalotus punctatus. Next base: position 67,681 of record VZTX01024381.1, read on the forward strand.
TGTCCCTTTCTTCTAATATTTTTTGCCCATGGTTACAACACACTCTTGTCATGTGCCAGAGAGATAATGATGTGCCTTCAGATAAATATGGTACCAGCTGTGTTTTTGCTAGAACAGCTCAAACCAGGTCTACCTTCTCCTTGTAGGTATTTTGGAGCTACTCTTGCATTACCATAGCTTAGGTATAATATTCAAATGATGGCTATTTAAATGAAAAGTATTTTTCTATCATATAAACATGAGCCAGACAGTGCTGTGTTCAGTGGAGCAGCAATAAACTCGGGAATAAGACCTGGAAACTAAAATAATAGAGAAACTGAAATTGAAAATATTAAAATCTATGCAACTTTAAATTTAGGAAAGTCACCAGTAAGTGAAAGATATCGTCCTAGTTTTGTAGTCAGCCATGAGTGAAGTGAGAAAATATGGTGAACATGAAAAAGCAGTGATAGAGTTAAAAAAACCCTCAAACCAAACAAAAGCCCAACCTTCTCCCCCCTCTTCATTGCATTTTGGATGCCTATCACAGGTAAATAAAAATTCCCATTTTCTACATCAATAACGTATTTTCAACCTTGACAAGATGCCTTTAATGTAAAATGAGAAAAACCTTTAACATTCTCCAAAAGAAAAAAAGATCTCTAAAAAGTACAGAAATTGCTCATGACGTCTTGTTCATTCTGAATTAAGTCCATGAATGAATAAAACAGAAGGGAATTTGCTCAAGAATATCCATTACTCTCTATGAGATGATTTATACCAGAAATATGGTGCTTTTCCTTCTTTAGGTCCTTTCAGAATATTTGTTTTACAAAACTGTTGCATAAAGGATCTACTTTCTAACTGTTGTGAGTGAGAAATAACTGTATTGTGAAAAGAGGAGGGGGAAAGTGTCTAAACCTCTCCAGGTGGAAAATAATTCTAAATTGAATTTTACTAGTCACTGTAGTTTTATTAACAAAGATAAAAGTGAGGGAGAGAAGGAGGGAGTGAGAGAAAAGAAATTCAAAATCAATCTCATTTTTGTGAAGACTGTTTGGTGACTTGCATAAAACAAAATTAATCTTGTTTGGGAACAACAGGAAGTCCATAATAGAAAATAAAGGTAAGATTGATCCTGAAGTTATCTTTGTTGCCAAGCTGCTTATACACAAAGGAGGAGAAAAATATTCAGCTCATCTCTGATAAATTATTAATATTTCCTTTTTTTTTTACGTTTTACAATATTGTTAATATTTGTTGCACAAAAGAAAAAGATCAAAGCAAGTGTATATTCAGCAGCTTGGTATAAAAATCTTTTACCATTGGAATAAACATGTTTTTTTTTTTTCTCTATTAGTAGGCTATTTATGTTGTAAAAAGTTAGATTTATTCTTGATTTCCAGCCCAAGATTTCTGCATGAAAACGCGTCAAAATATATCCTCAGCAAAATCAAAAAATCATCAGTTTGTTTTCAAGTTGATTGGAAGGAAGACTGAGTTTAGCCTTGCATAATCAAGAGGAATTACAGCCTGCAACACGAAAATAATTGTTCTGGCACCGAGTGAGGACACAACTCTGGAGTCAGACGTGCAGCCTGTGGATCCCTTGCGTCCCTCAAAGGAGCAGCTGTATAATTATTCACTTTAATGCAAGCACTAATGGTATTTTTCATGTTTGATCCAACTGGATGCTGTGGCTGTTGCAAGGCCCAGTTTCCCATTTAATGTGGAGAGTTGTTCCATGAAGTTGTTTTGCTCCCCGGGAGTTTTGTTGACAGCTCTTCTCCCATACTGGCTCTGATGAAGAGTTAATCTTTCTCTCCTGTTCAATATTTTCCCCGCTTGACGGACAGATTGGCTCTGGAGGTTTGTGATGAACAGTGGCACCCTTCAGCTGCAGGTGACTGGTATCGAACCTGCCTTGGGCTGGGGATAACTCGAGACACTCCGCGCAGTCCTTGTCCTTGACGGCTCTTGGGGGATGTCCGGGGTGTGACTCCTGCTCTTCATCACCGCATCTGGAAACCTGACCTTAGAGCTGATGGTAATCTCTGTTGATATGCTCAGCCAGAGGCTGGGAATCAGATGTGGAGACTGAATTACCCCTTGTCTGGGGAGGAGGAGGCTCCAAAGCCTGCAGAATCAGTGACACGTGGAGTGCAGCCGTGGAACTCTGCAGCCTGCCCTGCCTTTGCCTGGTGTGCTGGGAGCAGCTGTGGTCACTGTGGTGTGCTCAGCCACATTCACAGGAATAAACTGCAAAGAAATGTTAACTTTTTCTTCCTTGCAGTTTACTACATGCAGAAAGTGCAGTTATTCCCTGGTTTTGGCTGGGGTGAATTCGGTTTTCTCTAGGGTAGCTTGCACTGTGTAGTGTTTTGCATTGTGACCAAAAGAGTGTTGATAACAAATGCAGGTTTTTGTTATTGCTGAGCAGGGCTGGCACAGGCATCCCAGCTTTTCTATTTGACACATGCCCCACCAGCAGGGAGGCTGGGAGTCCTCAAGGAGCCGGGAGGAGACAGCTGGGACAGCTGACCACAATTGACCAGAGGGGTATTCCAGACAATAGGACATCATGCTCAGTATATAAAGAAGGGGGAAAAGAGAAAGGTGGGGAGAAATTTGAAACGGTGGCATTTGTCTTCCTGAGAAACCACTGTATGTCATGGAGCCCTGCTCTCCTGAGGATAGCTGAACAATGCCTGCTGGTGGGAATAGGGATTGAATTCCTTATTTTGCTTTGCTTTCCCAATTAAACCATCTTTATCTCAACCTATGAGTTTTCTCAGTTCTACCCTTCAGATTCTCTCCCCCATCCAGCCAGAGGGGTAGGGCAGAAAGCTGCTGGCTGTGTGGGGCTTAGCTTCCCATCGGGGCTGAACACAAACATTCAGGACCTTGCAGAGAGGTTAGAGGAAACACTGCCCTACAGCTGGACTTTTAGGGGGGATATGTTTGTGTGTACATATGTGCTCAACAGTTTCTGAATGCATCTAAATGTGACAGGGTATAGATAGCTCTGTCACATATGCACCGTGTGTGTGTGTGTGACTCAAGAGTGTATGTGCACTCTAGATGGGTGGATTTGCTGCTGCTGTGGTCTAATTTTTGGGAGGGATGCTGAGTCAAGGAGACAAGCTGAGGCAGTGTTTCAGCACAATTACCAGGGCAGAGGGGTGGTGTCCCACTCCATCAATATTTTTATCCACCACTTTTTTGCAAAATGGCTTTTGGCACTTTATCACCTCTGGCTTTGCCCCTCCAGTTTATAATAGAATATCTTATATCCCCCATGCTTGGACTATGATGACAAAGGCCCCAGTGACTTTCCATATTTACTTTGAATGGCATTTTCTCCTTCTGTTTTATTCACAGAAATGGAGAACCAGTGATGTTCTATTTAACAGGCTTGGTGGATTCCCTTTGAAATATCGTGTACCAGAAATGACACAGGGACAAATAGACTTATAGGGCATGAACCATAATAGGTCATCTATGCCTCTTCAGGTTTTTTTGGAATGCAAGAATGGAGGAAACTTGGATAATTCCAGAAAAGCAATAATTGGAATTCACAGAAAAAAGTCTATTATCACTGACCATCATAGTCTCAGATATCCGTGTTCCAAACTGTTGTACACAATTCTTGTGCCTTTGGAATGTCTCAACTGATTCTAGCTCAAGGAGAAATCAGACTTTCAGATGCACATGACTGTTGAGTGTTCTTTTGTTTTACTGTCGTAAAGAGACTGTGTAGTTGTTTGAAATGATGTTAGAAATAATTTTGCCTAAATGACAATGACATCACCTTCTATCTCTCTTCTGAAAGGTCACAGCATAATAATTTATGAAAATCCTGATTTTGTCCTTTTTCTGATTGATTTTTCTACTGTAGTTTTTTTTTTTCTGTATCAAATTATGGCACTTTTATCTTTTGAATAATTTTCCTCCTTTTCACACCAAGTCTATTGTGAGGATTTAATTACAGCAGACTTGTAATTGCTGATTTGTTTTTAACTGGAAGTGTGTAATTGCTATATTATCAAGCAATTCAGTCACACTATGTAAAACTCAACATATCAGATGTTAATCTGGCTTTATTTGAGATACCATTTTCTGTGTTGTTTTTGAAGTGATTATTCCCCCCTCTACTGCTTGAACAGTTTCCTTTAATTCTTTCTTGGTACAAGGTGTTGTCTTATCTATTTCTTTCTTTAGACTCAGAAGTTTTAAGGCTCTTTCTCTTTCCATGACCAGACCATTGGGGAATCTTTTTTTCTTTCCCATTGCTTGCATCAAATTAACTTGAGTTCTTGCCCACCAGATTGTGCTGATATATATTGTTAACATTTCAGAAGATGCTAAAAATTCTTTGAGTTAAGGTTTTCACTGAGATTTCCAAAGCAGTGATGATTGTTTGCTTATTTTATTACAAAAATCAAACAGCCTTAAAACCAATGTAATGTGTTTAACTTCTTAAAGTCAGTTTCTTTTTATTCAGTTTTTCTAGTTTATCATGTGAAAACCTTTTCCTTACAACCAGCAAATACTTTAAAGTCTTCAGGAATGTGTTTTAGCTCTCCTGTGATGCTCTAGCTATACTTTCATTCTTCCAAAAGGCCTACCCCTCTTATTATAACTACTCAATACTTCCTGTGCCTGTGGACAGACCATAAATAGAACTGTGGCTAATCTCCAGTCCACAATTATATATTTTGTGCAGTCTTTCAGCAATTGCAATATAGGTTGTACACCCCTGTCATTTAAGAGATGATACATTGGAGCAGAAGTGATGCATGAGCAAAAGCTACTTAAAAAGACAGCACAGAAGCAAATGCCATGTGGTGAGGTTACAGTTCAATGAAAACCCTTTTAAATCAATCTTTGCTTCTCTTTTGCCAATTTCTGATCTCAACACTACGGCTGGATTGCAACTTCATCATGTTAAAAGGACATACCTTGATGTTATAAACTATGTCTAAATATGCATTAAGTAGTTACACGTTTCAAGTGCCTGAGCCAAATGAGAGTTATTATAGATTCTGTTTTCCATTCTAAATAGATTTGAATCATCATTAGTTTCAAACGTAAGATTTGGGTAAAACCTATCACAATTACTAAATGAAATGCAGTTGTCAAGCCTTGCTCTTGTGCGGAGCTGGACGCAGCTGGCAGAGCTGAGGGAAGAGAATGTGGGAATAAAGGGAGCGTGGGTGAGCCTTGGGAATGGCCCTGCTGGGGCTGCTGGAAGGAACAGACGTGGGGAGGGCTCAGTGGTGCCTCAGGGCTGGCAGGGTGGACCCTCACAGCCTGAGGTGATAAAACAAATGGTGGGTGACACAGGGAAGCAGGTGAGGCACTGAGAGTGGCGCAGGTTGGATGCAGGTGCCTGCTGAGCCTCAACTCTTCCTCCTTGACAAATTGTTTACTCTCTCTGGGTGGGATTCGTCTCATCTAACTTTAGTGATCAAAAGTAACTGCTTAGCTACCCGTGGATTTTCTGTTATGTGTGTGCTGAAGGGAAATATGCACCGATAGAAGGCGAGGGCAGGCAGGAGAAAGTTGTTCTGTCAGGTTAAACTGCTGGAGATAGAAGCAGTAGCTGAACTGAAGATCTCTGTCACCAGTGGGGGTGCTTTTCATTTATTTTCATAGATTTTCTGTGATAAAACTGAAGGTCCTCAGCTCTGGGCACTCCCTGTGCTTGGAAAATAGATATTTATGCATGGGGCAAATCTGTCCAGGCAGTGCTTTCTTTTAGTCACCTAAAATAGATTCTCAAGGACCATTCCTGGAATGGCTTTTCTATCCTCTGCATTGCCTTGGAGGCTGAAGGAGAAAAGCTGTACCTGGAGGTTTCTGTTTCTCAGGAAGAAATGCTTATGGAACTAAGCAAAGAATTTCCTCATCCATCTTTTTGGGAAATGAGTCTGCTTTGATTCCTGCCTTGCCTCGAAGGAGAGGTTGGGTGAACCACTGCCCAAGAATGTTAGATGTGAGTCAAACTGGACCTGAGAACTGGCCTGAAGCATCTCTCTAGACAAAAAGGTTCCTGGCTTGGTGACAGGTAGGGAAGAAAGCTGCCAAGTTGAACCATGCTTTGGAGTATGATAATTAGTGCTGTGATTCATCTGTCAAATCCTGAGCTATAGAAACCAATGTTGATGTAAAAAAGTTAATCACACATGAAAGCCAGTGGCCAGGTATTGCTCTGCGGTACTGAGCATGTAGATGTGTGTTCATATACGCCTCTGTGGGTATTTTATATATTTATTTATAAACACACATCTGGAAAGTGACCTTTTAGTCATGGAGTTTTGGCCCTAATAATAAGGAGAAATTTTCCAAATAGGAGTATGAATTGCTAAGCCTTTTTTTCTATTAAATAATTTGTTGTATTTCTAAAGGTGTGTGAAATGTTCTGTTCGATGTCTAATTTTATGGGAAAAAACCTCACCCAGCTACTGTATTTGTCAAGGCTGAAAAATTGCTTGGAAACCTTTTATCTGGGAGGGGATCTGCATGTTGGGGAAAGTGTGGAAGCAGAGAGAGAGAGAAAAATAAAACAGATGGAATTGCGGTCTGAAGAGAAATGTTTTGACAAAGATGTTTGAAAGGTTTTACCTTCAGTGCAGAATTAGAAAAGCTCTTAAACATAAAAAAACCCAAAACTTTAAAATGTGGTAGTTATCCTGCAAGGATGATAAAGACTTCTGGTGAATTTTTAGGTAAAACATTTTATTTCTAAATGCTTTGATAATCTTACTTTTTAGTCAGCAGTTCAAGTTGGTGGCAGATCAAGTTTTAATGACATGAGATGATGCTGGAAGGGATGCACCCTTTGCTCCAAGTGGACAGATCATTGCCATGTTTAGCAATAATGGAGAAGCAGTGTAAGTTTAGCACGACTGCTCTGGTCTCAGTATTTGGTCCTCACTTTCACAGCTACCTTGGGTTTCAGTTCACTAAATGGTGTTTTGAGATCCTGACATACCTTCAAACCTGAAACAAGAACACTATTAATTGCTATGTGGTTTGTGGCTTGGTATATTTTTTTTGTTTGTGGGTTTTAAAAAAAATTGTTGTTGTTTTTTGTGAACCAATAGAAAGCAGAGTATGTAAAGTGCTGCAGTGCCAGGGGGTCCTGTTGTTCTGAATTCATGAGAACCCAAGGAGTTTGCCCCACATGGACCTCTCTGAGGTTTAAGAGCAGGGCCATTTGGAATGGGGCCACTGGATGTGGGGGTGAGACATTTAGGAGACCTGGGACGGGGCTGGGAGTGTGGTGAACCATTTGAAAAGCAAACAATATGCAAGTGTTAGACTGGCAACTTGGCTCATAGAATGGATGTGGCCTTATCTTTCTTGTCCCTGCAGCGTTTCAGCAAAAGCTAAATTGTAAAAATTTGCCTCCCGCATTTATGACTTTCACCAAGCTTTCCTAAATATTAGTGTGGGAGGTAGGAAAGCTAATTTTTCACCAACATTTTGTAATGATAGTTATTCCCTCCAGTACTTCTAAGGAAAGCAACAATTTTTCATCTCTGTGCTCTTCTCCGAATTATCGTACCAGGGATGAGCATTAAAAAAAACACCTCTCTTGTTCATGAGAAACAAATAAGACATTTTCTAGTTCACTTTTTGTTTAAAATTTAAAAAAAAATAAAAATTGTAGTAGTGAACTGAAATAACAAATGAGAAATTTATGAAAAGGGGAAGAATGTTTGGCAAAAATATTGTATTATGACCTATGCAGATGGATTTGTCTTACTAATAATGCAGCTGACGTACTGAGTAGACCTTTTGGAAAAGGAATAATATTGTTTGCCACTGACAAATGCTTTGAACTTACTTGGAAGAGAAATGGAGACATATTCCAACTGCACGTTAAAAGCATGCAGCCCCCTTCCACCTTTGTTTGCAATTCCATCAAAACTCTGGAAGTTAGGCAGAATGGAGCTGGCTCTCCACTTGGATGGAGATCCTCTCTCACATCAGATGCAAACCAATATCATGGAGGACTCAAACGAGTGAACTTCTAAATGTGATGCATAAAGGGGCCAACAGGCTGGACCCCTTCATAAGGTTCTTTGAGATGGTTGGTGGTTCCAAAGGATGTTTATTCTTGAGCATAAATGACTCATGAGCATTTATCACAGATTTGATGTACCCCCATTTAGACTCTTGTTTGGATTTTTTTTTCTCAGTTTTTTGGGAACAGGGTGTCTCTACAGGTTAATTCTTTGGAAATGGTGGCAAAAAAAGCAGGGGGGACGGGATGAAAATACCCATCTAAACTACTAAATGCATCTGAACAGAATTTAACTTGTGAATCAGAAAATCTATTGTACTTAGAAGGGCATTAGGTGCCATATTGCCCAAGACAGAGTGCCTCTGTGGAAAAATGTGCAGCCCTGGGGAAACTTCAGGATAAGTGGGAGGGTCAGCTCGTGGACACGTAAGTTCAGAGGAGTGATCCAGAAAGTCTCCCAATTCAGTGTCTGTGTGATGTTCTGGCTTGGTTTTGTCAGAGGGCTTAAGGGAAATAGCCATGTCCCTCATGCCCTTTTCTCATCTCCCTTTTTTGTTCCCACTGAGACACTGCCAAAACACAGCACAGCCAGTCTGCTGGTGAAAAATGCAATGCACTGCCTGTGCCACTTCCCCCACGCTCATATGCTGAAATTAATAATATTGATTCTATTATGCTTCATTTTGGGAAAAAACATCCCACAACTTAATACCAATCATAATGAGGGCAGCCAAGTCAGTTGTTAATTTAGGCCAAGGCTTGTGGAAATTCAATTGCAATGTGTGGCAAAAGAAAAGTCTGACAGCCCTGAGGCTGAGGCTGATGTGTGGGGTGAGATCTGCTGCTGGGAAGAGGGCCATTCCCTGCAGGTTTTGTGCTCTCTTTTATTCTGTGCTGTCAACAGGTGCAAGCAAGTCCAAATCTGAGTTTCTTCTTTACACTTTTCATGGGAGCTGTGCCCTTCTCATGGCAGCTACAGCTCATCCATAGGGTGGTAAATTGAATTTTCCTATGTTTCTGAGAAGTGTTGAGCCAGCTCCTGGGTACATTGAGAGAGCTGGCCAAAATCCTATTGACATTACTGGGGATGCTGGATAACTTGTGCTGTGGTAAGTGCTTAAGCCCTAATGCTCTATAGATCTCAGCTTAAACTGATACCATCGTGAGACATTAATAACAAAGTTCTGTCTATTAAATCATTGATCAGCTCTTGGGCTGTCAAAGCCCAGAGTATGGGAAAATTGCTGTCTGACAAATGAAAAAAGGTAGAGAAAGGAGAAGCTGAGCAACTCAACAGATCTTGAAATCATAAGATTGATGGCTTAGTAGATACCTGATGGAGATATGCCTTTTTTTTTAATATAAGGACAATAAAAGGCTTTGTCAAAAATCTATCTTTTAGGTGGAGTTTCATGGAATGACTGGAATGAAAATAAAACCCTCATCCTAATAAAAGGAAGTGTTAGTTGGCAGCATGATTATTATCTATACCACCGATTACAGCTGGGACTGAATCGCTTGAAGCCCACACCAACTGGCTTTTTGGGCAGCTCTATCTCGATTGCTTGTCCCCAGACACCCCTCCATCCTTTCAATGAGTTTTTGAAATGATTTGTCATATTTTTCTTGCGAGGACACTGCATCCAGAGCCAAGGACACAGGCGTGGGTGGGAGGATGCCTGGTTGCTGTGGCTAACAAGACCACAGGCACTCTAACCAGTGTGTGATGTGGCTTCCATCAAAGGTGACAGGGCAATGCTTCCTTGCCAGCAGCTCAGCAGTCCTGATAGCATCAAAGGCCAGCAATCTGTCTATAAAAGATGGAACAGGGATGACACCTGTTCTGTCTGCCTTTAAATCATTACCTTCACAACTAGCCTGGGTTGTGGAGATGCTGGCCTTAAGTTTAACTTCAGAATCAGCAAAAAACATCCCTTTTCCGTTTGCTGGGAGGCACAATGAGTGACTGGAATACGTATAAAAATTGCTTGCTGCTTTATGATGTGTGGATTAATGAAAGTATTAAACCATTCTAAATGATAGATAAGGAAATTATTTCCACTGTAGCTTGAAAGAAATAAAACTGCTCTGTCTAAAATTTAGGATGTTTAAAACTTTGCAAGCTCATCAAAAGTACGTGGGCAGCAAAGAGGGACAAGTTTACAACTACCCACGGATCACCCTAAAGTTTTAACATTTATCATTTTTCTGCTTCATTACTGTTGGTGTTTCCCATAAGCTTTGAGAAACAAGCTAATTCTTCCAGAAAAGAAGAGTAAATACAGGTCAGGCTAATATGCTTTTATGGGCAGTGCTGGGATTTTCCCATTTTACTGCCATTTTGCACTATTAATTTTATATCATTGACATTGTTGTCTTCATTGCTCCTGTCTCAAAGCCTTGAAAAGGATTTACTGTGGTGACAAATTCAAGCATGAACTGAAATGGGATGAAATTCAATTGTGGTTCAGTTGGACAGTACAAGTTCCATGACGTGACTATTTCTGGCTTCATAAAAGGAGCAGAGGGTAGCTTTTTGCTGTTTTCATGCGCAGCTGTGATTGCGTTTGACTGTGGCTTGTGTATGAATGTGTTTGCATCAAAATATGTGCAGCCAGGTGTGTACCTGCAGATGAGTGTGAGGTGTCTTGTGCAGTTGCCTGCATTCACAGGCAAATGTTGTCTTGTGAATGCATGATCCTGGCTGTTTCTATATGCTTGTACAGGTGTTTTCATGGAGGTATGGTTTTATGTATTTTGACATAAAGAGGTGTGGATTCAAAAGAGGGAAGGATGCTCTGTGCACGGTGCCTGCAGAACTATTCATGCACAGCCTGTGCATAAAGGGTTTGCTTGGGCATGGTAATTGCCAATAGAAGTTCACACAATATTGAGCAGAACCGGATCATTAATCATTTGATTCAATCTTGGAGAACACCTGGAAAATGAAAGACATGGGTCTGCTTATTGGTACCTGGAGCTTTTCTTGTGGTCTTGAAAATCAGTCATAAAGAGGTAATAGGTTGTTCTTAACCTGATGTGCTGGATAATGACGGCTAGAATGTGCTCATTTATGGTATTTATGTAGAAAATAGCAGCTGGTTTAAAAAGAGGCTGACAGGTCACATATGAGAGAAGTCGTGGCTTCAGTAGACAAGCAGAAGAATAGAACTGCAGGGCAAGGGAAGGAGAGCAAGAGTCAAGGTTCTTGGAGTGAAAGTGATGAATAACTACCTCTGGTTTCCCAAGAAACAGTTTGTTCCCTCCTCAGCTACTTCCTGCCTTTCACAAAACCTTGTATAGTATTCGGATGCTCTAATGAATCACTCTGTCTATCCTTTTCAAGAACCAGAAGCCTCTTGACCTCATAAATCCGAACTCAGAATTATAACTTTCTACTCTTCAAAGTACTAGTTACGTAAAGCTGAAGAGTCATCTTCTGGTCTGTGCAACCTCCTCATGTTGCCTGCTCTTGTGAAATTTTGTAATGCAAGACACGATTAAATCAAAGCAGAAAAAGAAATAACTTCAGCTTTCAATTCCCATGCCCTTCAGAACACACACCACAGAATTCCACTCAGCAAACCTGCAGTTGTGCTGGCATAATTGGCAATTATGAGTGGAACTGCAGTGGTATCTTTAATACAACTTAGAGTGACAAAAGGATTTCAAGTTGTGGCAGATCGCAGAATGGCCTGGGTTGGAAGGGACCTTACAGATCTTGTTCCAACACCCCTGCCATGGGCAGGGACACTTTTCCCTAGACCAGGTTTCTCAGAGCTCTGGTCAACCTATTGGACATTTCCAGTCTCTGGGCAACCTGCTCCAGCATCTCACCATCCCCACAGTAAAGAATTCCTTCCTAATATCCAATCTAAACATACCCTCTTTCAGCTTAAAGCCATCCCCCATGTCCTATCCCTATATGCTCTTGCAAAAAAGTCTCTTTCCAGCCTTCTTATAGTCCCCTTTTGGGTACAGGAAGGTGCTGTAATATCATCCCAAAACCTTCTCTTCTCCCGGCTGAACAGCCTATATCTCTGGATATCCAGGGTAGAGATGATAATTCATTTTAAAAAAGAGGAAATAGGCATTTATATACTTTGATCAAGGAGAAAACTCTCCAGCTCAGTCTTCTCCTTGCCATAATGTAAGGATTTACTGCTGTAACATGGTGGAATTTCACTATCCAGCAGCAGCAACATGACCAGGCCTTGACATTCAGGTGCATCAGAGCTACATCAGCTGTGTTTAAATTAATACACTCAAATTAGATGATTTTTAGCTGATTAATAATATTCCCTTTCTAATCAATAGTTCAGTTACCTTATCAGAATTTAATGTTTCTTGTTCTTTGCTGTATCTGTTTTAGCCTACCTAGCACTGGGTAAAACCATTAGCATATTATATAATATTGATGTCTGAAAAATGCTATAGTTATGGTGATGGTAGAGTCCCAAATCATGACACGTATGCTCTCTTCCCCCCATTAACAATCATGAACCAGCTGATCCGACCTCTTCACGTGCTGAATCCTGTCCTTCCCCTTCTGCTTCTCATTGTGGAGCCTTCGGCTGGTTTTTTTAAAATTACTTTTATCTAATGCTTTTCAGAGTCTTATCAGTAATTAATTAACAGGGGTGCTCTGCTCAGCTTGTCTATCACAAGGCAAGCAGATTCTTAATCTGGTTCTGCTCACCCAGTTATATCAGCCTTCATTATTTTAGTGATCAGAGATCTCTTGAAGAAACCACATAGAGCTCATTACGCAGACTGTAGCATCCAGTCTGCAGTGCCTGTTGAATGCCAGGGAAATAACTGAAGGTAGTGTTGTCTTGATTAAATGATTATACGTGAGATACTGCTTGAATGTTCTAAAAAAAAAAAAAAATTATTTTCTTTTTAATACTTTAGATTCTCAAATTAAGTATGGTTCTGTCCTTGAAACATGGTGTGTTTTCACAGGCAAAGCTGGTATTAATTTAGGGGAACCACTACTTATGGGAAACATGAATTGAAGTGGGAAATGAGTGTGGTGTGAATTTCTGCAGGGTAATCTGTGAGGTCATTTCTGAGAGGCACAGCAGTGACACAGCAGCAGAGCAGAGGTAGAAGCAAAACCTTCATCCTAAACTGTGCAGAACTAGTCATCGAGGAACTGTGATGAAGCTGCAGTTGTTTTTGGCTTGAGAGAAAATACCTGCACAAAACCTCCGTCAAGAAGGGAAATGTCACTGAGTTTATGGTAAAGTGCCTGTTGTAAAAAGATCTGAATACAAAACACTTTCTGTTCTGTGCCAAATTCAAAATTAAGTAGAATTTTTTTTTTTCCTTTTTTTTTCTTTTTTAGTAAAACAGACTTCAATGGATGTGGTAAAATGGTAAATATAAATGTCACTTATAACAAAAAAGAAAAAAATCTCAATTCTAACACAATTGAAATATTCCAGCTATCCGTTCAGCTTTAAGAAATAAAATGAAAGGTTATTTAAAAAAAGGTCACTCTGAGAAAGACAAAAAAAGTGGTGTCTAAAGAAGTCAGAAAGCAAAAAATACCATTCAGAGCAATTCAGCAGGTACTTACGGCGTTAACAAGTTCATGACACACTTGTGACACAGTTTAGTTTTATCAAACCTGACATTGTGACCAAAAATACTTTCAGTGTGATAATAACTTTGTCATCTCCTGGTTTCGGCAAAGCAAATATTTTTAGAAATATAAGTTCAGGTGGCTTTGAGGCAGAAGATGTCCTGTTGTCCTTCACCTCAGCTTAATTTGTGACTAATGCTGAGAGAGCTGCAGCCACGGCCATCAGGTAAATGCTTGTACTATCAAGTTAAGCTCATGTGGGCAGAAGTTTGTTTCCTGCTCACATCACATCAGAGAGTGGTGGGGAACTTTTTAAGTGCTGCAACAATCCCTCGTCTCTCTACTTAATGCAGAAAGCAATTTTATGTCCCTTTATATGATATCATGTGCTCAGAATCAGCCCAACCTTGCTATATTTTATGAAGATGCTCTTTCCTGCACATCGGTCAGTAATATTTTCTCCTTGGCTTGCCATTTCTGACTGGTCATTTGTTATGGGTCTTGAGCAAAATTTCTTCTTTGCCTGGAACAGGGGGTGAGGAATATATCTGCAATCTGGCTGGAAAATGATGTAGTGTGAAAATGAACCTATTATATGGGGTATGCTGAGCCCAGGCTAAAATTATTTATGGGACTATGCTCGGTTCTTCCAAGTGCCTTTGTTTTCTGACAGGGATGTTCACTTTCCCAGCTGTCGGTCACACTGACTGTTTTCCAGGCACCTTCAAGTTACAGGTGTTATTGAGAAATATGGTCTGAAAGCAGCCAGTTTGTTTACTGAGCCTGTGAGGTGCCCCACAGGCAATGTCAGTTCTTGGTCTTTTTAAGAGTCCAGAGGATGGCATGGAAGCACCTATTGGTTGTACAGACTACACTCACAGTACCTCAGTGAGCCTGATTTTAAAAATAAAAGTCTTCAGTGGATTTTTGGATACCAGTACCTTCCCATGGAGATCAAAGAAAACTAGAAAGAAGCTAATAATAACTTGTGTCTCAAGTTAGCCACGCTCCAAGTCCCCAAGAGTGGTGCTTCCTGAGACTACAAGACACCCCTAAGTCTTGTCATTTGGATCAGGATTAACCTCTGAAAAACACTGGGTCAGCTCTCTTAGATGGAGCCTCTAACCTTATTAACCTCTTTAATGTGGTGCTGCTGTCTGCTGCCCACATTCTTTCTCCTCATTGTCCATTCAGCAGTAGAGCTCACATTTGACAAAGGGAAAGGACCCATTTGGGATTCACTGGTCACTGCCACAGATCAGTGGCATTTACCCAGCCAGATGTCAAGTGGTGTCATGGAGGTGGAAGAAGTGATTCTTAATTCATTGAGGTTAACTTGTGAAATTAGCCTAATTTGCAATTTATGGCCCTTGACCATCATGTATTGGCCTGTCCAAAAAAATTCTTGCTGGCAGCATGATAATTATAACTCTTCAATAATGTAAAAAGATTTTTTTTCCTCCTTATTCTAGCATGTTAGTACACTGCTTTCTTCCCATGCCAAGTGAAATTTAACCCTTTTTGGAACATTCTTTACTAACTTGGCTTTCCTCAAATCCTCCAAGGGTGTTAACTCAGATTTAATATCATCATGTTAGGACTTGATCTCGTGCACTTAGGATAGACACCTTTGCAACTCTGTACCAGAGATACTGCTTAACAGCAAGCCTAGACAATTTCTGTACAGCTAAAATGAAAATAGGAGAAGTGCAGGTGTTGACATGGGCTGTTGTTATGAGCAGGGAATTTCATTCCCGAACTAGGTTCCCTGACACTTTGACAGGTCACTTAGTCACAGATGCAGATGAATGTAATTACACCAAGGAAGTGATTGCTGAAGTTCTTTTATTGATATTCATGCAGGAGTGCCATTAAGATGGGTTCCTTTTTTCTTTTCCCTTGAAAAAGTATTCCCTTAAGGATTTATATACCTTCAGTGAACTTGTCAACCATTATAAAAGGAATGCCGTGGAATAACTAATGTGGACGAGGTTTAGTTGAATGCAGGGAGAAGTGGAGAGTATTTTTGCTTATGAAAATAAGTTAGAAACTGTTTCCTCTCTCTCTCTCCCTCTCTCTCTCTCCTTCATTCATATCCTGAATGTCACCTTGGTGCAGAGGGGAGGTCACCCATGCCATCCCATTGCTACAAGCAGGAGGCCGAGGTCAGCCGAGGTGCTGATGGGATCTAGCAGTAAATGTGTGACAGTTCTTATCCACAGCTCCTCCTACACGAGACCCACGGGCAGTGTGACTCAGTACAGGCACAGCTAGAGAGCTGTGTGTCACTAAGTATAGCAGCTCATCCCTCTGGCTCCGGGGGACCTTGCTGTCGTATCGTGGCCAAAATTAATTAAAGGTCACACAAGTTTTACTGGTATAGGGCATGTCTGCCTGTTTTATAAGCACCGCTGAATGTGTAGGAAGAGGAATGTATTAGAAGCACGAGACTGACGACCTGTGGGTCCAGAAAGGGTGGGTGGCAGCTCGGAGAAGCCATAAGGAGGCTGGGAAAAGCACAACTGAAATGGCAGGCAGTAAGCTGAGCCTGGGGGAAACACATAGGTGTGAAAATGAGTTAATACAGCGTTGCTCCTTGGTGTCCCACAGCTGAATTCAGCCTCCCTTCATTAACCCTAGAGGAGGTTCTGTGGAGTAGCACCATCTGAGCTTAACACACATGGTACAATCAAGGAAGCAAATTCAATAGTGTGGTTTGTTTATGGATGTCTGTAATTGAATTCAGCATTACCAAGGATAATGCACTGGAGTAAATGGCCCATCAGCCAAGGGCAATGGAACAAAAATAATTCTAATCCAAACTGAAGTAGCCTTCATATCTTCGTTGGCTGTTATGAAGATGATTGGTATATCTGCAATGCTAAAAGATGTTAATAATATCTATTTTTTCATCAATGGGAAATGAATTTCCATAATTTAGTCTTGAGTCTTATAATGAGCTAACTCCAG
Source organism: Pardalotus punctatus (assembly GCA_013400915.1). Taxonomy (NCBI): domain Eukaryota; kingdom Metazoa; phylum Chordata; class Aves; order Passeriformes; family Pardalotidae; genus Pardalotus; species Pardalotus punctatus. The sequence goes on from VZTX01024381.1 coordinate 84,255, forward strand.
ATAAAAATAATAAATAAAAAGAAAATAACTTCCCTGCCTTGTTCTAAGTCAGGGCTCTGTTAGAGTCCTGTAAGATCAAATCAAGCAGGGTGCTTGGTAGCTCTCCTTAATGGTGCTAACCACTTCTTCCTAAATCAGAAATTCAATTGGGCTTTTCCAGCAGTTGAGGTTGTTCTGTGCTTCTCTGCTTGTAATTGCTTTTATAAAGAAGAATCAGCATATTGAAATGTGTTCAAGCCCACTTGTCAGCCCGTGAAGCAAGTGAAAAGGCAATAAATCCCAATTGAAACTCTGACTTGATGCTCAGCCCTGAACTCTTTAATGTCAATGAAAAGATTGATTGGTGTGGCAGGACGTGGTGCTCACCCTGCAGTTTGAGCACTACAGGGGGATCCAGTTACACTCAACCCAAGCCCTGCTCTGAGACAGGACATGGTCAGATAGTCTCAACTGTGGCCAAGTTTAATTCTTTGCAGGTTTAGAATTAAAAAAAAAAAACCAAAACAAAAACAAACCAAACAAAAAACAAACAAAAAAACCCCCAAACCCCCCCCCCTCCAATAAAAACCCCAAACCCAACAGAACAAACAAAAACCAAACCAACCAAACGAAAAACCCCTCCCCCCAAAAATACTTTGTATGAAGATGAGATTATGATTAGTAATAGCTCATAGAGGATGCTGACAACAGAAGAGCAGCTTGGTTGCATGGTCTGAGGGAAGATGTGGAACTTAAATGTGCAGTTTTTAACAGAAATTATTTTGGAGTTTTTCCCCAACCTCTCTGCACTGATTCTAAAAGTGATTTTCCCTGCTCCCTGTGCTTGAAGGGTGTTCGCTGGCACCTTTTGTCCTCACCTCAGTAGCTTCAATTCACTGTTTCCATTACTCTCTGGCTCCATTCTTTTCCCTTCTGGAAACCAGGGACTAGAAGGGAGGCAGTCACATACATCCTTCATCTTGAAGCTGAGTCCAAGTGAAGAAGATATCAGAGGGAATTTGGGGTAAGCCAGGGACATGCTATAAAATATGCTGGCAGTGCTGTCAATTAATTGGGACTGGAAAAACCCGATATAACACTTCAGGTAAATGGCACCACTTTTTCATGTGCCTCCCCTTTGTGTTTACAGCTTATGCTCTTGCTCTATAAGCAACTATAAGCTTTGTGGAGATTTTTATGTGAATATTCATGGGCGAACACAACGGTTCTGTACAGTCCTTGCCTGACATATGATGTTATTTGAAATGAGACACATCAAAATTATTAATAGAAATGAAAGACAGTGTGTCAAAGACTGTTGCGATTCATAATAATCGTGTGATTAATAGTAAAAGTGATAGCAATGTCAATGACAGCAGTAGAGGAAAAAGATGAGGAATAAAGAGAAACCTCTCCCAGGATTCAAGTCCTCTCTGCTGTAATGCATAATTATAGGAAAAGTCACACTGAGTGAGACCAGTGACTGCTTAGACCTTTATGCTGCTTTTGGCAGTGGTTGCTAGCATATATATCTCCACATGTATCTATAGGAAGAGCTTAAGAGCAGAAAAATTATGCTGTGCTTTTCTTGTAGATATTCCCAGACCCAGCGACTCATGGTTTGGGAATTTCCTGAGCTAGAGATGGCATCTTTGTTTAATAATTCTTTATAGATTTTTTTTTTTCCTCCAAATGTGAAGCAGTGTAACATTTCGGTGCGATCCACAGCCTGCAGAAAGGAGTTCCAAAGTTTAACTCAGAGTTATGTGATGAAGTTCTGGCTGCTCTGAACTCATTGCCTGGAAATTTCATGACACACTCTAATTCTTGCATTAGGAGAGGCAGAAACTAATCATTCCTTATTTTTCTCTCTGGTTTTTGAAGGAATTTCCTTCACACTGGCAATTCTAGAGCATCTGTTTTTTAGCAGTAACTGATGTTGACAAGTAATCACTAAGGGAATTATATTTAGAATAATATATATTTGCCATATCAACCAAGTAAGGCTCCTTCCTTCAAATGTTCAGTCTCAGAATCAGTGAATTATAACTAGGTCATGGTAACAAAAGTAAAAATAAATAAACAGATAAATAGATCAATAGCAATAAATCCTCCTACACCATCACCTCCCCTCCTGTGCAGCACATCTAATTTTCCACAGGTGCTATTATCTTCTGCTCTCTGAAATGAAATTGATGCATTCCGCTGTAATTTTGTACATTTGTAGCCCTGGGTATTTTTTTCTATTAGGTTATTGGTGACTTGGTAAAAATAAAAATTTTTAAAAAAAGAAATTGTGCTTTTAAGACTAGCTTCTATTAAAGAATAGGGCCATTAAGTGAATCAGCACTGCATTTTTTAGTACTGGTCATTCCCTTTTGGAAAGGCTATGTGTAGCGGTGGTTCAAGCCCAGAGAGTTTCTTCCCCCCTGAGGAATTTGTGGAGACCTAGAGAATAAAACCCCCCTGGGGTAGAGTCGAGGGTAGCTTGCCCCAGAGAGGGGTCGAGCTCCCCCGTCCCTCAGTTCATAATGGTGTTTTCGTATCTCCCTCTCTCCTCCCTTCCTCCTTCCCGATTGGCCCCTGTCCCTTGTCCCTCCCTGATTCCTCCCCCGTGCTGTTCCGGGATTGGTTGTTACCCTCAGAATAAAGCCTGGTGCCCGGCTGACGCCGGGGTCTCTCGTCCTTGACCCCAAGCACCTGACCACCGTGTGACTGCGTGTCTGATTGGGGGGTCCGGGCGAGGGAACACTCTCTTTGCAGCACTCTGGCTTTTGGGGACAGCATGGCTGCCGTCATAGGGAATCGCAGCTCGCGGCTGGGGGAGACGGTCCCCGACTGCAGTGAATCTGGCGCTCAGGAAAACTGGCAGAATCCGCTGACGAGCTGCCGATCGGCCCTGGTGGTCAGCTGGTCCAGCCCATGCGACCGGTGACATGTGGCGCCTGAACAGGGACCCCAGCATTGCTAGGGATCCCTGCTGAGTGACCCTGCGTTCAGGTGCGCCTTTGCGCAGCCACCGCCCCGACGAATGCGTTCCGGATTATTGGGATTCATCCAGAGGGGAGACCAAGGATACCCTCCTCCGAAAAAGAGAGAGAACCTTGGGACGCCGGAGTTAACCCGAGGAAACGTCGCCCGAGCAAGAAGGAGCAGTTTCACGGCTAGAAACCATTGGTGCTGCACTGGGAAAAGTCCACGTGGTGTGGTGAGTGCGGGCTCCCCTTGCAAAAATCCCCTTTTTCCTGCCCCAAGTCCTCGGGTTTCAACCACCTGCCTCCGGCTGAACACAATGGGACACACCAGTTCTAGCCCGCAGAGAGAGTTTTACTCCCAAATTAAAGCCATCCTGGTTTTAAGAAAATGGGACTTTAACCGACGACAGTTAACTCAGTTTATCAAATGGATTTTTATTAATTTCCCGTCAGTTTCCACTACGGCTATGGATGACTTAAGAGGGGATTCAGAAAAGGCTGAGAAAAATATCAAGTGCAGGAAAAGGGTCCTCTGTGAAGAAGCATGAAAAGAATGTAGTAGCTTAGACAAGAGATGAGTAAAAGCAGCCAAGAAAGAAGATCAAATACTGAAACGTTGTGGTGCGTTGACCCTGGCTGGACAGCAGGTGCCCACCAAAGCTGCACTGACACCCCTCTCCAGCTGGATGGGGAAGAGAAACTATAAGGAAAGGCTCATGGGTTGGGACAAGGACAGGGAGGATCACACACCAGTGACTGTCACAGGCAAAACAGATTCAGCTCATGGCTGTCACATGGGAGATGTAGGAGATCTGATTTGACCGTCCAATCTACCATTTCAGGCTTGTTTCTATTGCAATTCTGTGGTTTCCAGCACAGCAAAGCTCTCAAATATGTTTAATAATGAGCCTGTAAGAAGTCTATGCAAATGAAAAAAGTATTAAAGGATTAGCTTCATTTTTAGTGTATCTAAATCTAGTCCACTTCAGAATTGACAAATTTGTATTAAGCAAGCACTGATAGAGGTCTCCAACTTTAAGTACATGTTTATAATCCACTGAAGTGGATTGAGATCAATAGGTTTGAGGAATGTGCTTAAAATGAAGAGTATACTTGAGAGCTTGTAGAGTCAAGGCCCCAGTAGAGAGCTCATCAAAGGTTTTCCTAGATGCAAAGTTGCACTGATAAAAATTTGAAAGTGATTTGGAATTGATTGGATTAAACTCGTCTGAAAGTTTGGTGAATGCATTTGAGAAAAGGGAAGGTGTGAAGGTTGAGAGTCAAATATTATTAAAGCTAGTCAGTAAAAGGCACTGCCACTCTCCCATGTCTCTTTGCCCCTATCTTGAAAATCAGTGCAGCAAATCATATATGTCCCTGTCCTTCCACTGCTGTGTTTTATAGGCTCTCAAATTAAAATATCTAATACTGATTTTATTGTAAAATTCCAAACTAGAAACAGAAGCAATTGAGATATGTCAATGTTCCCTTTTGGTCTTCTTCCTGAATTAATGGCCAGTAAACTGAGGCAGTGGGACAGGAAAACAGCCAGGGAGTCAAAGCATCTTCATCTGCTTCCACTGTTTGTATCAGTGTGTGTTTGTGTGTGTTAAGGATGGTAAATAAATGGAAATTAATCACTCAGTCTGGAATGTCTTCATGCACAAGTGTTTAAGGAAGATTTACATCAATTTAATAGGATTATCAGTCTGCAACGACCCAAACCTTCCAAACTTTCACCTGCAATGCTGTTCTGGGGATGGGAAGTCACTACTTTAACATTCTTTTTTGAATGAATGTTTGTTAGCAAAACGGAAAAAATGGTGTGCATGCTCAGAGCTCATGGCAATCACAGTGTAAATGGTGTTAAATTCATCAGAGAGCCATGCCTTTGAAGCATGCTCCCACAGTTTAGTAAAAGACTCGTAAAGCCTTTAAATAAAAAACTCATAAGCCCTGCCTTGCCTGCACACAGAGTATAAGCATCTTTAACATGGTTCTGAATAGGCACCACACTTGTAAGACATGGTGGATGTCAAAAGAGACCTCAGAAATTAGGATATGGTTCCACAAATCCACACCTTGGATACTTGTGACTGCTGTGGCATTCTATTCTATGTCATGTATTGGTATCTATCATTCACTGAATTTCCATCCTTATTCCCATTCTCATGCCTTTTCTTCTCCTTTTGAAACATTTTGTAAATGAAAATACATCCTTAGAATTCTCTCAGTATTCATTTCCCCCCCTATAGCTCCTGGCAATAGTCTAGTTCAAATTGAGTTACTTTTATTAAGCCTTTGATTCTGGGGGAAAGTAAGAACTTTTTTTTCCCATTATTACCAGTATGAGATCCTCACATATTTGAGTTCAATCCATTTCCCAGGAAACTCTTACACAGATGGTCAATAGTTCATGCAAGGAGGCAGCAGACCATGTAAACGAGCCTTTGGATTCAGGCATTATTATTACCAGAGTAGCTTAATATAAGGCCAAACCCTTTGAGAAATTGCCCATTGCTGTTGCTAGCATTCAAGCCCAGTCTAATTTAGGATTTTCACAAAATCTAGAATAAATTGCACTGTTGGAAATATTATTTCTGTTGAAGTTTATATATGTGTGTATATGTATTTGTATATAGATATTGTTGTAAAAGACAATCAGAATTAGTCTGATCTGAGTATATTTCAGTAGCTTTCTAAATATTTATGTCTCAGCTGTTTTCCATAAGTTTTAAAGTAGATGGGTTTTATTGCTCCTAAAATATATGTGTGCAATAAAGTGCAAGAAATAGCAGATAAATATGTAGAATGTAGACTCTAGGAGGAAAGACCAGACACAAGTAATAGACCCCCAGTTAATCATAAGGAAACTGCCCTTTCAGAAGAGGGATTATTTTATTTTTATTTTTGGCTCTGCCCACTTTTGATCCAGGACTTGCACCCAAGTTTCACTACTGGATTTTAAATCTCTCTGGATGCTGCACACTGCTCTCTAGTCCAGCAGTGACAGCTTCACAGCTCTGCATCTCATTTCTGTAAAAAAATTTCCTCTAGTGAGATCTCCCTAAAGTCCTAAAGAGCAACAGTACAGCTCTTACCTTATACCAGCATCTGGCAGTCAAAGATTCTTATTTGTCCTGATTTAGTTTGCTGTCTCTATAGAGAAATACAGCCACACTGCCTGCATGAGCCATTGAGATTCAGAGTGGGAAGAAGACCATCAAACTTTGTCAAAGGGAAGCCAGAAAAATGCAATGGTGCTGGAAACCAACTTCATTCACTCCAAGTGGGTTTTGGTAATGCTCTTTGACAAAGTAAGGAGCCAGCTGGGACGTGGTGAGCAAGTAGAAATCACCTGCATGCACATGTTCCTGCTCAGGCCTCTAGGAGAAGGTGCAGGGGTGAAGAGCTGCTCCTGGTCCTTGGACCGCACTCTGGGAGGCAGAAAGTGGGAAGAAAAGTGTGACTCCAGTGCAGATGCATTTCTGATCCCCTTTCCACTCCCTAGCTTGAGTTAGCAAGGGAACAAATAAGCCACGCTAATAACACTCTACAGAGAGCAATGGGGTTTTCTGCTCTGCTGTCTACTTAAAATTCTGTGTCACTGTCAAGCCTGAGATGCCCTGCTGTGTATTTCTTTTCTTTTTTGAGTTGTGATGTGAAGTAATGGGGAAAATGCGCAACTGCAAACGTTCTTGGGCTCTCTAATGGTTGAGGAGCCATACTAGAAACTGCTGAGTTCCTCAAAAATCATGCTTGCACGTTGTCTGAGGAGAAACCAACCACCAGACTGCGCACATGAATCTCCTCTTAACAGACATCAGCTTATGCCCTGCCCATTGCAAAACCATTGCAGGCAAGCTGTGATCGGGTGAAGTTGGCTGACACATTCCCAGTAAACCAGAAGCGGCCCTTCTGTATAAGCTCTGATATCAAACCCATTTCAAGAGTTTACAAACATGATCTCTCTTCCAAGAGATTCAGAAATGCATGGGGCTATTTATAAAACAAGAATCCATTGTAAGAGATTAATCCCAAAGATCTCAACTCTTGCCCTGGAAAGCTCTGATCCACAGATTGATGGATCTGGAGAACCATTTCTTGGGGATAAAAGTTCTTCTTGCCTTCTCACTTAAGCATCTGCTGTTGGCTGGAGCTGGGCAAAGAGCACCAAACAAAAAAGTCTTTTGTTTGATCTATCACAATTTTCTTAGAAACTAACACTGAACAAAAGCAGGAGTGCTGGCTCTGCTCCTGGTGATCCACGGTTAGCATTGAATAAATATTAAGCAGCCCCAGGTGAGCCCAAGTGTTGGTATGGATTAAATGTCCTACAGCTAAGGAATAAATTGGAAGGTTTGTGTTTCTTGTGCAAACTAAGGACAACCTGTGTCCTAAACCCCTCTTTGGGTCTGCTGTGACATTTGGGCTCTGTGCTGTTTGTGTGCATCATGTTTCTGAAAGGCTATAGGGAGTGGGTAGGAAAGGGAGAAGTTGCACCTTTACCTTTTCAGTGATGACCAAATCAATAGTTATTTCTGTGCCTGAAATCACAGTTGTCTCATTAAAATCTGAGTTATAGCTTGCATGTTCTTCTTCTGCTCCTTCACTGGTTTTAGGGCAGTGTTCCCAAACTGTGTGCAGTAGGTTACTCCTTTTGTTCCGGCAACATATGTGATTATTTTTCCCGTTTTCCCCCTGCAATGTCCACTTAAACACATAAGGATTTATATCTGTTAAAAATCCATGTTTGCCAAGAAAAGAGAGAGTACTAACATTTAGAAAAGTGGGAGGATTAATCTTCACTGGAGATACAAAGTCAATAAAGAGACTTGCTGTGACCTGAACATAGGTCAAGTTGACCTATGTGAGAATAGAGAGACAAGAATGAAAGAAAAATAAGTTGGAGGAAAAAGCAGCAATAAAAATATGAGCTGTAACCAATAGTTGTGGTGCTGTCAGTTTCTAAAGTGCCTGGGCAATACTTTGCCTTCTTTTTTCTCCTGTGCCAGGATGTGAAAGCAAAAGATCAGCCTGTGCACTTGTCTTGCAGCAAACAGAATAGATCTGTTTTCCTGGACAGGGAAACCAAGTTGTGAATCAGGAAAATGTGCTCCACTGGGACATGAGATAGAGCATGTCCGGGGATAGAAAAAAGATCTCTCTGGGGCTCTGTTCAGTTGCTGACCCTTATGATGCCATTTTTCTCTCTGATCCACTGTTTTATGTCATTACAGAAGCTCTGCATACAGATTGCTGAGAGGCATGGTTATAAAAAAATTCCAACTATTTATGTCCTTTGTTACCCATCAGCCTTTGTAACTCTTGGCTTTATGTATTCTAGGCTGGCACACTTCTTATTGGGGACCATAAAAGAGAATTTGGATGAACTGCAAAGTAGATGCAAGAATATTATATTTCCTTAATTTTTACATTTGTCATGTCCAAGATGCCAGGGGTTGGTAGAAGGAATTTCCTACCAAAGATTTAGGGATGCTCATGGGGATTTTTCTTGCCCTGCAGAGAGATGGCAAGAGATCAACAGTTATGGATATGTAGGAATGTCATACTCAATTAATTTTCTGAAATTACACTCTGAAGTTGTGTTTAGAAAATGAATTAATATTGGTGAAAAGCACTGATATCCTTGGATAAAGGGCAACAGAGAAGAACACATTGTTATTATTAAACTGTTGTAGAAATCCTCGCTTTCGCTTTGACTGAATTATTGCAGTGAGTTTCCTTGGTGATGTGACGTAGAATTTACTGGAGTGTTTGTGTTGTATAATTGAAAATGACACTACCTTTATTAAACCGTCTGTGGGACCCTTAACTCTTTTCTGTGCTGCAAACCAGCTTTGCCAGTGATTCTTATCAAGGGTCTTGAGCCAGTAAAGTGGAGGCTGGTCAGACAACCACAACAGAACACCCCAATTAAGAGAAGGCCAAGGCAAAAATACATGCCTTACCTGAGGCAAGTGAAATAACAGTAAGTGGATAATGAATGTGGTGGAAGTCTCAGTTAACTGCTCATTAAATTGTTGGCCATTGATAACAAAGGGAAGAGTGCAATTGTTTGTGGTCTTGTCCTTTCTCTCAGACTAAGAACATTATGTTCAGCATGTAGAGACCTCTTCCTAAGTCATTAGTTTGGAGCCAGCTTTGTTGGCACTACCAACACTGGGTGTCACAAATGGCTGTTCATTTTTCTGAGTAAAATGAGTTAATGGTGCTAGTTCCATTTTTCTTAGATAGATGTCTGCATTACGAATTTCATCTCAATCAACTCTAATGGCTACTTCTAGCAGCAGCCTCCCCAGAGAGTCTTTAGGGAGCAAGGAGGCTGTGGAGGTTAAATCTGGTCGGATCACACACCTAGGGATCGGTAACAGGGCTTACCTTTCAAAAGCTTGCAGTCTGGCACTAAACATGAGTACTGGAGACCAATACTGTGGTTTGAATTTTCCTCATGCCTGGGATATTAGTGTGCTCAGAATAAAGATGTCCAGTTTGTTAAGTGTTAGTGCAAGCCATTAAGCTGTCTTTTCAGCAGTGCTCTCTGTTCGTGTGCAGCAGGGTGGCAATGTGCTTCACAGCTGAGCTCCATCCTGCAGCAACACTCATTTTATCACCCGGGGTGCAGTAGGACCCTTACATTTGAACTGCTGCAATGCAGCAGTTTTGCTCTTTTTTAGTGGGGTTTATTGGCATTGCACCAGTGGTACCCTGTGGGGTTTGACAAAGGACTGAAAGCTTAACTGTGTTCTCCAAGTATGCGCTGATCTCAAAAAGAAATTACATCTTCATGAGAATATAATCACTCCCTTGTCAAATTAAATTGAGTAAATTTTCTCCTCTTAAATTAAGTTTGATTTCTGTAATGACTGCTTAGTCCTACCAATATTGGTATAAAGGCAATACAGATACACTTTGATTGAATGTGGATCCTCTCCTGAATATGCCAACTTGATTATATATCTCAGTGAATCCTAACTAGGAAGCTCTGGCTTCCTTGAATCAAAATGGTTGTTTCATTGTCACATCACTAAAAAAAAAATCCAGGAGCCTGATTAATAGCTGGGCTCCAGGCTTCTTTCACAAAGACAAGAGAGACTCTGCAGAGAAATCAACAGGAACATTAAATATTGATATCTGTGTGGCTCTGATGATTTGTAGCTTCTCATTCTGTGATGGGATAGAATAACAGATAATGAAAAGAAAGAAAAATTATTGTACAGTATAAATATATATTTAATTAAAGAAATTTAAATTATTCCCTCATACCAGAACCAGGAAATTCTGTTGTTATCAATCAGACAGCATCTGATCTTGGGTATTGAAAGTCTTAAGTGTTTGATGAAGCAAGAAGCAATTTTTTTGTGGATGTTCCTTCTGGGAGGCCTTAATATGTGGCAGTTTATTATTTTACATTTCTCCAGTTTTTCCTGTTAAACTCTTACCTTGGATTATTTGGATTTTTACCCTACAATGAGTACTGGGAAGATTACAAATGCCAAGAGCTGCAACAGACTCTGTGCATCTACTCCATCTAATTGCAAGCCATGTACGGTTTGAGAGTGGAGCTATAGCTGCTAATCCCTTCTGACTTCCAGATGAATTGAAATGTTCAGTTGATACATAGCAGGTCACAGGTTCATCTCATTCACAGGGAAAAGTGAGTGCTTTCTGCAAACAAACCATGAGCTGCACAGTTGAGCCAGGCCAGATTTGTTATTCGTTTTCTTCCAGGTCATTGAGTTGTGGTGAATTGTTTCAGAACCCAGCGGACTCCATCCAAAGTCTGCCTTTAGTTTCCAAGGCCCAGGATCATTAGGGGAATTATCCATGGCTGCACCCAGGTGGCAGCTAAACATCTTCTAGGAGTTAGATGAAAAATAGGCCAAGACCCATCGAAAATCTTTTGGTTTAATTTGGGTTATCCCTCAGTATTAATTATGTTTTCAGGTCAGGCTCTGTCTCCTGTTAGCTCATGAAATTGGCTTTGTGACACCAATGTTGCAGGAGACATTACATCAGTCCAATGTGGCTGGATTGCATTGACTTGCTCTTTCACACCTCTGTACTTGTGCGCAGTCCTGGGGTGGCCACTGAAGTTTCTTTCCTCCTGGAGATGGCTCCAAAGCAATTCACCACGTTCTTTCACCATCTGTGGATGTGCGCAGCCTGCTTGCCATTACTTGGAGCTGATGATTTCGTATCCAAGCGTACAGTGTGTTTAAACTGTGAACATGTCTAAGAAGCTCTATTCCTTTTTGATGCCTTATGCCCACAGGAAAGAATGAAAGGAAACATATGTGCATTTTTGAGAAGGAGTAAAAAAAAAAAGGATTGCTCTCAGGAGATTTTCTCCTCAGATGCGGCGATGAGTAATGCTCCTGTCAATTATTGGTTTTTTCAGAAACAAGCTAAAAAATGCCTAATTTTAGCTTCATTTGCTTTCTTGGATTGATGTCATTCTTACTCCTGTGAAAATAGGTATTCCCTGTGGAAATGAACAGCTCTCAGCTGGACGAGAAATCAATGCCAATCAAGATCACAGAAATGATTAAGGAGTTCCTATCCTGGGCCTTCACTTGAGATTTTATTAGGAATTGTGGAGAGACATATTCAAGCAGTTGTGAAGTGTGTCCCGTCCCCCCGTTCCCCCCTCCCGATATTAGCTGTGGAACATTTTGTATACATCACGAGGTGCTAAAATAATTCGTTTTCTTCCTTTTAGCTAAGGTTTCTTAGCATAGTACTAGGGACCATAATGACTTGAATGATTAATATCCATGATTAAATGCTTGTTCTTGGGAAAGGTAGAGTGTACCATGCTTGTCAAGTGTTTGTTCCCTTTTAGATTTGTGTTAATTATTTGATAATCATATGACTCTTTCTTTAGTAAAATACCTCTCACAGGATGAGAAATCAGTGTGAGATGTAAAAAATTGACAACAGTGAGGATTTATGTCTATAATTTAAACAAAGAAAAGTATATGTCTCTAAAGCAGGTTTGTTAGCTAGGATCCTTCTCTGCCCTAGGAAAACCACATGCCTTTTCCATCGACCTATTTTATGTTCCTGTTTTTGAAGGAAATTTTGATGCCAAGATGTTGGATGCATAATTTTTATATGGTTTTATAGAGCTTCAGTGATGTCTGAATCCTACTTTTGGTGTGTTTAAGAAACCTGTGTCTCTCCACTAAAGAGCTGCAAGGGCTAAGAGTTAGCTACTCTGCTTTGCAGAATTTTATGTCTTTTTGTCCTGAATTTCGCTGCTTGGCCCGGTATTGTTGGGTGGACTTTGCAGGGATTTACCATGACAAGAATTATCAACGTGACAAGAAGCAACTGCATTATAATTGTGGAGCAGCTAGTTTAGGTCTGATATTTAACAGACAGGTGGTCTCAGGACAAGGTGCTATTCCATGTAACAGCATGGAATGCTACAAGTCTGCAGAAATTCATGCATGGGTATTATTTGCTTCTTTATTTGCTTTTAAATTGCTTCACCCTGTTTTAGTGAAAGGGCTCTGCACTTGCTGGTGTACCTGGATACAGCACAATGTCTTTCTTTGGGAGCAGGTGAAGCTGTAAATGTCACAACAGACAGCTAATTTCCTTTCACTGTCGATGGGGTTTATGCCCTTAAATCACCACAAACTTAAAGCACATTCTCCTCTGTTGGTTAAAAGCTCTAGAGTCAAACACAAACATTGCATTAAAGGTGCTTCCTGTTTGTAGTAGTTGAAAAGTATCTTGTGGGCAGACATTTTATTTATAACTCAAAAAGGAAAATGGTGAAAAATAATAAATTCTTCAGAGAAGTACTCTAAGGCTTTTACCAACATGTCTTTTTGTCTCTGCCTTCTGAACCCCTGATAAAACCCAGTCACAGTTCAAACAGGATAATGCTGGTGAGATTTAAGAAAAAAAAGAAATTGAAAGAAACTTGTTACCTAGAGAGAAGCATAGAGAAAATGGAAAATAGGAAAGTAAAAAACAACCAACCAACTCACTAAGCTAATTTCACCCTCTGATGTGTTTGCTATTCACATTATTCAGTACAATCTGGTGTGCAGACTAAGGACATAATTCTACATTGTAAACTTATTTAGAATGAATGAGAGTGCCAGCTTACATTTCTCGAACAATATTTTATGTGCTTAATTTTGTGGGTTGATCCTGTGCACTTTTTGGATTTCTTAGTCCAGGTGTCCTTCTCACTGTAAAAGGAGGAAAAGAAACCTAAGTGTCAAAGTTTGCAGCTGAACCCTTCTTGCCTTGTGTCCCCTGCACTTTCACTCTCCCCTCACATAATTTCCAAAGTTTGTTTTCTTTCTGCTAATGCAGCAGGGGAATGGCTGGCCAAGAGATGTGAGAGCTGAAGCATGGATCTTCCTGTGTAGGCTAAAGGATTTTTGTGACCTGAGCACAGAAAAGTTGTTTCAACGAGTTAAATGTTGAGGTAAATAAAATTGAGAGGGTGGTTTCAGCCCTTGCCTGTATTGCAGATCTCTGTCTGAGAACAGCCACCATTTCTGCACTTATTGCAGAATCCCCCAAGAGAGCCCTGCATTGTCAAAGAGAATAAATTGCTTCCTCACTTGTAGAAGTGGTCCCTAAAGTTCAGCATTAAGAAGTGAATGGGGAGGCATCACAGGAGAGATTTTGCTGCCTCTGTCTATAATAAGGTTAAAAGGTAACCTCATCACATTCTTTAACTATCTCCAGTGGGGATATCTAGAATAAAGTGCAGGGATGGGAAAGTGCTCATTAATTTTAGACAAAGTCATAACAAGAAACAGCAGCTGGAAACTGAATCTAGATAAATTAAAAATGAAAATAAGATTATTTTATTTCTGATTCATTTATTTTCTTAGCAGTAGAGATAATTAACAACATTGGCTGACTGCTCAGAGAAAGAGGAAGGTTTTCCACTGCTTGTAGTGTTTAAGTTGCAATGAGATTTCTTTCTAAGAGTGGGAGTTTTAACCACTCCATAAGTTATCGAGCTGAGTAGAGAAATTCCTAGGTGAAGTGTTGCCATTAATAGTATCAAGACATTGAGGCTGCAGGATCACCACTGGCCTTTTGGCTCTCAGACTTTCCTTGTGTTGTCCTCTCCCTGTAAATCTACTACCTATTTCAATTTTTCCCTTCTCCATGTGCTCATATCTCTGGCCTCAGAGATCAGTGAAAATCTAAATTATCTCCTTCCACACTAATCAACTACCTTTACCCCCTAGTATCTGCCAGTGGAAGTTCTGCCCTGTTGCAGATGATGAGTATATCATGGCGCTTTCCAGGGCAGGCAAAAGGAGATGAGATAAAACAAGGGATCTGTTTAGCATCCATATCAGGAATAAACACTCATTTTCATAACGAACTTGCCCCTGTTTGTCGTCACTGCAGCCTTTCATTAGGAGGATGACAGCTGAGATTCCTGTATCTGCCATTTCCGTGGTACCCTCAGCAGTAGGTTGCTCCAGGAAAGATCTCTTACTTTAATCACTGCTGTGAAGGATTGGGTTGTGGGTGGGACTGGGGCTGTTTATGGCGAAACAAGGAAGGGGAGAGAATTAAAACCAAGCTTTCCGTGCTAATGCTTGTCAGTTTAGCTCTAATATATGTGTTCCTGAACTCTTCTTGACTCACTTCTTCATTGATTTGTTTGTATATGTGGTACTTCGTGACGAAGGAATATCATCCACCCTTCTTCCTGAAATGTGGCTGCCTCTGTGGGGAGTGTGACTGGTATTTAGCACTGACCTGACAACGTGACAAGAAACAGAGGAAGGGAAAAATAACATGTTCGCCTGAAGCAGAGGCAAAACTAAGGAGGTAAAATCATTCCTACACCATTTAGGAGCCCATCTAAACTGTGTATCAATGTAGCTCCCTCATGGGGATCAGTTTGAGGTTTTATACCTCTCTAACTTGGGGAAATACCAATCTAGGCTTTTTAGCCACACACTTCAAGATTTTGATATTCTCAATTTACAACAAAGAATTCCTTCAGAAAGGTGATGGGGGAGCCCACTAGGCTGCATTGACAACGAGCTTGCCTGCCAGTGCTGTCCCTTGGCAGCTGCTGGGGGACTATAATCGATGCGAAGGAACACAGAAGTGTAGTTGTTTTCTAGTTTGGGGAGGAGATTTATCTGATGAGTCTTCTATCATCTGCTTTGTAGCACAAGGTGTAAAGAGTTGAAAAAAGTGATGGTTAAATGCAGATAGAAGCTTCTAGCAGCGGTTTTCACACAGTGTGTGGCTTGACTCAAGATGAAGAAGCACTGAGGCTCTGCCTTGTGCACTTTAATTTTTCCTGCCTTTGCAGACATAAGTACCGGGGGAGGCCTCATGTACCTTGGAGTCAGAGAAATTATTATCTGTTTATCTTGCTTTCCTTTCAGAGCTGTACAGTGAAACCAGCAGAACTCTCCTCCCTCCTTCCCTCTGTCTTCTCCTCTCTTCCTACCAGATAAACCTTGTTTTAGAAAAATTAGAATGCATTGTGGATAAAGGAAGGTGACTCTAGGTCTTGGATCTGTTTCCTTCATTAGCAGCCAATCGGCATGTAATGATTGCTGCTTCTAGTGTCAATGCTGGAACATTTAACCAGTCAGAAGAGTTTACAGATGCCAGAAGAGAAAGCCAGTGATGCATATAATATATCCATGGAATCATAAATAGCTGAGACAAGGGCTGGTTATGGCTTAGTTCAATATTGTTGTTTAATAGCAACTCTAAATACACTCTGCTGGGTTAAATATTGTGCTATTAACTCCAGAGATAATGATCTTCCTAGACTGAATGAGAGACAATCGTATTATTATGTGATACATTTCTTTGAGCTCCCCATATGTGAGCAGGGTAATTGAGGGGACTGGCAATTCTGTAAGCCATTCAGAGGGTCAGACTCTCACTGTACCTCTCTGCCCTTTCCCAGAGAAGGCAGAACAACTTACTCGATGAATACAAAGGCATTAGATGAACCTGCTTTCCGCATGTTTGTAAAGCAACCACCAACCCAGCATCTCAGCCTGTGGATATTATCAATCTCTAATTATAAGGTATCCATTCCACAACAGCAGCATCAAAGGTAACAATTCATCCAGGCCTTTTCCTCATCCCTTCTTACAAGTAACAGAGGGAAAAAATGTCTTCCTGTTGATCTTTTTCTCTCTTGCCTGTCTGAGCTAGAAGAAAAATGAAAAAGGACTCAGCAAAGAAAGGAACCCTGTTTCCGAAAGAACAGTAATGTCCCTGGAAAATGTCCCACCCTTAAACCCAGCTGAATAGTTCAATGAGAGCATAGATCACATAGACAGTTGGAGTGGAAGTTTTTATGATATTTTAAGAATACATTTTTAGCTGGCCAAACAAAAGAAGGATCTGGAGGACGAAAGAAATGCCTGCAGTTTACCTTAGCTGCCATAGCCTATTTACTTTACTTACATTGTGCTTTTGATATCAGTGTGCCTCCTTTTCTATTTCTCATGTTCTCAGCTACTGTTTTGTTCAGTGCTGTATTTAAAGGTTTCACTTAAAGGATTCAAACTTATTGATGAGAGGAAACAATGAGTTTACATATGTAAACATATACATCTTTACATGTGCATGTGTGTATGTATACACACATATGAAGCTCTCAGTATCAAAGCCAAATTTTAGGTAGACTTTTCTGTTCCCTTCTGAGATTTAACACTTTACACTCGTTAGTATTTTGATTTAAATTCAGAACCTTTAGAGAACAGCCTGGTATTGTCTAAATCCAAAAAAGGCTACCAAAGGCTGTAATCAGCAATCAGCAGGTACTTGCACATCAGTTCTGTTATCTCTCTTCAAATGACCATTTTAATTTGCATGACAGACACTTAAGCTCTGCAGAAACTCCACACAGGCATATTACAAGACCATTGCATTGGTAAGTTATGTGAGCATTTTACAACATTCTGTTTTAAACCCCAGAGCTTTGTGAATCTCTCCACATCAAAATTAAATGTAATTTACCTTAGCTGTTTGGTGCTTTCCTGGGTAAAAATGGTAAATCAGGAACTATCTAGCAAGGATTATAAACAGTTTTTTAAAGCTTAATTTATACTAATCTATCTGCAGAATGACCTCTGCAAATCTTGCTTATTGGGGGAATTCAGCACTTGCACTTATTCCCAGGTTTGGTTTCTTTTCTCCTTTGAAGGTCATCTTCGAGGCAGGTTTTCTTTTAGTCCTTTTCCTTTGTGGAGATGAGGATTTATTCTTATTGCTTTTAAAAACAGGTTAGATGCCTCTGATTTGCTTGCTGGTATCTTTTTAATTTCATCATGGGAGCCTTGCCACTGGATGCACTGTCATTTTGAGTCCTAATTTTATTTTCTAGGTAAAATGAAGGACAAATCTGAAATGTTTTCCACTTGAAGTGCAAGGATACTTTCTATTCACAAGCCTGTTGCTACCAGTGAAACTACTTGAAAAGTAATTTCTGCTAAGCTCTATTTGACATATCCAGATGTAACTGTTTCTTATGGAAATCTTCAGATGATCATTAGCCATGGAATAATCAATGGTACAATAGCAGAGACACATTGAAAGTATAGGCTTGTTGAATCTGAATGAGAAGAGATTCTCTGTCCAAAATAAGTTGTTCTTTGCTACCTTTGCAATGATTTATGATTTTTTATTGAGTTCCCATTGCTCCCATAAAATAAGTTTTTCCACCGTGTAATTTTTTTTATTTGTCTTGATTCCTGGATTGAAGAATATCCATTGGTTTATTCTATTGAACAAATATTCCATTGAATATTAAATATGCTTTATTCTATGGAATAATAGAATGCAGAATTCTAATGTAGAATAATAGAACATAAAATAATAACAGAAATAAAGTATGAACAAAAAATCTACACTATTTTTTATTACAATGTTTTTGAGGAAAAAATGAAACTAATCAGATCACTAGAAATTTTATTAATTCGCACTAATTCAAGACCGACTCATCTTTGTGTCTTCTTTGTTTTGACTTTTTTTTAATTAAAAAATCTATCCTATTCTCCCAAAAGTAGAAAGAGACCAACATTCCACATGGTGCTGTATTCAATTGCAGAAACTGGGAGATCTACTGAGCTGATCGAGCTGTGTATAGAGGCTTAGAACATATTTGGAAGAAAACCCAAACAATTAAAGGCCTGGATTTAAGTAACAATCAGGACAACACACAACCTAGGTTTGCTAAAATTTGGTTCATACTAAGCAATTTTTTTTTTTAAAGTAAACATTCCTCTATACAAGCAAAATGCAGATCTAATTTTTCTTCTTCATTAAACCCTTTGCTCTAAAACTACATGAAGACTTGTGAATTAAAAAGAGGATAGTGTTGAAAAATGAAAGAAGAACTGGATAAAAGAGAATATTTAATGGGGAAGGTTTGGACTAGAAGTAGGCTCCTAGCCAAGTTACCTAATGACTGGTTTCAGGCCCAGTTTTGTGTAATATTTACATTAGGGACTTTGGTGCTGTCAGACTTTGCTGATGGTACAAAATTTGGAGACAGCAGTACAGAGAAATATTGGGATACTGTTGAAATGAACCCAGTGACCTTCAGGAAGGTAACAGAACTGGAATGAAATTCAAGATAATAAAGGGCAAGTTTTCACACTGTGGGACTAATCGCAAGATTTTTCTCATTTATGTGGGAATTCTGCAGAGGAACTGACAGAAGAGGTAAAGCAAATGGGTTAGTTGAGCGCAGGATGACAGTAGCCCTCACCTTGCAGAATTTCAGACAACACAAATAGGATCCTTCAGCCTGTGAAGATAATTTCCAATGGAGACAGAAAAATACAAATTCCATGGTGGAAGCAGTGACATAAAGCAAACCACTGCAGAGCTTAAAGGGATGGTGAGGGGGCTGTTTGGAATCCCATGCTGAGAGAGAAACCCCTGAGGAGACAGCACAGGGGTTTAAACAGTTGCAGGTGAGGTCTGTCAGGAGGATAAGACAGGGCAAACTCACAGAGATTGATTTGGCAGCCACAGTGGAGGCTGAGGAAGGAGGCCAGGGAATCTCGTTCATGCAGAGAATTTTAGTATTTAGACCAATTTATAAAAATGGAGGATGTGACCAATGAAAGAATGAGACCGATGTATCTACTGTAAACAACAGGAAACTGGGATGATTTCACTGTTTTCAAATGCAATGAGATTCACAAAGCCTGGCAGGGAGACTGATCATGAGGGATTTTGTGTTTTTTCTTCTCCTCAAAAACTGTGTGTGTCCTTTCTGTTGTTCATTAGGCAGGCAGCTTGGTGGTCTAATGCATGAAACAAATATGTGGACAGAGAACAAGTGTAAAAATCCATATCCAAAGCTAGGGAGTGTTTCACTGACTGTCATGCACTGTGTGATAGCTAAATTAGGATGAAATACAGCTGCAAATATTTCAGGAAGGATAATTCTCTGATGAAATGAACAGAAGTTCCCACTTTAGGTAACTCTCTTTCTAATAACTTGGTCTTTCCAAGCGCAGTAAATCCTTGGCAAAAGTCAGGGAAATGAAAACGCTGTGCACAAGCAGTGTGTGCCTTAGTAGTTCACTGAATCAAGTCTTAAGGTTACTACAAAAGACTCCATAACTTAAAGAAAATGCCACTGTTATGATTGCTTACCTTTTTCTTGGAAGGCTTGTCTTCCCTAGAAATCTTTTACAATTTCATCACATCTAACTATGTACAGAACAAGACAAACAAAGCATTTTTCTTCCACCGGGTGAAATTCCTTTTTAACTCGGAAAAGACAAGTTAACAGGTACAATAACTGACTGTGGACAAGGAAACTCTGATGATGGCATCTTTCTTATTGCAAATCATTTTTCTAATGGGCCTAGAAGATTTCTCACTATTAACTTGAGACAGATGACTAACTCCCACAGACTGCTTCCAAAACATCCATCTGTTTTTCTAGGTGAAGGTGCAAAGAATTTTTTTCCACTTGTCTTTTTTCTGCATGGATGTATATTTGATATCTACGGGGCTTAATTGGCTTGGGAAATTTGTACAGTAACTCAAATCGTGTCCCAACTTACAAATAGGCAGTGTTTCTCTGGCAGAGCCAGATACACAGTGCCTGCTCCTCTGTGTACTGCAGCACTCTGTGGCACACAGAGCCAGAGAGAGAAGGTTTGACCACCTACAGATGACATTTTCTTCCATTTTTCTGCAAAGGTCTGAGGGGGAAGTGTGTGTCAGTGTTTGCACAGATGTTCAGAGATGGTTGATATCAGCACGTCAGGACACATGGGGCAGGGCAGGAGGTCAATGGCAGTGCCTTGTGGAGTGACTCCCAAACAAAACAACTGGGTTTCCAGACCAGCTGCCGAGTGTTGACAAATCCTGAAGGCAACCTAATGATATTGGTTCAGGAAAGGGGCTTGTGAGTGATGGATTTGAAACTGGACCTTCCATTTGTTCTGAATTCATCTTCCACTGAAGAGAAAGAATTAGAATGAGCAAGGAGGTGAAAACATCATCCAGCTGTCCGGGGATTGTGTCACCAAGTCAGATGGCAGCAATTTAACTTTTCCCTCTCATAAGGCCAGTGTATACTGGCAAAAATTTATTGTTTCCTTATTACTAAGGATTTACTAGATGCTCCGTTGTTCTTGGGGGGAAAAGCAATATTTCTTGCTTCCTAAATGTGACCTTTTATTTCTGGGTATTTTTTAGCCATCTCTATTTTACTTGTATAAGATAAATGTGTGGAGCATTACAGGACAAAGTCCCAGTGGATGATTAAAAAGGATTGTCCTGCATGGTGAGGAATACTTAGCTGTGTTATTATCTAAATCTTCATATAGAATACATTCACAGAGCTGTGATACAGCACCATATGGCTATAGAACATCACCAAACTGAACTGGGGGGAGGAATGGTAAGAAAGCAATGAATTTTAGGAAAAAATGTACCAGATCCTTAATGATTTAATTAGTGATGCTTGCTTAGAGATAATGACACTTATATCCACAGAATTTCTGGCCCCTGCTACTGCATTCAGGGAAAACACAGACCCCAGGATAACAGGGAACATGTACCAAAGACCAGTTTGTTTGCAAGTGATGTGAGCACTTCTTGTTCTGCAAAAGGGAAAATCTGCTCTAGATTTGCTCTAATTAGTCTCCTGTCTCTATGGTTGCAACTGAATGATGTGGGGCTTTTTGTGCTGTAAATCTCTTTTTAGTCTGTAAAAAGTCTGTCATTTATTTTCAGAGCAGCTGTGTTTTTCTGATAGATAGGGAAACATCTGTTCCAGTTACTGTACCAGTGTGACACATTTCTGATGACTTTCCCACCACCTCACTGTGCTCTGCTATCACCTCCTTTCCTTGTGAGAGGAAGCAGGAGGGAAGGCACCTTTGATCCTTGGAACTTATTAAAGTTAAGGATGCTACATGCATGATGCCTCTGAATTAGGTGAAAACACAAGCTACCCATTTATGAAACACTTCAAAATATTAACTCTACTCCCTGCAAAAAAACCAGGCTCCCTGTATCATTCAAAGAAGCGGGCTAGGAAAAAAAATTCCAAATGAAACTTATGCAAAGTGAACAAGTTACTTATTGGAAAATTGCACTCATAGAGTACCTGCTAGAGGTACTCTGGTACTCTTCAAATTGGAAGAATGTGTTACACTGGGTGCACAGGGAGCTACCTTAGGACTCGTAGTGCTCATTACTTTATTAGTAATTTATTAATAAATTAAAATCAATAATTATTTTATTAGCATCTCTGTGATACAGGCAGTATAGCTTACTTATATGAAACCCAGAAAGTCTGCAGATGCCACAGACACTGAGAAGAATTCAAAATGAACTTCATAAATCAGAGGTACTATGTGCAAGAAAAAAGCCTGGGATTCAGCAAGAATAAATTCAAGTATGACACAGGAGTTGAGGTTTACAGTCCATGGTGTTACCAAACAAAAGGAAAGAATAATAAACCAGTACAAAAACTCCAGAGAGTTTTCACCTAAATGCAGAGAAACAAATGTTGTGTATTAAAGGGCCCTCAGCTCCAATGCTTCCTCTGCTGGTAAGCTTCACCGTTGAGAAATATTAGGGAAAACTGAAATCAGTCTTAAGGGTGACCAAAGAAGTGATCCCAGCATCTAAAGAGAGCAGACATATGAATTATGGAAACTTCACTGGAGTTTGTAGAGGCAGGGTTAGATGTAAATCCAGTAATTTTCCATTATGATCAGGGAATGGAGCAACTGATACCTCAAAGTCATGTCCAGTCACATTGCTTCTAAGTAAATTATTTCCTAATCTTGTTTCTTTTTGTAAGTTGAATTTCCACCACCCTAAGTGAAAACCGGGATACATTTTTTGTACCTGAATTTAGAGTAATATTGTGACTTCCTGTAAATGATTATTAGTGAACAGCCCTGAAAGCTATTCTGATCCGAAAGTTGGAGGAGATCCACACAGTATTTTAGGAAGAATCTATACCATCGATAGAATTTCACAGGATGAGAGTACCTGGTATCGAAACTTCAGGAATTAAAAAGTCAAACCACATCCAATTTGCACAATGATATTTGTAGCCCAATAATACCAAGACAAACAAGAAAAGTCATGTCACTAAAACACAAGGTAGTGTACAGAGTTTTGAGTGAAATGTCCTTACAGGATGAGAGAAGTCCCGAGTGAAGGAGGATGAACCACGATCATTAGCCCAGCAAGCTCAGCAGTGCAGGAAATGTTGTTGGGTGTGCTGTCCCTCTGCTCTCCTGGCTGGAGCATCCCTTTAGATTTTGTATTTAAAACTATTCACAGCAGGTGAAGCTGCTGTGGTGCCGCCTGCCAGTCACACCCCAAAGCTGCTGTGAGTGCTCAGAACAGACTCAGCTTCTGGGCCTTCCTAATGTTTTACTGTGCTCTTGGAGAAAGGTGATAAGAGAAATTAACTTCCAGATTATTGCTTGAACCTTCATATTTTATTAAATAACATTTTTTTTCTGTCTGCAGCCACTCTGCCTGCCTCTACCTATGGAAGCTTGTTATGGTTGTGATGCTGAGGCAATTTTGTGCCCATTATCCCAGGAATCGCTTCACTCCTCTCATTTACCAACACAGCAGCATCTATTTCTCAGACATGAAGCCAAAAGAGAAATGTACTCGTCTGCTTAGGTATCCTGCAGCACCAAGATCAATTATACAAAATCCACGCTCCTGGGCTTTAAAGACTGTAGATAGTGGGGATTTTGGAAATTAGATTGAAGTAGTTAAGTGTTGCAAATTTCCCCTCTTGAGCAGCTGTGGCTTGATACTGCTGCTTAAAGGATTCTTTGGCAAATGGATTGCATCTCCTAGTGGGATTTGTGCTGTGAATAAATAAATTTCTATAATCAACTACTGATACCTCTGCAGTCTTCATAGCCTGCCTTTCAACTAAATACACACATGTATAAAAATTGCTGTTCATTTAAAATCAAGTAAAGCATCGAACTGGAATGAAAACCCCATATCTCGCAGAAAAAAATCATACGGTTTTTACTTTGCTTTGTAAATTCATGAATTTTGTTAGTGCCTTGGCCTATTTAATGCTAGCTAGGTGTCAATCAAAAGCAGAGTTTCTTGCCAGTGGGAGTGCTCTGGAAGTAAGAGGTAGCATCTTGGAACATCTTGCATTTAAAGAGTGATATGCCTTCAGCTTTCCAAAGATGTCTAATTTGTTTTTAAAGTGGTTCTGTCACAAACCCAACAGCTCTCTTGTTTCAAACAGAAGCAGAATTAGGGAATGCTAGTCAGGAGGAAAGGGAGCCTGAGGGAAGAAACTCCCCAGGCTAGACAATGAGAGATCTTGAGTCATTATATTTATGTTTAAGTTCCAGAATACTGATAGATTTGGCTGCAGTTTTGGCATGTCCTGCAGGGTTGTTTTTGCTTTTGTTTTGTTTCTTTGTGTGTGTGCGTGTGTTTTACTTTCTCTGACAATTGGAAGGCCTTGACACTTTAAAAGTACCCAAAGAAAAGAGAGCTGAAACTCTGGTCATTTATTTGGTCCTGAAATGAGAAGAAATCTCTTCTGAAAATACTGTTTTCATAGTAGCAGCTGGTATCAAGCTCAGGGCCGGGGAGCTTCTGCAGTTACAATTTTGAGTCCTAATAGCTTCTGACATAAATAGGACTGACTGTGAGAAATACTTCCATGGTTTGCATGTTGAACACTGTTGATGATGCACAACATTGTGACTGCACCACTGTTTTTCCTTAAATAACTTCCTCACTTCTCTTTGAGTCTCAGCGTAGCGATGCCAGTGCTTCTGTCAACTTGGGGAGCTCAGTGCCAGCCAGTGTGAGATTATCTGTGAGCTCATTAGTGCTGGCTCCTGGAACATCTTGTTCTTCATCTGCCAGCTGTTATAGCATCTGATCTGTTTTCTTGACATGACTGGACTAAATAAATAAATACCTCACCCCTGGCAAATACATGCTCACACTTGATATCTACCATTTCCCACAGAAACTTTTGTTCTTTGATTGCTGGTTTTTTTTTTCCTTCTCCATCCTCTCCCCAGTTCTTCCATGTACAACCTAACCTAGAAATAGAGCTTTCTAGAAACATTTTCCCAGGTGTGTCTCCGCTTTGGAGAAGTGAGCAGTATTTTCTTCCCCTTTCAGAAAACTAAGCATCTGTTTTCAGTTGTGCCACTGTTCTATGGTGTTGCTGAAACCTCCAAATTTGAAAGAAAATAAAATAAGGGGCACAGACTGGTCTACCAGCTCAGAGCCCAAGAATAAGGCTGAAATTCAGCCCTAGTTCTGGCAAATAGACTTGCCATTTCAAATGGAAAAGAAAGGGATTTAATTTAATTAGAAAGGCAGACAATGATGCAAAGATGGGAACTTAATTCTCCAATGTCTTATCTCCAGTGACTCTGAATTAGTAGACTAGTTTTGTCTTGCTTTTGCCTCTGTTTTGGCAGCAAGGATCTCATTCGAAGTCCCTCCATGTAACCACAATACTTCTGTTTCCCCAAATGATCTATTACATTAGCAGAAGATAGCTACTCCTTTTTCATTAACTCACTTAATACTGTACTTGATTAAACACCAAGGGCCCGGAGCTTACACACACATAAATGTATATATAATCAGCCTGAGAAATCAGATCTTCACACGTTTTCTACTTGTTTGGCTTTCTTTGACTGGGGCTGAGGCATTTTAAAAGGCAGGGAATTGTCAATTGTCACTACTCTGTCACAGTAATTTGGAAGCCAAGCAGCAGAACTCAGGATTCCAATTGTGGTGATATCAAAGCTGTGTTACCAATTCCCAAGGTAAAATTTTAATGGGGAAATGGTAGGAGAAAAGCCTCCTTTGCACAGAGGTTGCAACTAAGACAGAAGGGTTTGAGCAAGCAAAGGGATATCTCAGTTCACTTTCTGAAGCCCCTGACAGCAGGGGTGACTGCCCTCCTTTTGCATCCCTTCTGTTAATGCAACCCCTCAACGTGTCTTCTCTATGATTTTTAACAGTAAAGCTCAAAGCTTTTGCCTGCCTTTATTCTAGTCCTTGCTTACATCTTCGTATGGTTGTCATCTTTAATGGATCCAGCTCTCATGATGCTATCACAAGCCTGTACAACTTGGAGTTTGTCTTAAATCCTCAGCTGGAGTCTGAGGTTGCGGAATCAATTTAAAGTGTATAAAATGACAGTTTCTTGCCCTGCTTTCTATTTAGATTCTGTGTAAAGTGTGCTGAGCAAAGACCACGTTGCTTTCCAGAGCCCCAACAACCTGGGAATGACCGGCTTCCTTCGAAAGATATGCAACAAAAAAAAAAAAAAAAAAAAAAAAAAAAAAAAAAAAAAGAAACATAAAAAAAAAAAGAAACAATAGCATCCATGAATTTTTAATGGCAGCACTTTGTGCTCAGCAACTAACACAGCAAGTACTGCCCAGCTGGCATGGACAGGAAGAAAGTCACAAATAACTCCCCTGACAAATTAAACTCAATTTTCTCTGGATATTTTCCCCCATTTGCAGTGTCAGGAATTGTTCCCATGTGCAAGTAATGTTTGTTTTTTAACAGTGTTGATTTGATCAGCATTTCTGCACTTGAAGGATTATTATTAGGGTTGCCTTTCCCATCCCAGTGAACCTGTAATTTTAAAAATAACACCCATTGCAGCTTCATCTTTGGAAAAAAAGAGAAAAAGGAGCTGGAAGAGAGTAAGGGAGTAATTTCTATCAAACAAAGGTTTTGGGTCAAATTCTTAGCTACTGAAGAACAGATAAGCAGCCAAGGAATGGCACAATTCCTGGCTGGTTTTGTGTCTTTTTCCTCCACTGAGGTAACAGGTGCTATGATTTATCCAAACTGTAGACAATGATTCCAAAGTGATGCTCAGGTTTTGGTCAGGAGTCCTTGAACTTGTCAGAAGAGATGATTCTTCATCCTTGGCTTATTTTGAGTTATTTAGCTATTTCTTTAGATAGCAAATTGAACTTCACTGTATATAATGAAGCATGTATTAATGTAAAGCTCTGTCTAGATGGTCGTGAGGTGGAAAAAGTTAATATCTAGCAAATTAATTCCTCCCAGCTTCATCTAATTGGAAGGGGGATCTGCTCAAACTTGCAGTGGAAGATTTTCCCTTTCTTTTGTTTTTTTATCGTATCTGCTCCCCATCACAATGCTATCAGAGGATCAACAGAACAGAGCTGCCACAGACACAGGAGGAGAACCTCAGAACCTGATCTTGTCTGTCCAAGCCAAGGTGAGATAAAATAATATTGGCAGTCTATGCATTGATACCTTGCTCTTCACACCTATTTTTGCAGCAGTTTTTGATGAAATTAACTTTACACCCTCAGGTAGTAGGATTAGCTAAGGCAACATTTGGGGCTGTTTGCTTTCCTTCCCTCCCCTTTGCTGACTCTGTGGTCTTACATACATTACACACTCTATTTCTCAGTTATAATTTGAGCCTGTGCGTTGCTGTGACACTTCCCAGATGACTAAAGCTCATTAGATTTTTATTATGTGTTTATAATCACCTTAACTGGCTAAGGAGGATCTCAATATATCAATATATGTAATATATCCTGGCCTGTTCCTCTGATATCTCTCTCAGCACAATGGGCATATCCTGATCTCCAAGACAATTAAATTCTTCTGAATCCCACTAAGTTTATAGAGAACAAGGTATTTCCATAGGAAGGTGTGAAACCAGGACCAGACTTTTGGGTGACTCAGTGCACTCCCCTGGAATCACAAGCAGGAATAGAGTTTAAATTCTTTTATAAACTTCTCAACATTTTTCATCTTGAAAGTAACTTGGCCTTTCTGGGAAACCCAAAAGGGATTTGAAAAGGCAAAATACATCCAGAGCATTTGATGATAGTGACTGCACGGCTTTAGAATGGGAAGCTATATTCTGCATGATGTTTGGCTTTGCTCCTGCCTTGAATGCAGCTGGAAATCTGGTAATTGGAAATTATAAAATAAGGAGTTCAAGGGGAAAACCCACAACTTTTCAAAATCTTTGTATCATTCTTTTTTTCTCCAGATTAATAGGGGGTTTTTTTCAATGAATGGTATCTTTTGAACTCCATTAAAGGACCTCCAAAATATGACTTCTTTCTCCTTTCTATTCCCCACAAAGTTAAAATTTTATTTGTCAAAGAACAACAATGAATCCCAGAAAAAAAGAAAAAAAAAAAATCAAGGGTAAAATAGTCTCTGGAACATGAAGAAGAAATGGAATTTTTACTTGGAGCAAGTTTTTGGGTTAAGTAATAAAGTGGAACATGGATATGTTGATGAAACAACAAGTCAAATGGTATTTATTGTTGTTGCCTTCACCAATTCTTACAATGAGCAAGATGATCCAGTCTGTTGTTTACAGGAAATTCAGCAAAAAAAAAGCTGAAATTATTCCTAATGTCCATTTTAAAAAACATCAGCAGATTCTTGCCTGGCCATTAGTTGAATGCAGTACCATGACATGCAATTTACTCCTTTGTGATGTTTTATTTTTCTTTTTGAGTTGTTCCATCATATCTTATTATATATGCTGATTTCTGATTTCTTGCTGCTCCATCTTTTAGTCTATTTTTACTTGAAAGAAAGAGAGTGGGAAATTTTTACAAACTGTAGGTCTGATTTTAAATATCTTGGAAGCCTGATTTTTACCTGGGATGGTGGGATGGGTGGGGAAGATGTATGTGGTGTATAAGAGCTAAAGAACACACAGTCATCACTTAACCACCAGCATCCACCTCCCAGGCAGCCAGTCTAGCACACAAATTTGTGCTGAAGTCAGGCATGAACCTTAAGAGAGGTGCCTCAGCTTGTTCTGTGGATGTGAGAGGTTTAGGTGGGTTAAGGGGATGCTTTTAGCTATTCCCTCTCCACCCTATGCCTACAGGAAGCAGCATATGGAAAATGTCTGCTGCGTCAGCGTCCAGCTGCTAGTGCAGTTACGAATTTTTGGTACCTTTTGCCTTTTCTGTTCACCAGATGACTATAGTGCCTAACTCTTTAATTTTTATAAGGAATTACATCCCAGGGGTCTTAAAGATGGGGTGACAGGGAAAAAGTGGTTCAGTCCTTTCATTTGTTGCCAGTCAATTTTGAGAAAATAGTCAGAGAAATTCTGCTCTGGCTTACCTGAGGGGGGCCCTTGAACTAGTCTGCATGAAAATTTCCCGCTTTGCTCAAAAATGTTCCTTAGGAAATGTTAGAAGAGTAAAAAAAAATGCAGGTATTTATAAGAACAATTAGTTACATTCTGGTCACATCTGCTCCCTTGGCAGACCTCATGAGATACCCTCTGGCTGGGAAACTTTGCAATTCAGATGTCCCTTTGACAATGTGTAGCCTTAGCAGTGAGAAATCTAACTCTGAAGAAGCTGAGGCTATTAAAGGCACTGCTGTGATTGAAAATATTTACAAGCATGCTTTTGATATGGTGGTTCGCAACACAAGGTTATAAATATGTCTCTCTCTCTTTCCCCTGCCCTCTTCCACACACGAACTGGGGTCTGTTGCCAAGTCTCAGACAGTATAGTCCCATAAGGGTATTTTAGATTTTCTTTCTTTGGGTAAGGGAGTTTGTAGTTTTTGTTGTTATTATTCTTTATTTTTTTTCTCCAAGTGGAAAGACAACAAGCACTGGAACCTCTTCTGATAATAAGATCTTGGGAGCCAGTCCATCTGTTTCTGTTAATATGCGACCCAAAAAAATGGTCAATTTTAACAAAGCTAACCACCAGCAAGGTCCACAAGTCCTTTTCAGTAATTACATACTTTTGATCTTTATAAAACACATTTGGTAGCCTGTTGACCCTAGAGAAATACCATTTTATAGAGGGGATCTTTACTAGCAGTAATTGGCCAGCTGGAAATTTCCCTTGGGCAAGTTTAAAACACATCTTCTTTATCTACAATGGAAAAGAAGTTTATCCTATTATCCTCCCAGACATAAAGATGTACTTTAGCCTCATGGATGACTTAAAAAACATTCCCATTATAAAGAGTACTGCTTATGGATGGGAGGGTTCAATATGTTTAATAATTATCACACAGAGTGCATTTGAAGAAAAATGGGAATTTTGTGGCTTGGCAGTTCATGTATTTTTCAGCCAGATCTGCCGTTTGCTGTCACATCTCTAGATTCTTTGCAGCATTTTAGTAAATAATTAAAGTACCAGGTCTGACTCTCTACTCCATTACCAGCCTTTATAGCGGTGGAACTTCTTTGAGTATCTCACTTATCGATATTATCTGTTGCCTCCTGGAGGAGGGGGTAAAGCACAGAAAGGCCCTAACTGGCAAATCAAATATTGCTGAAGAAAGTTTCAGTTGGGAATAACAGTTTTGAAGAGAAATAAAAAGAAGAGGAAGAAAAAAAAATTTCCTCATCAGCTACAAGTCACCTCAAGGATAAATGATAATATCAGTAGAGAAACCAAGTTACTTTAATTTCAGCATGAGGTTTTAATGAAAAGTATATTCTTTCTCCTGGTATTGTCACAATTAGTTTCTAGGGGGATAATTGGAATCAAACATGATTGATTTCATGTAGGAAAGCAAGCAGCAGGGACAGATGAACTTCTGAGCCACAAAGCTCTTTTTCTTTCTTCTTCTGTTGTCAAGAATAATAATTAAAAGGAGGCATACCTCACCCTCCTTCAAGATATGATCTTTCAGCAGAAGTGTCGCTAAAATTAATGTTGTACAAGTTTTCTACCAAGTCTCAGCATCTATTTAACTTTTAATGTCTCCCTTTTGTGCTGGCAACCAAATGCATGTTCCCCCTGTGAAGAGTAAGACCACTGAAGAGAAGGATTGTCCACTGCCTGCGGCTGGCGGGTGTAGGGAAGCCTGCTGGGACAGGCAGCACTCCTGCTGACCTGCTGTTTCACTCCTGTCACTCCTCCAAATGCAGGTTTAGGGTCTGTCCTGATGCAAGGCAGGGATGGAGATGCAGGTTTGAGGCAGAGGACCTGTCCTGTATGATTTTTCTCATGTTGCTTGGCAGACGCAACAAAACATTTCAGTCATGACACCATCAACCCTTTAAACATCCATGGGATGAAGGTTGCTCTGGCACTGTCTCAAGAAGGAATTTTCATCAGCCGACATAGTTTCAGCATTTTCACCCAGACTGACACCCGTAACAAACCCAACCCGTTTTAGCTGATGTGTGTTTAGAGCTGTTCTCTAGAAAGGTGGATCTGTAGAGGGAAATGGTGCTGACAAGGTATGTAGAACATGCAGGTATTTCAGGGAGTTTTACTTTGGATCAATTTAATGGTGTTCCATAAGCTGAAAGCCTATTAGTAGCTGGTTTCATGCTAAAGGAGTTGAATTCACTTGCTCCAAGGCAATGTTGTGATATAAATTAAAACTCTGGAAGTGAGGCTGATCAGGCAATTAACTCTGTTTTAACAAGATGTTTTACTGCAGATGCATTCTAAGATACTGCCTTCTAGCAACAGACTTCTGATGTGGGCACTTAGTCTTCCCTCACATTTTACTGTCTTAAAACATTCTCTGTTGAAAATTTTGACCTTCCAGTTGTACAGAGCTTGGCAATAAAGCGTGTCCTATCATGCCTTCATGATGGTCTTGCATTTGCCACATAGGAGGGAAAAATCCTCCACCGTTTATTGTTATCAATGGGAGCTGTTGACAGTGCAATGACAATTGCTATGTGAATTACTATGAAAGAAGGCATATCCATTACTGTAATTGTTTAGAAGACTGTAACTTTTGTTAAATAAGTCTGAAGGAAAGTTTGGAGGGTTTTATCTTGCTATTTTTAATCTAAATAAGTGTAATTTCAAGATCCCAGAGACCAAACCCCCTATTATTAACTTCCAGAAACAAAAATTGTTTTGTCAAGTTATTAGTGGAACTGACAATTTGACAGGTTTTTGTAAACGCTGACATGACGTGTACATACTTAAGTGGTTTTGCTCTGCAGGAAGTAGATTAATTCAGACTCCTTATTGCCCCACAAACTGTCATCTTAGGGAGATGGTTTATTAAATTTACCTGAACACAAAATTAAAATGTGAGTAATGTCTTCTTATTTGATATGTATAATCTGTGATAGTAGTGAGAGGTGGGTATTTTGAACATAATGTACAATGAGAATTTGTTGCAATTAAGTTAAATAGAGGATGAGTAAGTAGGGGATATGGTAGGCATTTCATGACTAGTTAGCTCTCGTAGCCTTAGAAATGGTAAATAATGTGGGAGGATCTGAGATTTCTCTGGCTATTGAAATTGAATTATCTTTAGGGAAAGTAAGGGAGAGATTGTCCTCGGAGGGCAGTTTCTGAAGACATTGACTTTCTGCCATTTCTTCAGTGAAGTGTCTTCAAATTTACACGACTGACTTAAGCTTTTATTGCCCTAAAGGTCTGCTGGAAGAAAATGTTGATTGGAGCCTACCCGATCCTTCTAATTTCATGGTGGTATTAGCAATACTAGCCTGATAATGTCCAGAAGCAAGGCCAAAGATACGGTAGTAAAATTCAGCTCTGCTGAACTAAAACTGATGATACAGGTTCGACTCAGAATGAATCCTTGTGCCAGTACTTAAACACATGTCCCTTTCATTTTCCTGATGGCTCAGAAGAGATT
The DNA here is from genome assembly GCA_013400915.1 of Pardalotus punctatus. Classification (NCBI taxonomy): domain Eukaryota; kingdom Metazoa; phylum Chordata; class Aves; order Passeriformes; family Pardalotidae; genus Pardalotus; species Pardalotus punctatus. The sequence goes on from VZTX01024381.1 coordinate 116,378, forward strand.
GCAGGTTACTACTCAGCTGAGTGGAAGATATTTACAAAGTAAAAACTTCTGGACAAATCTTTAAGGAAAAGGATTTATATTTCGATACAAAAGACAGAAATGAATGGATGAATGATTTAGAAAACTTCTTAAAATAGTTAATGAAAAAAACTTCCTGTAATACAATGTTTTGGCTGAAATTTAACATGCAGAAATCCAAGACAATTTAAAATTATAGTTCCCATAGCTACTGTAACTCGTCTAGGAATCCAGTCAGGCAGTCCTTGATAAAAGTAAATCTGTCTGCGTCTGATTTGGAGTTTTGGAGATGGACATGTTAACTCCTTAGTGGGATAAAGGCAGATAATAACTTGGGATTTTAGTTATCCTCATACTCCTTCAATAAGCATGACAGTGACTCAGCTAAATTTTACTGTAAAGGTTAAACTCTGTCATCACCTGGGCACATTGTTAAAGAAAAAATCTTCTCTCTTCAAATGAAGGAATCAAAATGTCTGCAGGGGGCTTGTGGGGGGACAGCCCAGAGGTGATGTGGGGATTTTCCTGCTGCAAGTGGATGCATACTGTGAAGGTATTCTTCTTGTCTGTCTTCTGCAAACCACAAACGTTCTTTCTCTTGGGCAAGGTGATAACACAAGAATGAATAAACACCAGTTAACCTTTCCCTGCCTGTGATCAGAGGGCCATCACTCAAAACCTAACTGCAGCAGTACCAGAAAAAAAATAAAAAAATTAATGTTAGATGTATGTTTTGAGCCAAAGCATCTTCTGAGCCTTTGGAGACAAAATAAATCTTAGTATTCTGATGATAGTCTCTGAAATTTGGTGGTCTAGATAGTTCAGGGAAAATGGAATCTTCTATATTTGACAGCATAATTATTATGCTCTGTCAGATTTATACAGCTCTTTCATAAGGAACACTTAATACTTCATACGGATATTACTTTTCCCATCAAATATCACTTTAAAAAAGTTAATAATTTAGGAACTTTTATATTAAAAAATGGCTAATTCAACAGATGCATATGATACCATCATCAGACATTGCATGAAGATTCCCTTTTGCCTTGAAGCAAATCTGGTGTTTATGCCAGACTCTCCCAAGCTTGATGATCCTGAATTTCAAGAGTTTTTTAAAGCTATCATACAGACGATAGATGGCTGCTCCCTTAAGTATCATTTTGTCCTGAGATTCATGGCCAGCTTACTCTCTTTACCCTTTTTTTGCCCCGATGTATCTCTGTCCTCATTAGAAAAAATCCCAAACTATTCTTCTCTTTAAGCCTTGATTTTCAGGTTTTTCCCAATTTCATTGGCACAAATAATCTCCTGTAATATGTATCCTACTGTCAATATTACTTGGAGAAGTAATAAAATAAACCTCTATGTAGTTCTTAAAAACTGAAAAGAAGTGTTGGCTCCACTGTGAACATTTCAAAGTTTTTTAACTAGTTCAAATAGTGAGAATTTTCCTGTTTTGTAAGCAACAAATAACCCAGGATATATAGCATAAAATGGAAGACTTGTGGGAGGGCAAAAATAATTAAAATCCATTAAGGGGTAATGAATTTAATTTTTTTTACTCATAAATGTATGCTGAATAGAAGCCTGCATGGGACATCCTTAAAAGCAAATTTAAATTAAGATGTATTTTTTTTATTCAGCATACATACACATGTACTTACTCAACATTTATATAGATGTAGTATGTAGGTGCATGAGCTTCTTCTCTCCTAATTTACCAGTCACACTGAAGAAAACAAAGTGCTGTAAAGCCCTGTTGTTGGTGGAACCAGATTTGGAAGGAATAAATATCCAATGAGTAGAGTTTCAGGACATCACTTAGGCTCAGATCTCAGTCTGTGAAGTCAGAGGGAAATCTGGATAAGATTGAGTAAACAGAAGATTGTTTCTGAAGTGCCTTCCATGGGAGCTTAAATATTTCATCCATGACACTGCAAATGTTCTTGCTCCATCAGGGACACCATTGCCAAGTATCCTCATTGATCTCAAGGAAAAGAGCTGCAACGCCACTTCATTTTCCACTAATCTATGGAAGAGTACAGCACATTAAGTGGAATTAAGGGATGCATGTCTCGTCTTTCCGTGGCAGCTGCTGAGACAGCCATCAGTCTGTGCCTTCTGCCCTGCACAGGCCATGAGAGATGAATGCCACACAAAAGCTTTCTGTTGTCTAGCTCAAGCTGAATGCCACCAACAGCCAAATGGACACACCGGATCATCCTGGGGTGAGGGCTGCTGGTAATTGTGGCTGCTTGTGAAAACCTACATTGCTTTGTGTCTCCAAAGGAGGTGAAGAAAATCACACATCACACAGAAGGTGGGTAGGTAAAGCAGTGGGAAGGAGGAGGTTTTGGTAGACAAGGCTTCCTTCAAGAGACATTTGAAAGTGATTCTCTCCATTTACCAGACTGGGGACTTAAGCACTTACTTTCACAGTATTACCTTGCTCAGTAGTTAAATTATGAATGACTTGAATTTTGCTGTGCTTTTTTAGGATCTATGAGTTATATCAATAATGGAGTACAATACCTGAAATTTGTAGGGTTATGAATCATCTCTCTGGAAATAGCTCACTTGATTTTATTCAGAACTAAGGAATAACTTAAAACAAGGATCTTAACTGCCTGTGCTAAGTGAAGTGACTTTCCCACTTCTCTCCTATTTGCTGTTAGGCCATAAACCAGCCTGGAAATCTGAATTAGGGTAAATGTTGATAGGCAAGCATAGATCTATATTCTTTGGGAAATCTGGCTTCAGGTGAAGGGAAACTCCAGGAAAGAGCCATGCTGTCAGCTCAGTGGGGGCAGTATTAGCCATAATTGTGTGCACACTTCAGACTGCACTAACCTCCCACCCCACCCCACCCCACCCCACCGTTGCCACTGCTGGTTTATGCCCTTCCAGCATCTTACACTACATTTCTCATTGCATTGCTTCACCCCAATCAGAAAAATGACAGTAGCTGTGTACAATCAGAAGCAGCTGGGCAAACATGACATGCAACTCCCTAGAGAAAATTGATTTCCTGGGCTGCAGCTGAAGGAGATGGCACTGACCTTGGTCTGTGTCCCTTTAAATGTGGAGCCGTCAGATCTATAGGTTTGCTTCAGACGCCAGCAGTGAAAAAAGAGACATTCTTCCAGAGCTATGAAACACATTTACTGAGAGACTAAGCAGCATATCAGACCTTGAAATATGAGGTCTAGTGAGTTTCTTAAGGATATTTGGCCAGTACAGAAAACATTCAGTCATCCTAATCTTCAAGGATCGAGGAAAATGACTGTCTACATGTGGAGGAAAACTGCAGGGTGAATTGAGCCCATCCTTCTACCTTGTGCCTTGGCTGGACAGAAAACCGCTATTAAGAAGAGTCAGAGAGGCAACTGCTGATGGCAATAAAGGACTTTTGCCACTGAATCCAAACCTGGGGTACATCTTTGCTAGGTGGTGTTTTGCTTCACCAGATGAAGGGTTAAATCCAAATTACTGAGAATGAAAATGTTTCTATAAATATGCAGTGGTTATTACTATGCTGACAACTTTTTTAATATCCTACCTATGATTAATTGACATGCTTATCTAACACTTGCTACATTCTCATCTAAACATTTCATTCCTTCACTTTGTGTCTGTTTCTTGATCCTGTGATGCATCAGTGAGACAAAAATTAAGAAAATTCTGTTATTCTGGAAATCAGAAGCTTTCCCCTCTTCTTTTCCCCTCTCTACCAAGCCACAGTCACATACATAAAGGTTTTTTGTGTGTGGATAAGGAGGACTGGAAACCTTTGCCTGTTACTCCATGGTTGCAGTCTATGTATCTATCTTCTGTATGGCAAAAGCATATGTTGTGCCAAAAAAAGAGAGCTCTTCAAGAGCACAGCTGAATCATCAGTGAGTTTCAGTAAGAGAACACCAGTTTCCAAAGCCAGCAGTACCACTTGTTTCACAGAGAAAACGCATCACTGGAATGCTTCTGTTGTCCAGCCTGACTGCTTGGGATTGCACTTTCCAGGAGGAAGGAAGGACAAAAGAAGCAACAGACAGCAGTACAAACGGGAAATTTGGGTTACAGGATTAGCATTTTTGGGAATGAAGGGTATAGCATATCTTTTTGCTATCAAAAAACAACCTTTTGCTGGATGGCAAAGCATATGCTTCACTAGAATTCAGCTATACCAGTTGAAATAAAAAAGAAATATTTCTAACTTCTAGGAGGGGAGGAATAAGTGAACTTTTGAAACATTATAGTAAAATAATTTTTTCTCCATCCTGATTGGTATAACATTTCTAATTTATGCTACAACCTTTTAATATTTTCATATTTTTATTATGATTTTCTATATTAAGAATATACAAGGGGACAGATAGATGCCTGGTTGTGTTTGAACAGGATTCATACTAATACAGAAGAGGAGCTGGCATTTTTGTTGTCTGCTTCTAGCATCTGAACATAAAAAATACACTGTTGTATTTCAATACATTGCAGTGTTATCTTGATGTAAGACAGATTGTGGTTGTGTTGACCTGCTTACACATTGCCTTCAAGCCATGGAGAAAACTCAGTGTAGTCATAGTTTTGTCAGGAAAAACAATCATAGTTGCATTTAGACTAATACCACAAAGCTACAGACAAGTTATATTCTGCTGTATATTGGATCTGTATCCAAAAGCTTTCTCTGGTTTTGGAATGTGGAATGTTGCACAGATACTTTTAATTAAATACATGCATTGGATAGTTTTCCCTTGAGATATGGCTCTGGTTCCTGCCGTGGGATTCTGTGTTAAGGCTTCTGTGGCACTGTCCATTGAGTGGGGCTGTGCATTTAAAGATTGCTTCCTTTAGGCAAGAGCAAATGGTTTAACAAGCAATGCCAGACCGATGGTGCAGTCTGAGCCGGAGCCGGTTTTCCCACAATTGCAAGGTACCAGTTTGCTGCATCTGTAGACATGAGCAGAGACTCAGTAAGAGTCCCCATGGATGCTCTCAGCACAGCACAGCCCAGCTCAGTGAGCCAGTTCAGGTTCAGTTACAGCAGACCTGTTTCATCTCATATCTGGGGTGAGCCAGAATTCAGCATCCCAATTACTGGGTGCCAGTGGGAGGTGGGAACTCAAAGTGCAATAGGTTGACCTGAAAAAGTGTGAATAGGTTTCATGGGTCCTTAAATCAGCTCACTGAGAGCTGATGCCATGGCGTAAAGGAAAGCAGTATTGGTCTGACGCTGGCCTATTCTATTTCTGGTTGCAAAACCAGGTGGTGGCATGAAAACATCAAGCAAATAACCATGCGTAGCTATTGATTTCCTCTTTCTTATTTCCTTTCCCCACTCTGTTCAATAGTGTCTTTGAATCTGCTCAGGGACAGTATGACTTCATGGAGAAAGAGAGCATGCCAAACCAAAAGAAAACATGAAATGCTGCAGAGATCAGTGCAGAACTCCCTGGGGTTTTATTAACTAAGTAAATTACTTGAATGTCAGCAGCTAAAAGGTAAATTCTCAAGACAGAGATGATGAAAAAAAGAAAACAAACAAAAAATCCACCTCACATAGGAATGAATAATTGAAATTTTGCAACAGGCATATGAAAAACTGAATTCTAGATTAACTCCAAAGGCTGCAAGTTTGGAAAGCAGCTTAATATAGATAACAGCAGAATAAGACAATGCAGCAATATCTGAAGGAAAAAAACAGGTATATTTCAGAAGAAAGAATGCTGAAAGCCGCATACTGAAAAGGGAAGAGACTTGGGAGTTTAACTGAAGGGAAAAAGTAAAGTAAAAAAATAAAAAGGCACCCTGTATTCAGGTGCATTTCAGGATACCATAAGTATTCTAAGCAATCTTGTAAGAGAAATGTTGTATAAATCAAAGAATGTCGTGTTATTGCTAGAAGGCTTGGGGAACGAGGGCCTTGCTCACAGCAGTGTTCAGGTTTGAGGAATAAAATTGAGAAAACATGTAATCACTGTTGAAGGGAAGGCAGTGCTGAGCAATCACAGATTAGTCCTGATTTCCAAGATTCAACTACACTAAAAAGAGTAAGAAAAGTCAGACTTATTTCTCCCTGATAAAGATAAGAGCTCCATGGAGACCTACACATTTCTGATAGAATCACCGAAGAAGCCTGAGAAAATGTGATCCAATTATATTATTTAAATAACCAGCAAGTGGGAATGTTTGGCTGGATGTGTGTCGAAAGGGAATTTCAAGTGAAAGCCTTGGATTTCAGAATTAAATTGGAAAAATCAGAATATTACTTTTTGATAGGGAGGGTCAGAGAGAGAAAGAGAGCTATGGAGCTCCAGTGTAAGAATGAACAAGTCTTTCTCAATCTAACAGAATCATCCTTATTGGTCATAAAATTAAGACAACTGTGACCAGACTGTGATGTACTGGAAGCAAAAGCTGAGTGTGGTTCCTTACACCTCTCTACTCACATCTTACTTTGCAATGTTTTTTCTCGGTGTATTCAAATTCACCATCTACCTAAATGCTTCCTAAAAATCACTGTGTGCTTTATGGTGGAAACATAGATAAAATCAGTGTTTTATTTTGCACATAACTTCAGAACCATGTGCAAGAAAAGTAATTGCTCTCTTTTGCTCTTCCCTTTTGTGTGCGTGTGTGTGTGAACAACTGTAGCTTGGTACAGGTGCAGAGGGAATAGAGGATGGAAATGTAATCTGGAAGAAGCTGTGAGGGCATGAAGGACCTGGTGAGAAGTGACTGGTATCATCTGTTGTTGTTGTTCCACGCAGCCATAGCACAAGTGACATGTGTTTCTTCTGAAAAAAGGTTTCTCCTATCCCATCTGTTGGCCATATGGGTGAAAAACATGGTTTTCAGCATGCCCACACCTACTCACTGGCCAACAATCTGTCCTGGCCTAAACATGGCTGCCGACTGTGCCACAGCAAATCATTCTTCTTAGAAACAACCAGAGGAATCTCTGCCTGTGAGATGGGCTTAAGGAAAAATTTGAGAAAAATGAACATATGCAGCGATCTATTTTGAGCCAGTGGGATTCTTTAGCTTGCCTTGCTGCTCTTTCAGGGGATAGAGAGAGAAATCGTGCTGGATTTTCAGCCAACTGGATCAACTGAGATAGTTTTTAAAAAAGAGCCTGTGCAGAGACGTGGTATAAACTAGGCTGGCCCCATTCCAGGTTAGAAGAAACAAAAAATGGGTCATATCTTAGAATCCATCTCAGATTTTGCACTGGGTCCATATGCATTGACTTGGGCACTGGAAAGACTGCTTTTAGGTGGAAATTTGCCTTGCATTTTTATGCCTTTGATATGCACTGGAGAGCAGTGCTGGTGTCCCCAGAGTGGTATTTTTCTTGGTGGAGCCACAGTGGAAGCACACACTGGAGCACTATCACAAGTCCCCACGTTCCCGATGGATCCATGCCCTCCATCAGGTGGTTCTCTCCATGTGCATTCTGTACATCTGGGAAAAGCAGCTGACAAGAAACCTCACTGCAATCAGAACTACACAGACACATGTTCCCGAACTGTAATGGATTTCATCAAACTAAACTCTGCTCCTTCCCTCTTTTCATTTCACCGGGAAGTGGCATTCCTGCCGAGACCAGGGCTTTCTGGAATGACGTGCAGCCATTCACATGGCAGAGACAGCCACCAAAATCCCTAATTGTGTGCCTGGTGAACCAATCTGAAGCCTTGATCCAAACATTGTTAATATATTGGGGAAAAGCATTTTAAAACACCTTACTGACTTGGCTGGGCTTTTCCCCTTGAGGTTTGGACCTTGACCTAATTTAGCAGAGATGATTTTCTCCTAAATATCAAATAGTGATTTTCACATGATATTCTTTGTGTGTTCCTTTCAGTCTGGAGAAAGTATATTCCCATTTACAGGGTAAAAGTTTGAGTTCTAATAATGACTTCTTGTAATTTTCATCTGTGGATGTAAAGTTTTTAGATAAGTTGTTCTCACAGTATGAAAATGTCATTGTGGTTTTCAGAAACATTACAATTTTAAGTTTGTGACTCAATAAATCATTTGAGTGTTTATATTTTGCAATTCACTGGGCAAGTGATCTCTAATGCCTTATGCATTCCAAAGCAAAAAGAACTGAGAGCAGAATCTAAAATCTACAATTTGATCAGGTTTGAAGCATGAACAACACAGCTTAAATATGAGGTTTGGGGCCCAGCAAACCTTGACTGTAATGCTGTTACGGTGCTTCAAAAGCTGTAGGAATCAGGAGATTTCCACAATGAAAAGCAGTTAACAAGGAAGAAGCTTCTTCAGCTGATGCCCAGTTTGAGAGTCTCAATCTACTAATTCTTCCTGACTCTCTTCAGCTCTTTCATGCTGTAGTTCAGAGTGTGGTTTCTTGCTGCATCCATCAGGGGTGTTCCTGTATTTTTCAGGAGAAAGAGATGTAAAATATCAGTCAGACTTTGCAGAATGCTCCTTGTGCTATAAAGTTGTACATCTCCATGTGCAAGATTTGGAAGACCCTGGATAGTAAGTAATCTGAATCACTCATTATTCTCTTAATCATAGATGCAAACTGCAGGTGCCTGAATTCAGCAAAAGATACACTTGTGCACACTCTAAACACAACTCTAAGTAGCTATAAAATGTCAGTATTCCCTATCAAGAGAGTATGGAATAATATATGAAATGGAATAACACTTTGGTGATTCTACTTGTTTCTGGACTTCAAGAGATAATTTTTTTTCAGGGTTACATGAAAATTATTGTGTGGTTAGGAATATATTATTGCTGTTGGAAGCAAATTATCTCACTGAGCCTGCATGCATGAAGTTGTTATCATCTCTGTTTTAAGGTGTGCAGAAATCTGCTTTGCCAGAACAAAGGGAATTCTGCTTCTGTGCTTTATTTCAAATAAATCCAGAGTCCCTGTTTGCTACAGTCATCCTCCATGCATTATAGAGGTTATTAATCTGGTTAATTGATACTGTTATTAAAATTATTAGAAATGTCTCTGCCCAAATTAAAGTGCAAATGAGACTATATGCCAAAGTGAATAGTATGGATTTTATATAATAGTAAATATGAGAGAGAAAGAAATAGAAAAAGAGGTGGGTGGGGAGAAAGGTAGTGACAGAGACAGACTAAGTAGAAAATACCACCACTGTGGATCCTAATTATATCCCATTGATCCTCCCCATCTGGTCCTCTTGGTGGTGAGGGTCCCTCAAAAACAGCATTCAGTGGATAAATATATATTTGGGCCAGGTGGGAACACCCAGAATGGGACAAATTATCTGGAAAATCCCAGCTATCCAAGGTGGGTGTAAGAACAATGTTCTCAGGTAGCAGAACAAACCTGCATAATATTTTCATGCTAACAACTTTTGGGATCTGTTGCCTTGACCTTTTATTATCTCCCCATAGAAAAGCAAATTAATTGCCCTTAAAAGTCAGCTCAGAAGGACGCAAGAGAAGGGGTAAAATGGGCAACACCACATCCCGGTGTTCTTTCTTAGCCTGGATTTTCATATTGAAAATCACCTGGTTACTTTTTCTAAGAGAAAGGCTATCAACATCAGAGTCCTAATGACAGAGGTGTCATAGTAAAATCTGGAATACACATTTTGGTTTTGAAAAGAGATAAAACCAAAGGAAGGTTTGAAACAGATAAAACCTCTGAGGAAGCACAGGAGCTATTGCCAACAGTCTCTTTCCTTTTTTTTTCCTCCCCCTCTGGTTACCCTGCAGACTGGTACACTTCACAAAGAGGGAAACATTTTTTTAGGTTGTTAACTAACATTATGAACATATTTCCTTCTGGTGGAACGTGAGATTTTATTGCTGTTACTCCCTGATGCACAAACAAGACTGTGAAGGAAAAAAAATCCCATCATAATAAACCAGATTTATTAAACTAGGGCTATTTGCTTACAGCCTGATGCTGAAATTAGAAAAGGCCTCATTCCCTCAGATAACCTCGTTGTGAGACATACCTTTTATTAAAAACACCTACACAGTCCCCTCTTGCAGGGGAGTATGTAAAAAATAAAACCAACCAAAAAATAAAATTAAATAAAATTTTTTAAAAACCAAGCAAACAAAAAAACCGAAACAAAACCCTGACAAAGTTTTTGCACAATGAAAGTTTGGTCCTTGTGTTGTGGGTGCTTCCCAGTGGCAGAGATGCCCTATGGATGTATTTGGGAAAGATTTGGGATTTCCACTTTCATTCTTTGTAACTGAACAAGCGGGCATCTGGAATGGGCTGCACAGGTGACAGTTGATGCAGCCTGGGCACAAAGGAAATTTGTGTCTATCTTATGCCCTTCTGCCCCTCAAAGTCCATCAAAGCTGAAGGCAACTTTTGTAATGTACTTTGGAGGCCTTTCAAATCTCTACCCAAACCACTTAATGGAAGCACAGGTTACTCTATGCTCTTGTCTTTCCAAATCCAGATGTTTTCTGTTTGGGTTGCATGTGGTTAACTATTAGGGTTATTTCTGAAGTGAATGAGATATTGCAGGGCCCTACAGGGTGGCAAAGGTGTCACCCAGGGGTGTTAAAGTGGCATCTGCAGAGTGAGAGGTTGAGGCTCAAAGCTGTTGTCCTGTTTGGAGAATGTCAGGGACACACAGTGCCTTAGTTTGGGAGGTGATAAAGACCACAGGATTTGGAAATTTTTGTGCTGCAGGTCATCGATGAGAATCGGCTCCTATTTCTCCTCAATGAGTTTGAAGAATACCTGCTATAGTGCCACTGTATTGCCATTTCAGAGAGGCAGAAATTTAGCCTGTAATTTCCCTTTGCCCTCCTGTTCCTCAAGAGCTGCATCCTCATCCTCCAATCTCAGCTACATTTCATTTCTCCAGTTAGGTAAATGCTTTGGGAAACATATGTCTGAGTCAATGAAGGTTAACGGGATCAGATCCTCAGCTGGTGTCAAGCAGCATTGCTCCATCATCATTGAAGAAATGGCACCAATTTAGGTTTATTCTATTGTATTTCTCCTGAGGACTAGTATCAGTAATGGGTTTGTGCTCATTAAATGGTGTCTTCCTGACTCTGCTTTTCTCTGTTCCTGTGGAAACGTATCAGTTTTAAAGTTCAGTCCATGTAAAATACAATATGCAAGGCAGCTGTTCTCTGAATGGAAAATTATCTGGTTTGTTACAAGAATGCATATGTAAATCACTGTTGGGAAACACTGTGTTAAAACTTATTGTTACTAAATCCTCCACATTCTGAATGGGAAACTTTGTTAACTGAGGAACTATTTTTCCTTGACATTTTGTGAGCGGGTCCTAAAGATGTCAAGAGGAGGGAAGTGGGTGTTGATGAATTTTATAACAATGAGTCATTTTAGCTCTGGGACAATTTTTGATAGGCGTAGACGTTTCTTTGCCATTCCAGGAGGCATTCAGACTTCATCTGAATCAGTTTTGCCAGTGGCCAGGACAGAGAGTTCCTTCCCTGGAGATCTCAAGCTCTGGGTCCCTGCAGTGGGAGGTGATGGCAGTCAGTGTGGTACAGACTGAAGGTGGGAGGTGAGAGCTCAGTGAAGAAAAATCAAGGAAGAGCCAGACTGGTTTGCTGCTGTCATCTCACTGAGTAGCCAAGTGGCCTTGGCTTGGCTCAGCTAATACAGGAGCACAAGTTTTCTCTTAAAGCCTTTTGCAAGGAGTCCCCCACTGTCCTAAATGGCTCAGTGGTCCCCAGGGCATGAGCCACTGAGGAAGAGCTGTCCTCTCCTAGGTGCCTCCTGGACATCACAGATGTTAATCCATGTTGGTGCCATGGGGAAACATGAGTTTCTCCTAAGGGCTCTGTTAAAATTCAAGAGTCCTTGATTTAAGAGAAGTTAGTGGGATAGCCACCAGTTCAGCCAATGCTGCTACGTGATCAAAGGAGAATTTAAATAGCAGTTTGGTGTGGCAAAAGTAGGCCAAGATCAATGTATGGCATACATTAAACTCTGGGCAGAAATCACATTTGCTTTTCCTGTCCTTATCTTTGCACTTCTGACCACACTTTTTCCAGACCAGGAAAAAGAAAGGTGTCCGACCAGAAGATGAGAGCTCTCTCCAGGAGTCAATCTGAATTGTGCTGAGTGCCCTGCAGTGCTCTTGTGCATGTGTATCATCTCTGTGCCTCTCTTATGCATAACAGGAAAACTCTGCAGTTTAAATTAGGTGAACTATTTCTGTTTTGCCATTTTAAGTGTTTGATGGCATTATGTTACTTATTATATTTGTACCCTTTGCATTGCTGTGTTTCTGTGGCATTCAGATTTATTTTTCAGTTTTCTAGGTTAATTTTTGGTTTGTGTTATTCTCATGTGACTTCATCTCTCTTCCTGTCATGATATTTCAATTATTCACAATCACTGCCAAAACAGAAGACATCTCATCGACCTGGATTCTTTTGACATTGCTCATGCTATATATGCCTAAGTCTTTCTAGATGTTGATGTGGAACAAGATCTGACATCATCACAGACTTTTCAGAGTCACAGAGCCTTCCTTGTTCCCGTGATCTGTTCTAAATTCAGACACTTTTAGGAAACTCTTTCACCTATTTTCTTGCTTAGTCACAGTGAACTCTTAAAATCTATTCTGGCTCACTTCCAGATTAAAAGCTAAACACAATCATGAACTTCTAGGTGAAATTGCTTACTTGCCTGAACGTAAAACCATGACAAACTTTGTCTTTAAGACATGAACTGAGTGTTTCGTAGTGCTTGTGACAGGTATACACTTTCCAGCTAAGAAAGCAGACAGAAAGCTTCTTCATATATTGATGTGCTTCGCATTTCTAGTGGCACTTATCAGAAAGCAGTACACAGAAACCCAGAAACAGGTGATGGCAGCAAAAAAATCTCCCTGCTGACTTAAATACCTCCCCACCATCTGGAAAGGCACAGCAATAGCACGTCAGTGTTGAGTATCTGTTTATGTGTGCTGTGCCACAGACACAGACATCAGGTGTCTTCCAGGTAGAGATTCCCTGCAGAAGTTTCCTAAATTTGAGGGAATTGTGCTCATGTGAAAAAGGTCTGAGTGAGCACGGGGCTGAGGTAGGAATGTGACAGCAGCCAGGACATGTACTAAATGTCTGACCCCAGCACTGCTTCTCTCACCTAGACAGCCCTTTTTATGTCACTGACTGACTCCTGTTGGTTTATGTAGTAGACAGCACCCATTTCATTTATTTCTCTCCACTTACGTATTGTTGTACCTTTCAGAGGTAAGAGAGTGACTGGGTGGATGCACCTCAGTGAAGGAAACGTTGCCCCATCCTGCAGGAGCAATTGAAAGGTGGCCACAGACTTCATGACAGGGTAGGAAGAAGAGACCCCCTCAAGCATCTGCAGAGCCAGGAATGCTGCTCAGAGGTGGGGACAGCTGGGCATGGACACACACAGAGAAGGAGAAATGTCCCGGGAAACAGGCAGAACTTCTATGAATTTATTGTGCCCCAGAGGGCCACTGAGCTGACCACAGCCAAACTGACAATAGGCTTTGCTCCTGTCCTCCAGCATCTGAAATGCTCCAGACTGTAAAACTTTCTAACACTTCTTTCTCACTGAGTCACTTTAAATTGCCCCTTCTTTACAAAATTACTTTATCTAGTAAAACCTGTCATCTTGGTTTAAAAGCATTTAGGAGAATTAATGAAGCAAACAATAAGGCTGATTGAGGGGCTGTTCAATGGCTCTGCTTGGTACCGAGGGGGGTTTGGGTGAGGGCAGTGAACAGGAGGGAGAGCTAAACATTTCACTGGGGGCTGCAGCTCTGCGTGGGCAAACCACGGGATGCTGCTGCAGTCATGCGGAATCACAAGAGTTATTCAGAAACTTTCTCACATGGATGACTCCTGGTTGCTTTTCTTAAAGTGTGAATCATAAAGTCTTTCCTGAGATAGGTACCAGTCATCATAAACACTGTCAAGGGAGTGCAGGGAAATATTGAGATCACTAGAAAGAGGAAAAACTTGCCTGTGTGAATCATACGCATTCCCGCCTGTTCTCAGGTCCAGGTGATTTTTATGCATTTAGAGATAGGGGAAGAGAGCACTAAGAAGATTTTGGCATGAATTTCGATCATCTGTCTCTAGTTTCCAGCAGTATGTTGTCACAGATGCTACTTTATAACACTTTATCCCTTCTATAAGATGAAACAAGGGCAGGTCTCCTTTCCTCCCCCTGTTCCCTTAAATTTCAGGAACAGTTGCTGTACTTAAATCCTGCTCCCATTTCTATAACAGTGAAACATCCTACCTCCTTCTGGCTAATTGGTGCTCTAGCAGCAGGAGATCGTGTGCCGAGGCAGCAGAATTCCCTCCCTGTTCAGCATCTGCAGGCCGCTCACACATGTAATGTCAATATGAAGTTTAAACGTTATAAAAGTGAGTCTGGAGAGTAATTGGTTGAAATACACATAGGGATATCAAAGCTTGTGTAATTTCATGGTTTACTAAAAGTTGTCATCCTCTTAGAAACAATCGTAAGACTGTATTCAAATATAAGATTATATATTAAAATTTCAGAATTTGGTAATTGTTGGTACAGTTTTGAGACATACACAGTGTTCTATGAGAGGCTATTTTCCAAATGAAGTGTCCCATATTCCCACTTTAACAAACACATGTATATATTCACACTGTCCAGAAACTTTCTCTGGTTTAGTGTAGGTTCAATGTTTGTTTTTTGTCATTTTTCTGGGTAATGTGCTCTTAGGACCCTCCAGATATTGAGGACTAACTAGGCAGGCCATCATAGCAGCCAAGCAATCTCCCTCCATTCTTCAGGAAACTGCTTCTTCCTGCACCCCAGACTGGGTGTTGGATCCATGAGGAATCCAGGGATTCAGTCTCAAAGCATATTTCACCTCTGAACTGTAACCCCTTAGCTACATCCCCAGTGCACTGAAATCCATCAGGAACATCCTCCAATCCCCTGTCACCTTTCATCCTGTTAACAGGGAGGGAGCCATGACAGGGGACAAAGTGAATTCGAAAGCTATGCTTGTGGGAATTGTTTATAGACAAGAAGATGGATGTCATCTAATCAACCCACAATAAGTTCCTGCCTGCTTCATGCTGTGTTGTTCTTTTGCTGTCCTCTCTCATTCATTCCCATTATCACCCAGGGCATCCCTTCCCTCTTCTGCACTCCCGGCTCCTGAAAACCCAATCTGCATTTAGTAAATAAGGGACAAAATGAGTTCTCATCCACCTGACTGACACTTTGGGTTTGAAATGAGAAAGCCTCTGTTGTTGATGCAGTGCCCAATTTAAAGCAATATCACCTGTCAGTTTGATAAAAGGCATGGAGAAAATATCCCGTCTAGGCCAATGGGGGAAAAAAGTGTCATCGAAAATAAATTCGAACCTTAGAAAAAAAAATATACACAAACAAATGGCTGGGGATTGTTTTTATGGTTCTATTCGCTGGGGCGAGTAGTCAAAACATAAATTACGGCTTATTTGTGACAAACAGAATGGCCAGAAATGAAGGTTGCAGGACAGCAAGGATACAAACTCGCTTGTGGAGCTTTTTTTCCATATCCATTGAAATGTGTTGCGTGAAAAGTCTGTTTGCAGAATTTTGGGCTTGGCTTTCTTGCCCTCTGATCTTTATTTCTGTTAAAAAATGATGTACTTATCTTTTGCTTTTGTCCTCCTGAGTTTTTGCTCATGTTTCAGCTTATAGAAACACCAACAGTGTCCTGCTTGTTTGTTTTTTTTACGTAAGCATCTTGCTCAAGGCTTTTACTCTTCGTTGTACTGCATGTCAGTGCTGCAGGAGAGTTGTTTCCAGGACCAGAGATGTGACTCTGGAGCTGGTGCTGCTGGTTTTTGAATGCTCTTTTCTACTTCAGTTGCACATTATGACATTATGCAGTGCCCAATTTAAAGCAATATCACCTGTCAGTTTGATAAAAGGCATGGAGAAAATATCCCGTCTAGGCCAATGGGGGAAAAATTATGACATAAAAGGTTTTATTACTTTAAGATAGTTCACTACCCCATTTGAAATGGATCCAGTTATCAAGCAGTGATTGCTACCCTATGCCTATGGTTTGGAGAGTTTTTCACCCAGGTGAAATGCAGCACCTTTCCCTGGACAACAAAGGTGCAAGAGATTTGTCTGTGGATGGCAGAATAGGGTAAATGCTGTTGAAGGTGATGTTGTGCAGCAGAATGCCCATCACAGAGGTGATTCCCCTAGTCTGGGCTGAACTGATCAGCCCATTTAGCCAGAGCCAGTGGCCAAGGCAAAAGAAGCACAAAATCCACAAAAATCTTTGGGGAGTTGACAGATACCTCAGGGTTTGGTCAGTTCTCCACTACTTGACTTGGCCAGACTGTTGCAACAGAAGACAAAATACTGGTGAGATATATAAACAAGTACGTGGTGTTCTGCAATACATGACATCATCATCCAGGAAGTTGTCCTCTCCCTTGAGCTGCCAGTAAGGAGGGGAAAAATTTTGCTGTTAAAGAGGTGTGGCAGCCTGAAGACCTAAGAAACTGATGCAGGAGAACACTGTAAAGATCTGTGAGATGCTAAGCAACACATCAAGCAGCAGTAAAGATATTAAGATCAATAACACCTGTGAAGACAGTCTGAAAGCCATGCAGCTCATGGGAATAACATCAGATGTGGAGAGGAGCATGTGGAACCTGTGAATCAGAGGGAGGTGTTAAATATAATCATGGCTCTTTCACCCTCAGGGTTTAAGTTTTGCTCCAAAGCCAGCTTGAATCCGCTTTCAGAGGAAGGCTTTTACTCAGTCTGTAACGCATTGCAATATCGAGCAGGTAGAACTCATTGAGGAAAATTGCTTCCCACAATGATATATAGGATCATTCAATCACATCTCTGTGCTATTTAGGGCAAATTATCCATGGGATTGAATCATTAGTTTAAAAGCTGCCTCGATTGTTTTTCTGTCAGGATAATTTTAAGCTATGCAAGAGTATTAGTTGGAAAAACATACTTGAAAAGGAGTATAACTCCTTCCATATCGCTCAAATCTGGTTTTAAGGTAATATTTTCCTCTTCATGTCTAACAACTCTAGTGAGGAGTGGAGAGCAGAGTCTGAGTTGGCCAGTGACTTCTTGAATACAGCTACCCTCTGTTAATCAGGTGCTCAGCTTTCATGGGCTTTTACTTCAGCCACTGGCCTTGACTGCCCTTGCTACATCAAAAGGAAGACAGCTTTGAAAATTTCCAACCACAGTTCTAACTAACGGCAAAATCCATGAAATAACAAAGTGCTGGCAAAGGAGAGACCCTGTTCACATTAATCAGTAATGTGAGTTGTTTCCAGGGGAATTTGTTTAATCTAAAGTCTCTAGAGAGAGTCAGAAAAGAAATTTAGAATAAATGATGGAACTATTCAAAACTAGAGATACTTAACTACAAATAGAATTGTTGGAGCATTGATGAGTTGAGAGCTGGTGGAAATCAACTTTCTCTTAGGGAAAAGTTCTGTACATCAAAGAGAAAAACTGAATTGATAATAATGGTAAATAGCAATGTAAGCTAAAGACTAAAAGAAAGACAATGAAGGCAAATATGAAGGCATGAAGGGAATTCCCAGGTGATCTTGGGCAAGCCACTTCAGCTTCTAGGAATAAAAAGAGGTATCACAGCCATGTTGATCAAATGGGGTGTAAGGGAAAAACCATAATGAGCTTGAAGGGTATGAGTACTTTTTGTGTAAGTCCTCTCCACTGCACCTCAGAATGCTCAGAATGTTGCCTCTGTCTTTAGCTCAAGCCTGTTCACTGAGCTTTTCATAACTGGTTTCTCCCTTGAAATTTGGATGCATGTTGAGATAACACAGCTAAGCATTCTGCCCTGGGATGGGTGACCTGGACTGGCAGCTGCTGTAATAGCAGGCAGGCTGGGATGACAAAATTTGTATGCTTTGTTAGTCACAGTGATCTTGAGGCACATGGCAGGACCAGCAGCCTTAGCAATGCAAAAATGCATTGTAATAAGTGCTGTAAGGGTAGATATTGAAGAGGGATGCCTCTATTTCATCCATAACAAAGCAGGATTGAACTTTTCTTGTGATAGACCAGCTACACTTGTTTACTCTTTTATGAGCAATGGTTCTTGACAAGTCTGAATATCTCCAGATAAAGAGAAATAATTCAAACATTTCTAGTCCAAAATTGCTTTTTTCCGTTCAATTGTAAATTAGATTTTTCTGTCTGAATCCATAAGAACTATCCAAAGTGGGGTGATGCATATTCAGTTAGCAAAAAAGATGTAGCTAGAGGTATCATAGCCCACATGTACCACAAAGAAAGAAACGGAGCTTTTGAAGTTGCCTTGGACTCACTTGCTTTCCACCAGAGGGAAAATGTGGCACTGTCTTGCACTACTGGCATATGAATGCTTCTTGAATGAAGTCAGGGAGAGAACAGCACCACTATATGGAGTCTGAAGCATACACCAAGAGCAAGGAACTCTGATGGGAGGAGCATTTTCTTGTGCCTCTTTAATTTTTCAGCAAAAGATACTCAGTAGTTAGTAAAAATGCTCCTTCTTTCTGTCCTCTAATGTTATCCCTCAGCATTCAGGAGAACCAAAAAGACACTGGTCTTAAAGGAAATGTCTTTCTGAAATTGATGTCATAAATCAGAGAAAAATCCAATGACAAAACATTTAAAAGCATTAAATTTATGTCACCCAAAGGACACATTTATAGAACGATACAGAGTCAAATTTTCGGAGCCAGCTCCATATTGTGCCCCAAACCACTGCAAGTTGCCAAATAAATATTTGGATGTAAAATAGTACCAAAGAATAGTTAGAGTCCGAAAAGACTGAGACCAGACACTGTGGAATCTATGTTATTAAAGGGCTTCTCCAAACCTTTGGATTTGTTTGGATTTGGGTTAAATATGATTTTTGCAATTGAAGGTATTCCATCATTAGAAGGGATGGGAATGTAAATGCTGTCTATTCAGAGTCTGGATTTTATGGAGTTGGAAATTAAGGCTATCCATGATTTTGTCTTCCCTAGACTTCATTCTCTTCTGTAGTCAGTTTCCATTACAGTAACCTTAGAAGGGACTCAAGGACTAAACAAGGGTGTTGTGCCCTTTGAGATGTTCTAGAAAATCCTCTTGCCATAAGAACAGGTCTAAGAGATGAGAAACTCGTATGTGGCAGCCCTGTGCATACTCAACTCATCAGCATTTGTGCAACTGACTTATCCCCTCTCTATATACTGTTGGAATTAAATCCTGTTCCCCCACATTCTAAACCTACAGATCCTCATAAAACCATGAATCCCTGTCCCCACAGCTGGTGGTGTCAGTCAGTAAATTGCAAACTCTTACAAGGGAAGAAGTTCTGCCCAAGGACAGAGATATTACAAACACTAAATCTGAATGTCCCCTAAGTAGAAGCTCTGAGTGAAAACAGCAAAAATGTCAAGACATACCCAATTCTGTACAAGCTGGATGTTGCCAGTTATGTCAGAGTTCAGTTCAGCTCATCCAGGCTTTTTAGCACACATGGGAAATTTCAGCAGAACAGGAAGGTCTACAGAGAAGGCATTAAAGCCTAAGGCATATTTTGGTGGGGTGCACTTCAAAAAAGAAATAAATGAACTTTATGCCTAGATAAGGGAAAAGAGAAAAGTCTTTGGAACAAAAAAGTCTCATCACTCTGATCAGAAATCATGCTTTTTATTCCTGTGTTTTATTGTATTCCCTGCAAATCAATCTCAGCTGTTTGTGTGTTATGCTCCATCATGGTCACCATTCTTGTAAAAAATTTCAATAGCAAATACCTAGAGAAAGAACTGTCCATGAGAAAGTAATTTTTCAAGTTCCTTATTGGGAGAGACTTTGGGAAAGGCTAACTTTAATGAATATAGTGTCTGTGAGCTCATTGAAAAATAGATATTGGGACCCTGAACGATATATATTTTATGCCCTACTGATAGCCATCCACTGTAGATTTTACCGTAAAACCTAAAACTTACAATATATTATTTCTGTGTTAAACTAAAATAGCTCCTTTTCAGTCTAAGCAATGCTAAGTAGTGAATTGCCTAGTGATCTTAAATATAAGGATATTTGGCACCTGGATTTGATGGAAAACAAACTCCATCATCTGTCTGTGGTTTGTAATTATCCCTTTTTAATTATTTGCCTGACATCATGACTTGTGAAAAATTATGCACCTGCAGCTCAAAAAGACAATCTCCGTTTCATCCTCCAGGGGTAAAATACTCCACAAAAGATCAGGACTGCACCTCTGGCAGGTTACCTCTGCGTTAGCAAAACATGTGTGTTTTACACATCTGCCTACTTTGGTGCATCTCAAAAGGCACCAATGAACACTGTAATTACATGTATTCAGAGAGAAACAATATCCAGCATGAATGTGTTTAGGAGAAAAGAAGAATCTCTGATTCAGAATTGAATGTAATATGACCCAAATTGAAATCCACATGTTTCTAATGATTGTACTGTCCCACTTTGTGAAATCAGCATAGGAATCTTTCATTCTTATTGTAAATCTAATTGGGCTTTTGTAAATAATTAAAGAATTCATGCGATGCTTTTTAAGTGACACTTGCTCAATGATCAGCCATTGTGGCTGCTTGGAAAAAGAGGACAGCTTCTAAAAAACAGGGTAGCTCACATGGAAGGCATTACCATAGGAAAAGCACCTCTGAGAAGGGCTTGACAGAGTGCAGGTGACTTATCTATTTGGAAGATGCAAGATGTACCGTGGCTGACTTGGCGGGACCCAAGGAAAAATGTGATAAGTGAACACCAAATACCCAGAGATGCTACAAGTGCTGAGTGATAGCAACATTTCAGCATAATCCTTCTTGGGAATGGTGTCATATCCTCTGATATATACTGAGCTGGTGTCTGGCTTTGCTCTATACCACAGAAAATATGCAGACAAGAAGAGAAAATATTAGTGTGTGTGCATGCATGTGTGAGACAGAGTGAGGGGGAATTCAAACCAGTGACCTTTAATGGATGGAGTCAGAAGCAATCAACTTCACATCATAAGATCAACTGAATGTCAGAAGCTTTTCAGAGTGGCAACACTGTTGAATATTCCCATTTAGCTCAAATTTTTGAGCTTCGTAAATAGGATGATTTCAGCATCACACCAGTATTTCTTCAAAGTTCCGATGAAACAATTGGGAAAGTTCCTAGACAATGGTGTTTTTGTAGACCAGGATGTCTACATCTGGTAAATTTAGAAATATCAACCTAACTTTAGCACCATGTAGATAGATTACCTTTTTTTTTTTTTTTGGAGTGCGGGGTGAGTGCAGAAGGAAGGAGAGGCAATATCACCACAACTCAAAGATCTCCCCCTCCCATCTTTGTCTATATATCATATTTACTTACCATGTATTACAACTAGTTTTGGTAAAATGCAAGGTGTTTCATGTTTCTCATATACAACAGAGGTCTGTAAAACAGATGAAGGTTTGTCTAGTCCTCCTTGTTTAATTTCAGTTTATTTTTCTCCTAGGATCTGGCACTCTTGTGTTTCTAATGCTTCCAAGATATTTGTTCCACAATGCATTTGCTTTTAAATTCTTAGTCTGTTTTTGTTAGTTTGTTTGTCTGTCTGGGTTTGGTTTTTTTTCCCATAGAAGTTGTTGAGTAAACTATTTGAAATTCTGGGGTAGGCAATACCAAAGCAGAACAAAATGGTATCATCAGCTCTTCTCGCTCCAGATTTTACAGGACTAAATATGCCTTTCTACCTCTTTCTCATCAAAATCATCTTCAATTCTGGAAAAACTGCTGCTGTGGGACCAACCAGGTATTGCTAAAGTATTTTTCTAATGGAAAAGTTTTCTGTGAGGAAATGGGGATCTGACTAAGCTGCTATATTTCACAGACAATTCTTGATTACATGGGATTTTCCTGTGCTTCATTTCTGAGAGGCTCAGGAGCAGTGCTTCAGCTTCACAATATAATAATGTGCAATTCAGTTAGCTCAGTCTAATCCAATCTGTTGCAAACACTTTTACGAAGGCATTTTGGCATTATCAAGAAGTTTGAAACTTCTGCTTTCTGGAAAACCTCAAAGCTTCAACCTTTTAGTCAACTCATTTTGAAATCCTGAGTTTTAGTCAGTTGTAACATGGGTGGCTGAATAATGTGTCAAAGTGAAATTCTGGTGCCTTCTGAGTTTGTTTACAATCTGTTGGTTACTAATCCAACACTCAAGTATAGAGTAAGAGAAATTGCCACTTAGATTGAAGGGAGCTATGAGGGGTTAATGAGGCAAATTAAAAAATTCAGAAAGAAAAGAATTAAAAAAAACATGACTGAGATATGATGCACCACAGGCCAGACGGACATCTCTGTCTATTGTGGTTGTCCGTTTCTTAGGGAATTTGCAGTTGGAGGAGCCTGGGAGCCATATCAATGTCTGATAAATATTTAAGGAATCCCAGCAGCACTCTAAGCACTCTTGCTACTCTCTTGCATTTGCCTCAATAGCTGCTAACAATTATTGCTAGCAATTGTTCCATGGAGGGAAGAGGAACTAGTGCAAAAAGAGGTCAGAGAGCTGAGAACAGAGCTAACGGGCAAACAAGCTCCCTCTGTGTGTGATGATGGTGTGATCCTGTGCACTGGGTAATTCTTGGCTGGATTTTTGGCAGGGCTGCAGTTTCTGTGCACTGGTTTTGGTAATGATATTGAAGCTGGAGCTTGGATTCAGAGAGAAAATAAAGGGCTTTTCCCTGTGTTAGTGTCTGCTCAGTGAATATCTTCTGGGGGACATAAACCCCTAGATGTCTGGAATATTTTTGCTCCTTGTTTGAGCTGCAGATTCAAGACGGATAAAGACATTCCGTGAGCTTTCCAAGAGCACGGGCCTGAGCTTCTAATGCACCTTGTTTATCTGTATTTTTGGACTCAAGAATGGTCTTGATTTCAATTATTTCTATCCAAGCTGGGTTGTGCCCTGAACATGCATTGTCTCTCCAGACGTATTTGTGGATGACATGCAATTTCCATGGGAAAGAAGTTGACACACGGGGATCAGAAAGGGGCCAGAATTATTTTTCATCAGCTCCCCACCCTGGACCATCAGGGGGCTATGCTCCCAGGTTGTGCCCAAGTTTACCTTTTATTTAGACACAGCTAGAATTTCTCAAAATTATTCCTTGAAAGTTTTTGTCATAAAGGCACTTCTTATAATTCTTCCATTAATTTTAAACAGAATCCAGTCATGATCACATGCACTGGTTTAATCATGCAATGGCTGCATCTAAAATCTACAAAGACCTCAGCCTTCAAGTCTAAGTCTTCTATAAAGACATCAAAGTTGAACACTATTTACATTACACAACTTTGTCTTTCTCCAAATTAGAGCGGGACTACTCCCTCCAGAAATCTGCTAAGTGCTCTATGCAATACAAAGCAGCTTCTGGCCAGAACATGTTCCTTTTTAACACTCAGGTCATAAAGTGCCTATTAAAAGGGCATTAAAGCTAGAGAAAATCTGTGCAAAGCACTGGATAAGGCCCACGCTAGAGAATATGCTATATAAGCATGCTCATAAATCATTAAAATTAAGATTGGATCTATCATTAATAAGTAAAGTTCAAGGACAGCCTTTATCTTGTTAAATTATCCAAATTTTGCTGTCTATTAGCATACCATTTAGAATGTAAGAATGGCTGTAGGGTTTTTTTCACCCTTCTTGGTAATGACATATTATGCAGAATAAAAAGCCTTAGCAACTGTTCTAAGATGCCATAATAATGCCAGAATTATTCTTTGGGGGAGGTTGTTGTATTAAGCAGCAAGTAATTAATGGTAAATTGCACTGGAAATTCTTGGAAAAAAGACAAATTACATACGCTTTTGTACTCATACCCAGCAAGTCCCATGTAATTAACAATATTAAGATAAATAGGAGAAGAATTATTAACGATGAGATTAACTTCACATCATAGTGCAAACAGATGTATTTCATCTATGTATGTGGTAGGAATTGAGATTTAGTTGTAATTACTAAAAATATCTGACATTATTTCTTTGTGGAAATTCACCACAGTGCTATCGATTATTATTCAGTCCCTGACATTTGTACTGTGACTTCTGTCCCCACAGATCAGCATTGCTGAGTGGATTGAGGGGTATTTTGTTGGAGCTGCAACTGCTTGAGAATATGAAACGCTCACTCTAGATGATGGGGGTCAGACCCTCAGCAAGCACCAAATTGCGGTGACCAGGCAATATATTATAAATTACTGTCAGAGAAGGGGGCTGACCCACTTAGCACTTGATTCATTTCAGGTTCATGAGTTAACTCTCCATTAAAAAACAAGACCAAGCAGGGAATTTCCAGAAATGAAAAGGCAGCACATAACAACAGAAGGCAACTCTTTCAACCAGGAAGTGAAGGTTGGTGTGCCCAGATAAATTTTCAAAGAGAAGAGGTGTAATCAGCAGAACAATTTCCGCATTTGAATTAGTCTCCAATAGTGGTCGTACTTGTTCTGTGCATCTTGGATCTTTTAGACATAGGAGGAAATCTACAGACTGTTTTTGGATTCAGAAAAAAGTTTTTGAGTCCTTTGTGTGTCAGTTTCCTCACCTATACCAACTAATAGCTTGATGTACATTCTCAGGCATTTCAATATAGACAATATGGACTAAGTGAGGGCAGATGGGCTCTCATGAGAGACAAGCAAAGTTTTATTCCTGTTTCCAGACAGAATCATGCCTGCTAATATCAGCTGAAGGATATTGCCTTGAGGGAAGGTTCATGCGTCTCAAACCACTAAGACCATTTCTTCTGTGACTTCCTGAACCACTGCTTTTCCTGCCTCCCTAAGGAGCACCTTGAATTCTGTTTAATTCTGGGATCTGACCAGCTGTTACATCAGACTTTGCCTGTGTCCACCTTGATGCAGGCCTTTCACATAGTGGCTTTGAATTTGGAGATGAACAGAACATCACTGGTGCCAGCTGCGAGCATTTTGCTTGATAAAACCATGACCAGGAAGAACGAGAGTTGTGTTTACATGAGCACAAGGACATAGGGACAGAACTTACAAACCCTTCCTCCTTGGTCCTGGTTTGAACCCACCTCAAATCAGCAGGGATGGAGGGAAATTAGTGACTTCTGCCTGCTTTGTTCAGCACTGGCAGGAACAGGTGACCTCAGCCAAGCCTCTATTTCATCAGGCATCTACAGGTTTGCTATGAGTAGTAATTATCCATCTCAGGGGGCAGGCTTAGGCTGTGTGTGTGTGAGAACACAGATACTGGATGGAGTCCCATCAGGTCGTGCTGGCCCTCGCTCAACTGGACACTGCAGTTTCACGGTGTGTTCTCCTCCTCCATCCTCTCATCCTCTGGTGTTGCATGCCCCCTCTCTGAGGGAAAGGTGGGTTAAAGGATATCATTCTCCCTGTCAATCAAATAGAGTGGTGGCTCTCATGAGAACCCAGCTGCACTCAAAGTCATTCAGCTTTTTGCTAGTCATAGGAATAATAGAAAATTGTTCTACTCTTGAATTGTATTTCCCTTTGATTTTTTTTTATATTTTTAAATATAAAGACACTTCTGTGCCTTTTTCAAGGTAAAATAATTACCTCCTGAAGGTAGAGGTGCCAGATCACGTGTCTCTTCATGGAATTTTAAAGCTTTGTTATGGGGTCTGTATTTTCTGATATATCTGTGCAGTGCCTGACATAAAAAGATTCTGGCTTTGGATAGGGTCTGCAAATTGGTCCTTGAAGGGAACATGAGGGTACTGTATCATTATTAATACAATTTTATGTGTTTTCATATAAGTGCACTGCAGTTCTGACAAACTACATCCCTTTGTAAGAATTTGAAAAATCTTTGTGCAGCCTGAGCCAAGGCAGACACAGAGGTAGAGGACTATTAGAAGAAACAATGAAGACCATGGGAGACAAGAGGAAGTGAAATTATTAGAGAAGAGAGGACCTTTGGGATACATTTTCTGTTATTCTTCTCTTACAGTACTGAATTAAGTTGTTTAAACCTATAACTTATGGGTTATGGTAAGGAAAGCATGCTTCCTGAGATCGTTTAATGCACTTTTTAACCTCTTTGATATGGCAACATGATGATTTTTCAGCTGTCTTTGGTGGTTACTTACATTTCTTTGCTGCCAAGATAGTGCTTCATTTTTTGTTTAACTGTGGGATTTCCATAGGTATTTTTAGTTTCTCATGCGCCTGACAGCACAAAAATGAAAGTGCTTGGGAACCTACACATAAATAATCGACTGTTTGCATTTTTTGAGGAACACAAAAGGTTTACACTTAAAAGCCCTCAGGAAATGCAACATTATTCATGTATGACCTCCATGGCATGCTGAACTCTTGACTGTGCACATCCCTCAAGCCTGGCTTGATGTCCTCAGCAGTAACAATGACTGAAAAGAAGCCAAGACTAATGATTTTTTACTGTGTCCACAAAAGTGCTGCTTTAGCAACTGTAACTTCTGCTTTAAAGGAGGATGTCATCAATGCAAAGGGCAGCTCTATATTTTTCTTTGACTACAGCAGTACCATTACTGTCCAGAAAAATGACAGAGGAATGGATTTACTGTTTTAAGGGCACCTCAATCAGTCACTGGATTCAGTGGAGAAGTGTTTGCCTAATTTATTGAGGAAGCAATCACTCACCAGGAAATACATCCCATCCATTAAAGTAAGTCTTTGGGCCTCTGCCCAGTTCAACCCGCTGACCCCACAGGTCTCTGTGAGGGTAGCCCAGGCTGCTAGTCCCTGACATTTGGTGGGGCTTTTTTTTTGTTAGTGGCTTCAGAAGAAGCATGGAAATGACAGCATGGGGTAGACACAAGTCTTAAGTGACCTCTGAGAGATGCACAGAGAACAGATTTTGATTGTTATGTCTGCTGTGGAGAGGATAAGGACGCGTGGGCTTACATTGATGAGAGAGACACCCAGGTTAGGCTTTAGAGAAGAAATGTCTGACAGGAAGGCTCACTACCAGTTTTAAAGGTTTTATCTAAGCATGGTTCAGTCAGTCAGTTGTCAGACCTGGCAGGATGTGATATTCCTCTAGGCCATTAGGGTAGCTTGAGATGGATATCACTATGCCAAGCTTTTTATGTACCTGGAAAGAAACATTCAGAGAGCAGGAGGATGTTGAGGTTTAGAAAGATGAAATCTCATAATCAGCTCGTACTGGAGCCATCCCAGCCTTTGTGGCTTCAGGCCACTTGCCTAGCTGGGGGACAGAAGAGAAGGCCAGGACCCCATGGCCCTGGTGTCTACCAGATGTCCTCCTTCACTGTAGTGAACCCACACAAGGCATCCTATGATCCCTGTGGGACTTCTTACTGAGGTTTGTCTTAACTGCCTCTCACAGCCTCTTTGCAGATCCCTCTCCAGGGTGTCAGCATTTCTCCACCCTTCATTTGCCACTAGGTGTCAGTTCCAGGAACCAGAAACCATCTGTGTCATTTCCAATATTTTCTGGAGGGCAGGATTTGGCTATAGGCACTAGACAGTGAATTTAACCACAGGAAATGAAGGAAGTTCATGTATGCTGACCTGATCCTCCTCTGTTGCTCTTGCCCAGTGATACATCAGACCATCACAGAAATGTTCTCCTGGCCCATGGCTTGAGGGGAACAAACCCATCAGCTCTCAGCAGTGACTGGTGCAAAGCACTGGCCACTAATCCCAGAGCATCCTCAAGAACAAACATATTGTGCTGCAAACGGATCTGGTCTACAGTGATCATTTTGTAGGTGACTGCTGTGCTTAGGAGAGCCATTTACTTCTCCTTCAAAAAAAAGGGTAACTGCAGCAGAATAAATAATAGATTAAATAGCCTTATAACCTATAATAGTCTAATGAAAACAATTTCCAAGGTTAAATGCTACTGTTTCATATGTGCCTTTTTGATTGAATGTCCTGGATTTGTACTCTAATGGACAATAGTGAAAGAGGAAAGAATGGAGTAATAGATATTCAGTATTGCAAACGTAACGTATTTCACTTCACTGATTTTGTTATTTTTCTTAACAGTCATCTCTGAAATATTGTTATGACTAACATCAACTTTCATTAGAAAAGTTGGTTTTGACCCCTCATAGTCACATAAAAAAACGAACATGTGAGCTGTGAGCAAAACGCTACAAGGCACATTCTTTCTTTGAAAAACTAAAACAAAACAAAAACCACCAATACCCAAAAAAAACCTTAAATGCCAAAGTGAAAAACATATTTTTCTTTAACTTTTCTCCTTCTAAACTTGTGTCATGATTTTGAGACACATGACTCCTGGTAGCTGAAATCATTAGATTAAAAATACCGTGTATGTCAGCAGGCAGAGAGATATCACTTCTAACAGTCAGGTCTGTTCTGCAGCGGTGTTGTCATACTATTGATTTCTTTTGAAGTCTGCATCTTTACTATTGACTTTCCCAGCAGTGGAGATATTTCCTGTATTTTTGTGTATCAGTCCTGCTGGGATCTGGAGCTGAAGCATAAGTCCTTGCCCTTTTTATTTGTATTTCAAGTGCTCTATCGTACTCATATAGCTGATAAAACGATTTCTATAAAAACTGAAGAGAAAGGTCATTTTTAACTAAATCCACAGTTTTCAGTTAAATACTACATTCATGTTAGAAAATTTGTCTGCAAAGTTGAGAATTTTTTTTTTTTTCCCAAAACATTTAAAGTTCAAAATCTTACATAGTTAAATCAGGAAACTTTTACCCTGAGCATAGACCCTCCAGCCTTTTTCCTCAGGGGTGCATCTTCACCACTTACTGCATCTCCAGAAATTGTTTCTACTCTCATAAGCCCCAAATATATAATTTCCTTTTCCCAGAAGTAGTGGAGGTGCATCCCATAAGATGCATTATTCTCAAGATGCTTCATTTACAAAGGTATTTGAGGCATTTCAGCTACAGGTCCCGTGAGGTGCAGTGAAAGAGCTCAATATCCTCCCCAGTACTTTCTGTCATGGTTCTGCTGCGTGCACTAATCCTTCCAAGTAGGTGACTTCAGTCCTGGGATTTTCTTTCTCATTCTATTGATCTGACCAAGTAATTTTTAAGCTCCTTGACATATTGTAAACCTTATCTACTCGTTCAGGCTTTTGCTGGAGGCCAGGAGTTGGAGGAGGTTGAATTTGATTTTGCAGGTGTGAAGGAATTCATTCGAGCTGGTTCTTAGTCAGTGCTGTGTCTTTTTAACTGATGCTTTATCAATCTTGTACATGCATCCAGAAGGAATCTGCACTGGGTCATTTTTTTATGGTATGAAAAATAAATAAAATTACATAGTGTCCCTTCATGTTTTATACCTCTTTCACCGGTGGAGTCTTATGTAAAAAATGGTGTGGATTCATCCGGGGTCACTAATTGTCCCAGAGGTCTGGTGGAGATGCCAAAAGGGAGTTCACCTCATTAGCTACATCAGGTGTTAGTTTGCCCTGGGCACATACTCTTTGTATAAAGATCTACTTGCAGTATTTGGCATTTTCTGGTGCCACCTCTGGATGTGCAGAAGCAGAATGGTGAGGGAGAGTCCAAGAACATTTTCCTTGGGAAAGATGTAATTTCACAGCTTTTCAGGATGGAATATACTTTGTGGGACTTCTTTAGAGGAACATGTTCCTTCCTTTTTAAAGAAAATATAGTGAAAGAGAGCAGTTAGTTAAAGAGCACATGCCTTGCTCTATTTGAAATTTGTTTTTCATGGCAGCAGTAGTGCTACAAAGCTAAAGGCTTGCTATAGCCAGATAGTTTAAATAGCAGAACTTTATTATTATATGAATCTAGCAATTATAAAAGAGATAGAGCTCCAAAAAATGGGTTAAAAAACTAACCAACTGCCTGATAGAAGTGAATATCTTCCAGACACAGTCTCCACCCTCCATTCAGATCATATCATGCCTGTAACTGTTAAGATACCTCTTGAGGATTTTAAGGCCAAAGAGACCATTACAATCAATGATTTATTGTGTCAGTAAGAGTATGCATTTCAGTAATCTCACCACATCCTTTCAGAAACATTTTAGATAATTTTTGCTATTACTGAACCATTAAAAAGGTAGGGATGAGTAGGAACTTAATACAGACCTTTCCCTTGAAAGCTTTTCTTAAGGTATCATTCACAGTTTGTGCATACAGAATCATTTGGTAAAGGATCAGTTTAATCTGATGTTAAACTCCAGGATTCTTTTTTAACTAGTTGGCTGAGAAAGAAGCTTTACATTAATTTTACGGGTGTCTGGGTGTTTTATTTCTGCTGAATGTTTTCTCCCCTTTCAATTTTTTTTTTGTTTTATTTACCAAAACATAGTGGTCTAGAAAAATCCTAAACTGGGTATTGAGGACTCTTACTGAATTTCCAAAGAGCTGATTGGTGTGAAGGTGATGTTGTTTGAATAAGCACTATATGTAAAATAAAAGCTTTCAGTAGTAATTTCCCCTTTGTGATTCCAGTTCATATGACCAGCACAGCCTCTTATTGTGCACACTGTGAATATTTGTGAGAATTTTTACAAAAATACCTTTCATTTGAGTGTATCCAGGGCTCATAATTTTTGATCTATTTCTCATTTTCCTCTAACTTGTTTCTCTCTTCTTATTTCACTCTTCAAGTTCTGTACTTTCTCTCCCATGTTGATAAAGGCTCTTTATGAATTTCTATTTCTTTTACATTCCTTCCTTTCCCCCCAAGTTCCTTTTTTCCTCTTTAGTTCTCTGATTGCTGCGGTGGGCTAAGGTTATAATTTAGTCTGCCTGTTCTGCTCTGCTGCATAAAAAAGTCCTCTCACTTCCTGGACAGTAAACAATTCTTGAGCCTGCCTGCCTGTCTTTTAGCTTACTCTTTTTTAACATTATTATTATTCTGGAGTCTTGTCCTGCTGCTACAGTGTCCTCTCATCATTCAGTGGAAGTGCCTTCCTTCCTCTGACCTCCCGGCCTTCCCTGCTTCATGCAATGTCTGGTGTTAGGGATTGTGAAGAGATGATCAACCCTGGGAGCACCTCTTCGACAGCCATACAGGCAGGGGTACCTTCCCCCTTTCCCTGCCCCTCCAGCTGTAATTTGAAAGTCTGAATTCTCATTTTAAAACTCAAGTCCCTGCAGAAGGATAGCTGCAGTAAAGCAGAGGCTGATTTGTTTTAGTGAAATGTGAACGAGAGCCAGCAAATAACACAGGAGATGGAATGAGCATCAGCAGGGAAGAACTGTCTGAGCAGGGGGCCTGGGCCACCTAAAACAGTTGCAGTTTGTGGTTGAGTGAGCTGTGGATCATGTACCTTAATGGGCATTTTTATGGTCAATCACCACTCAGTCAGTTTGTTAGGCCACTAAAGAGGTTTTTATAAACACTTTTGCAACTAAGGGTAACAGGTCAGTGCTCAGATCCTGAGTCTGACATGGATGACTTGAAGATGCTCAGCAACTAATTTAAAATCTTTAGAACCCTAATTCTGTAAAGTGGCAATGGCAATAACCTTTTAGCTGACCTTGCCCATTTAAGATTATGAAGTTTAGGAGCTGCCTGACTGAACAGCACCCAGACAGACACTGGACCTCATGGTGCAGAAACCACAAAAAACTTGAATCCACAAGCCAATGACTCTCTAGGTTTGTGACTTCTTAATGTGAAGCATCAAAACCCCTAATTCTACACTAGAGATCTTCAAAATCTGTGGTTTACTAGGAACTCAGATTAGGATTTTAATCTTGCAATTGAAACTCAAGCAAGTCCTCATGGCACAAGTAATTTCACTGATGCACACAAAAAACCGCTGTGGAACAAGGATTTTAGAGAAATGTAAAAAATCAGTCCAAAATGTGAAAATCATCAAGCAATTTTGTACACTTAATTCAAAGACACACCTTCTCTCCCCATTTTTCATAGAGAAACTATTATTATCCATATGTGCTTCTATATCTCTGCTTACTGTCCTAAGGAGAGGCACTGCTCCTGCATTAATAAAAGTACCTTAGCCTAGAAGAGAAAAGGAAACTAAAATGGAACGATCATTGCACATCACAGAAAGCACATACATCAATGCAGAAGTTACACAAGTTGCAGAAAGAGCAGATATGAACTGGGAGGGTCAGTGTTTCCCTCCTACAAACAGCTTGTTGGGTCTGAGGAGCATTTTTAATATCAAGAGACTTAAGTTTGCAAAAGGGTGCCTGGCACTCGATGGCTGGCTGGTTGCCACAACTGTAGGAGCAAACTCCAAAATTGTGAAGCACAAATACAGGCATAGCCTGGGGAAACAGATTGACTTGAACAATGTAGACAATCTGGTCCTCTCTCACATTTTACTTTATTTGACCTAATTACAGCTGTATTTCATTCAATGAAGTGCAGCAGAAGTGTAAAGGTTTTTTTCAACCAAGCTTACGGCAAAAAATCTGTTTCCTCTCCAACTTCAGGGAATAAAACATATTGTATAATTCCCAATTTTTCGTGAGGGTAAGTACTACCTCTAGTCATCACTCCTCATTCTTTATGCAGCTAAAAAGGTATCAATTCACTGTAGTCATCCCAACCTTATTAGGACATCAGCCTGACTCCTTGTCTACTGATATTTAGAAAAAACAATCTTTTTCCTGCAAATCTCTAGGACTAGTATTTCCTAATTAGTCTTCAAGCCTTTGTATGAGGAAATCTGAACTCATAAACACATTCTCTTTCACACATTTATGTAACCCACTGACAATGTGTATGAGATTTATTCTGGTATTCCCCGTTCTTATAATACTGAGTTCAGTGTCTGGCTTTTGCTATTGTGTATTGTGTTTCTAGATCTTGAGGTTGTTGATTTGGGTTGGGTTTTTTTTTTCCCGTCTATATAAGATGGTGCCATCACAGATTTGTGCACACACATTTCTGTTTGCATACATATAAATAACTTTTTCTCTCATAGAAGTATACCAGTGAATAAAGAATACACTATATTAAGGCATATGCCCTCCTTTTGCATGCATACTTCATCATAACCCCACACACATCCACTGTCCTACCATTAATGTAAGAAAAAAAACTTTGTGCCATTTACTATTATTTAGTATCTCTTGATATTTTTCAGTCTTTAAAAAATCTCAGATCCTCAAATACAAAAAAGAAATCGCAGGTGAAAAATTGCAGAGATAAAATTTTTTCTTTCAAGATGCTAATAAGCAGAAGGGACTGGAAAAATGTACCATTAGTATTTCTTATTTCTTTCTCTCTCATTTTATTTGCAAGATTAATTCAAAACTGAATAGTTGATGGGTAAGTTAGCATGGGTAGAAGTGAATTTTAAAATGGATTACATACCAATTTGAAGTTAACAACCTAAGAATAGGCCAAATCCACAGAGAATACTGAAACAAACATCAAACAGCATATTTCAGGACAGATAGTGCTAGGAATTAAAAAGGAAATTTGTTATTGATTCTGGGCTGCCTTCTGTGGCAGTCCCATTATTGCTCAAGTCTGAGTGGCTTGAAATTTTTCTCACACTGCTTTCCTTGTGTGCTGTGTGTCTTCATGGTCCCCTTACTGCTCCTGCCTACCTTTTTTCTCAAAGATGTTACTGTTTTCCAGTGGGTAGACTTGAGTGGAGAATTGCTAGGAGCCCTTCAGAGAAGGCCTAATCAACCTAAACAGCAAGTTTATATATATAAATACAAATTTAAAAATATATTTATGTTTATATTTATATTTATATTTATATTTATATTTATATTTATATTTATATTTATATTTATGAATCCAAGTTAATATCTTTAAGGAATTTTTCCTAGATGAGACAGGAAAGACTTACACTTGATGGAGTATGAAGTTCCCAGAGCTGATGAGAGAAGCAGAACTGCTCAGGCTTCAAAGTCAATGGACAAACCCTGAGTGTTGTCGAGTATTGTCCATTTCAGGGGCTTCATTTGTGCAGTACTGTGTGTTTTAGGTGACTTGTAGACCTGGCAATAGTGGTGCCACAGAAGGAAGAAGATGGGTCTTTTTCCTGGGCTTTAAAATAAAGAAAACAGGAGATTGAAGATTTTAGAAAGGGATCAGTGGCTGGGCAAGGAGTTCTGTAAAACTTGCACTGTATTTTTTTGGCAGCAGCTGTCAGTTTTGCAGCATGTCCTTCTATCTCAGTAAATGGGGAAACAATTTTCTACAAGTTAACACCTTGTTGAGGCTGATCAGGAACAGAGAGAAGAAACAGGATAGGACGGAGGGAGAAAATCAAAGGGGCATTGTTTTGGCAAGAAAATTAAGATATTAAGAAAAGAATAAATTAAATACAAAAAGAATTCAAAAGACTGGATTGTGTAATTATTCATACTCCAGCACTGAGAACTTTGGTAACAAATAATTGTTAAGTTTTCATTTTTGAATCCAAATTTGTTTTGATGGGTATTACTTAAGACTAATAAGACTGCTTACATGCTGAAATTATGAAAATCATTATAACCAATTTAGGAAGGCTCAGTTTGGCAAAATTGACTTTCTCAGGAATGTCATAATCTGTGCCATTGACAGCTTTGAGAATAATCTACATTATAGGTCATATTAAAACACTCAAAGAATAAGACAGAAATGTGTTGCTATCAACTACAAATCACCCAAGTACAAACGAAGAAAGTACACACTTCCTTAAAGATTAAGGCAAGAGGGGTAGAAATTGTTATGGGGACAATGGCATGGTCAAAATTTTACTCTGATAGTACTAAAATATCATAAATAGTGTGAACAATTGCATTGCATTCAACACTGGGGAATTCTGTATTATTTTGTACTATTCACAGTCAAAGAGAAACTGATCTGGAAAACCACGAG
The DNA here is from genome assembly GCA_013400915.1 of Pardalotus punctatus. Taxonomy (NCBI): domain Eukaryota; kingdom Metazoa; phylum Chordata; class Aves; order Passeriformes; family Pardalotidae; genus Pardalotus; species Pardalotus punctatus. The sequence goes on from VZTX01024381.1 coordinate 151,232, forward strand.
TGAGGTGTGCATGATCTTGTCTTCAATGCAAACAGAATAAATTCAGAATAATTTCTATTTATACCCTGTGCTTTAAAAAGGTCAGATTCTCAGAGACAGAAACAATTATGAGCTAAATTCACAAGGATAAAATACAATAAATGGAAAAATGTAAAAAATATTTGGAACTTGTTTATGAACATTTCACTAAATGCCAAAATGTCACAATCACATACTTTGGGGAAAACACTACGTTGCTTAAAAAACCACCCAACTCTGAATGAAAAAGATAGTAGCAAAATTTGAATTTACGTACATGCAAATGCATATAGAAGTTAAATGGAAACAAAGAGACACATGTAGAAATTTGTAGTCAGCAGACGTAAAGATAACACCAATTTTTTTTTAACCATGTCAAAACCACGAGAAACATAACAGCATGCTTAAATTGCCCTGAATTCTCAAAATTATTGAAATAAAGTTTTCTCCATATTACTAAAGCAAAGTTTTCTGTCCCAGATTTCAGAGTCAATAAATATTAACATCAGTGCTGGTTTTGGTTAGGGCTGAATTAGTTTTCTTCACAGTGGCTGGTAGGGGGCTATGATTTGGCTGGGGTTAAACCACGGCAGATGATAATCATGATGAAGAAATCATTGCAACTATAATCTAGGATAGTGTCAAAGAGAACCTCTAAAATCAGCAGATACAAGGAGCTTGCAGCTAAGAAAAAGAAAAGTAGCCATCAACGACAATCAATATTGATTGATTCTAGGAAGGCAGAGAATATCCCAGAGAACTTGAATAAAATCACAGCACTAGCAATACTTTAAAAAAGACAACAGGCTGATTTAGGTAATTACAGGTTTGTCAGCCCACCATCAGTTCTTGGCAAAGTAATGGCATGTGTGATACATTACTACAGTAATAAGAGTTAATGAGGGGGGAATAACAAATGCCAATCATCTCATTTTTATGAAAAGGGTATTGTTTAACTGAATTTATACTATTATTTAAAATGAAATTTCATATCTGTTTTATCAGTGTAATATTGTTGATATAATAAGACTTTCAGACATTTGGAATGATACTCACATGGTGTATTTAAGCCAGAGTGATATAAAATCAATGGGGCACACATTGAATGCATTGAGACCTTGTTAAACAATGGTTCTCAAAATCTAATTACAAAAAGAGAACTTTTTTCAGATATCTATGTTTCCCACAAGAATCTGCTCAGAAAAACACTGTTCAACAAATATATCCACAACTTGGAAATAAAAACCAGAATGTAATTATGGATTAAGTCTATAAATAACATGAGCTTGGGGGAGCATGGAAGGGAACAGATTGCTGAGTGATCTGGCTGTTTGAAGATATCAAGCAAATAGCATGCGCTTCAGCTGAGCCAAATCAAAGTTTGTATGTCTGAAAAATAAAAATACAGGTTATGCACATAGCATGGATGACTTCTGAAGGCAGTGGCAGAAAAGAAGTCATGGGGGCCATAGTCTTCATGCTTACTGAGCATGGTTCAAAAAGCAGTGTAACCTTTGAGCATTTAAATGTGAGAGAACTCAGCAGGGGTAGTGAGGTTAAATTAACTCTGCATTTGGCACTGGTGGGATTGCTGCTGGAATACTGTTTGGTTCTGGTGTCTACACTTCAGATGGATATTGATGAATTGGAAGGGATTCAGAGAAGAACCACATGAATGCTTAGAGGCTTGGGAAACGTGCCTTGTTGTGAAAAACTCAAGAAACTCTATTTAGCTATCAAAGAAGGCTTAGAGAATGACCTGATTGCAGTCTAAATATATCCATAGGGGGAAGGGAAAGGGCAGAAGGAATAAATTTGATAAGGCTCCGCACTGTAGCAAACTAAGGTGAAATAATGACTGGTAGTTCAAACAAAACAAATTCCAGCTAAAAATGAAGTGTGAATTTGAATAGTGAGCAAACTAACTTCTGGAACAACTTGCTAAAGGCTGCAGTAGATTTCCCATCACTTGAAGTTTTAAATTCAACATTGGATTTATCCTGCCTAAAAAGAAAAAAAAAAAACAAACAACAAAACAACAAACAAACAAAAAACCAAAACAAACCAAACAAAAACCCTCAAAAAACACAACCACCACCACCACCAAGAACACCAAAAGACAAACCAAAAAAACCCCAAAACCAACCAATCAACCAACCAAACAAATAAATAAAAAGAAAACAAAAGAAAACCATGAAAAAACCATTACAATTCTTGGATGTGGAATCAAAATGAGTAGAGTGAAGACCTATGCCTTGTGTTAGACATGTCATGCTAGACAATCACTGGGGTCCTTTCTGCCCTTAAAAAAATCCATGAATCTTTTTCTCCACACTGACTTCAGGGGATGAAATTGAGCCAAGAGAAATAGAGCCAGAATATAAAGTAAAACCCTCTAGCAGTGACTTCCATTTACTTCTGGAATGATCTCCCAAGATGAGAAGGGGGGAGGCCTTACTAGCTTATTTAAAAGAAAGGTAGTAAATACAGAGGGAGAAATATCTCAGTACTGAGACAGCAACTGGAGTGAAAAGCTCTTATTCTGTTTTTTCATAGTGTTGAGCATTTTACTAAGCCACAGCTGGAAATGAAACAATGTGTCTTCAAAATCTGGTTTATTCCACAAAGCTGTCAGTCCCAGATGTTTTTCTGTTGGGAAAAAGGTAACCCACCTTTCCAGTGGTGACCACTGCTCCCATCACTACTTTATAGCTTAAATTTAGAGCTGAAAGGTAGAGTTGGCCAAATACCTCCCCAGCAGAAACATGGAAGAGACATGAGGACACGGAGAGTGTTTCTCCGCCCTGTGTTGACTGGAGGTTTGTTTGAAACCTGTCCCTCTCATTATCCTCCCAGTAATTATTCATCTCCCACCCTGTCCCAACCTGTTTCTTGTAGCATCCTTTTTCCATGAGCTGCCATATCTTGCTTTCTGAGGGCAGTCTGTCTTTTAGTGGGACATGAAAGCAATGCATCAAAAAACAAGGTTGAGCCTTAATGAGCATGTCTGGCATGCATTGCTGTCAGTTTACATCTCGGTGGGTAAACATGGAGGAAGACAGGCTATTTCAGCTAAGAGTAAATATTCCCACAAAAAGAAATGGATGTAAATTTTCTACAGACAACTTTCTGCAGTATTCTCAGGAAAAGCCTAAATAGCATAAAGATAGATTTTGATATTCTTACTGTGATTACCTACAGCATCAAAGAACTGATGGGCTGAGGTTCTTTCAGGTTGTGTGTTTCTGTGAGACAGACTTCCATTTCTAACTTTACATTACATATTCCTCTACTTTGGGAGGTCTCTGGTGGCTGTGTAGTTCTTATGCAGTATAAATCCATATGCCTAATGCAGTCTGTCGTATTTAGAAACTCACTGCTCTTGTATTCATGGCATGCAAGCATCTGTCACTCAAACCTGCTCATAAATCTAAATTCACTAATAGGACTTCTACATGTCCCTATTTATCAAGGACTAGAGTGGTGACCCTGGACATAAATGGCAGCAATGATATAGTTGCAGTTTATAAAGTGGTAAAAATTCTGTTGCACCAGAAAGCTGAAATTCCAAATTAATAAAAACTCCTGAAAGCCTGCATGTTAGCAGTAATTTTCAGTGAGAGGAAAACTAATTTAAAAAGAAAAAAAAAATAAGCAGCTATATCTCTTTTTCTAAACCCTGTTTATGACCACAAAGCCTGAAAACATACTCAGTTTTATGATTCCCAAAATATAAATTGCCAGACCTTTTGGTTTCTGTCTGCTTGTTTTTCTCTTGGAGGGAAAAAAAAAAAAAAAAAGGAACAAAATTATGTGCTAGCCTAAAAGGTTACTTTTCTCTGAAAAAAGTAAAAAATAGCATTGTTATAATCCATATTCAGGCTGTGACAGTTGTCTGAATTTTGGTGATTCTGAGTGTTGGTGACTCCCTCCAAAAGCAACGGGACACCAGTGAATGACACTTGGGATTTTACCTGGGATGGAGATTTCCCAAATGAAAGTTATTAAGGAAGTGCTGAGCAATATTCACAGATACTGGAATCCTTTATCCTTGCTCTCTTGAGCTGGCTGAGTTCTGCTGGCTTGTGCTCCAGGCAAAGTTACAGTGGTTTTGGTAGTGCAGCTAATTGACTGAGGCTACAGCATTAACTTGCTGTTGATGAGGTTTAATTGCAAGTGCAGAGTTTGCTGCATTAACATCATTTTCTGAGCACTCGCCACAGCTGACTGCATCGTGGGCTAATGCCAGGTCTTCTCCTATCCCAAACTAAAATAACATGAAACCACAAGTAAATCCCTTTTCCCTAAGTGTGTGTGAATGATTTTTTTTCTCCCTTCCAGAGCATGCTGAAGGCACTCCAGTGGGGCAGTTTGGGAGGTCACCTTGTTGAGCAGACCCCAGCATTAGGATTGGATTTGGCTCCAGCTGAGGATCAGCGTAACTCAATACCCATCAGGCACTGGTGACACTTAGGTGTGGTCTTGAATATTTTCTCATCCCTTTTCTGGAGAAAAGTGAGGATTTAGGTACCAACAAGCCTGTGACCATCAGCTTAGGTGCAAGGCTGGTGTCAGGCTCCCAGTCCAGGAGTTCTGTTCTGTGGGCATGGCCTGGGTTTGCTGCATGAAAAAGCCCAGGAGCTTTTTCCCATGCAGTTAAAATGTGTGTGGTTTACATCATCCCACTGAGGGCTGAAGCTCCTCAGGGAGCAGGATGTTGCAATGTGAAGTGCAGCAATGCCAAAATATTTTAAAAGTCTGAGCTTTAGCCAATTACTTTTCAAGGACAGGGTATTCTCGACTCAATCTGTGTCTCTGCAGCAAGCACATCTCTGACTCATCAAAATCTTCCCAAAGCTGAATTGATTTCTTTTTTCTTGCTTTTTTCCTTTCACTTTGGCTACCAAAGTCAACAGAACAACTATGATTTCCCCTCTCAGCAGGCAGTTTATGACGGCTCAGTGGCAGAACTACTGTTTGGAAGGGGACTTCCCTCTAAGGTGGCTTTTCTCCAAATGCCAGGGAACATCTTTGCAGAGCTTCCCCAGGGCACCCAGGACAGAGCAGACCCAGGAAGGATTCCCTTTAATCACTCACTTCAGGTCTCTTGTTGCTATTTTTTTTGTGCAATGCACAGTCCTTCTGAGTCTTGCCCCTCATGTGCTGGCACCTCTGGGGATGTTTTGGGTGCAGACCTAAACGTAGCCCTCTCAGCCTTAATCCTCGTGCTTTCTGGAGTGACATAGTGAAAAGCTGACAGTTGCTGGTAAGCTGTACTGTATTTTACCACCCTTCTTGACCGCAAAGAAAAGGAAATAAAGGAGTTGGTTGTATCAAAGTTCCCCAAAACTGTGTACCCTTCTCTTGGTCCTTTTTTTTCACAGGGTATCCCACCAGTTTTCTCAGAAATAGAGTCATCCCTGAAGATCAGTGATGCTTGAAAAAAGTATAGAAAACAGTGTGTTTCTGGTATTAAACTTGACTTTTTGGAAGTTATTCTGTGGTTTAGACTGGACCTTGAGCATGCTTAGAGCAGGATCCTACCACAAAGCTCAGAAGCAGAGCTGGAGTCTAAAGGTTGTATGTAAGAAACGTGTCTCTGTATGAGCCCAGTTCCAAGGACGGAAGACACTTTCAAAGCCTGCATTACATTTTGATTCATATTTAAAATACCTCAAAATGTTAGTTTACTAAATATTTTCCTTTACACTTAGTCTCTATGCACTATAAATAGTAAAAAGACTGATTAATCTTTTACGATTCTATTTTTAGCACAGGAAATCTTATGTTTCTATTTTCCTGATTATGCCAGCACTGATCACAAATCTGCTTCATGATATGCTTAAAAGTGATACTGTGCTCCAGTTTCTGGACAGTAAGAAAAAGCTAACAACTTTAATGCCTCAGAGAGTAAAACATGCGAAGGATCATGGAGGCAAAGATGGAAAAATAAGGACAAGGATAGGAAGAATATAAAGTAAAACTTTTTTTGGTAGTCCTAAAGAGCAGGTCCTTCCAAACAAGAGGGAAAGCACTGGTAGAGCCTGTTCTCCCTTTTTCCATCTATTTCCTAGGCAGTGGATTGATAGAGATTTGTATTCTCCAGATGCAAATCTGAAGTCATGTACTAGTGCACACTCAGACAAAAATCACTTAAAAAGAAAATAATAATCCTATTTGCTGGATAATTAACAGTGAGCAATATCATTTTGTGATGTATATTTTCATTGAAATTCTTTATCTCATAGAATTATGGACAGAAAATATATTTCAATTATACAGCTATGCATGTCTTTATATTAGGTGGAAATGTTTTAATAGATGTTTCAGTTATCCATTTATTGATCTCAATGTATTTTTAATATGCGGGCAGCGGTCTCTGCTAACTGAGCTATATCTGCTTCTCCCTAGTTGAGTTCCACAAAGTAAAAATAATTCTTTCTCTCTTTCAATAAATAGTATATGGTGGGCTTCTGTCTTGTGGGCAATATGTGCTGTGAGCTGCCTTTCAATTTATGAGATTAATCTGTGCTCACAAAGGGAGATCTGAATGTGAGCAGCAAAAGTTGGCTATAGAATGCAGGAGAAACAATATCAGAGAGATATGTTGACCTAGGACTTTTTTTTCTCTTTCACACACTATTTGAGCCCTTCTTTTGGCAGAAAGAAGTCCAAAGTGGAAAACCATCTGTTTGAATAACTGTTTAAATAACAGTGTTGTTCCTTACTTCTGCCCCAAAAAGAGATTTCCCAGAATTTAAAAAAAAAAGAACAAACTAAAAGAATATTTAGTTCAGCTATGAGAATCTGGGCTGGACCTCCTTTCTTGTGACCTCTATAGGAGGTCACAGATGTCTGTAGGATCTCTATAGGAACTCTGAGGATCCTGAAGATCCTCACTTGGGCATTGTGACATCCTATGTTTGGGATATGGTGAATAAGATAACGATTTTCAGTGTTTGCGATTACACATATTTAGTTTAGACAGATGAATGGGGGAGGATTTGTTTTCATCCATTCCAGCTGTGTTTTCTCCAGCCATGGGGCTGACTGGTTCCTGATTACAAGTGTTTTGCATCCCAGTAATTCCACAGGGATGACCTCTGTACCAAAATACACCTCCCATGAAGCACTGCATGCTACAAGCTACAAGCATTTCTAGTTCCTTGCTTGATTCAAAAGTCAAGTGAACTTCTAGTCACCTGATTCAAAATCAGTGAGGAACTTTCTCTTAGCCTTTTGATGTGGGTGAAGTGTGATAAGCTCTACATTCTGAATTATTTTTCAGTGCAGATGTTTTGGTCGTTTGAGCGCTGGGATAACTGGGAACCTTTATCCTGTGATGATCTGGCTTACTCCAGCAGTTAGCTTTGCATTTTTTGTCTTGTTCTTTGTTGGTCAAAGGGAAAAATAATTCCTATTTTGTAGAAAAGGCTGTGGATTGATTGTGGTTATTTCCTATGTTAGGGTTCTCAAAGTAAATATCCCTTGTCCTGGTGAAACTGGGATCTGATTATGTGAAATATCTTTGAATATATAATCTTTTATAGCATTGCCAAGAGTGCCGACATGGGACATTGACAATGAAAACATAAATGTTATGAGATTTCATGTACAAAGGCAAAACACAATAAGAAAACCATCCAAAAAAGGTATTAACTTACACATGAGGCAGGAATCCAAGGAAAAGTAACAGCAGAGAAAAGTGAAAAGAAAGATGGTCTGTGTCTTCCACTTCCAACTGGGCAGACAGTGAGCAACAAGAGGAACCAAGGAAGAAATGAAACTTGTAGGTGCAAATGACAAGCTCAGTATCAGAAAAAATTTGGCTATGTTAGGAGTGCTGAGCATGAAGCTGGAGGGTGATAAAACCTGACCCTGAGATGAGCTCAACTGGTTAGAGCATGGTGCTAATAACACCAGTGCTGTGGGTTCAACCCCTGGGTGGGTCATTTACTTAAGAATTGGACTCAATGATCCTTGTGGGTCTTTTCCAACTCAGAATATTCTGTGAAAAGCCATGAAAAATCCTCTGAACGGCACAGCAACCAACTCAGTAGGAAATGTGACAGATACCTCAGTGCAGTGAATTTGATCAGGCAGATGAAGATACTGCTTCTTGTTATTACTGTTTGACCCCTTGTCTCCATTTCCCAGAATAATAAGGGGGGAAAAATGAAAAGAAAAAGCTTTTTTTCATAGAGAAAAGAATGTCCCTTGTGCAACATCTTTTACCTGCTTAGCTCTAGCCTGGAGGTTATATCAAGTATTTTTGGTCTCTAGTCATGCATCTTTAATCAGCAGATCCACCAGAGGAGCCGGGTGGCTGCACACCCTGTATCAACCCAGGATGGCCACCATGCCCCTGGCAGCCATGAGTCCATCCTCAGGGGCAGCTGCAGCTCCAGAGGGACTCCAGGGAACTAAGAGGCATCTTCCACTTGAAATCCAGAGCAGAACTGCATGTTTTTCTCTCCCACCACCTCAGCTCTGTTGCGTTGATACACCCGTCATCTATCCTGGCAGGAATATGCTGCAACCAGCTTTATTTCCTAAGCCTGTCCTGGTTTGCATCAGTTGCAGTTGTATGCTGAGTATTATTATATGGCAGAGTTTATTCTTTCCTATGCTGAGGTAGATCTGCTCTGCTCTCACAGAGCCTGTTGCCCACAAAACAGGAGCCCACCATCTACTATTTATTGTAAGGACAGTATTTTATCATATAATACAGAGCATTGACATGCCTTGCCACCTCAGTGCAAGACTGGCTCATGAGGTAGGGAGCTAATATTCTCATTCATACTTACATGATTTTGGGGATATATTTCTCCATGCAGAAATATGCCAGGAGGGTGTAAAAAGGGTAGTTTTCCTACACAATATAAAAATGATCTTTCATTGTTCTGTGAACTTGGGGTTTTCCATGCAGAATGCATGAGTATATTCCTGAAAACTGAGAAAAAAACCCAAGTTCTCATCTCATACTGGGGAGAATTAAGAGCCTGTGCCCTATGTATAATTAGTTGACCCATGCATGGAAGACAAAAGGTGGGAGAAGCAGTACATGCATCTATAAAATAGACTGTTTTATTAGTGAATTTTCATAGGAGTGGTCATAAAATTGCTTATAGAGGGGAAACAGGATGTTGCACTTGGTAATGCACTGAATGAAAAACTGAGAAATATGAAATCCATTCACAGCTTTTTGAATTTGTGTATTTTGCAAATTTGCTTCTTTTTTTTTAACCCATGTCCTTCTATCTCAGCAAGTTCCTTTGTAATCTCTAGGTTCAGTAAACACATCACAAAAAATATGCAATTCCATGGATGAACTCTACATTATGCCATGCTATATGTAAAAATGCAATTGAAAGGATAATTGTGCCTTTGTGTTAATCCGCTGTAAGAAAAACCTGTAATCTGCCTGAACAGAATGTATAGGCTATTAACTTGTTTCTACACCAGTCTTTTGACAGCAGGCCATGAGGCATTAATAAATAGATATATTTCTCATGGGTTTGTGATTCATTTTTCCAAACTTATTAAAAAAAATGCATCTGCATGAGCGGAGGTGAAAGTTTTAAAACAATAAAACTTTCAGATCTATAAAAATGACATACTTATAATTGAATATTTCTAGGGCACTTCTCCTTTATTATGTAGGTATTATAAAGATGACATGACATAATGTCTGTATATTGTGGGGGAAGCATTCGTGTATGTGTCTGTGTGAGGGTGGCAACACAGTGCCACGAGCTCTCCAGCAATTAGCCCCTAAGATTGTGGCAGTGATTCACACAGAGAAGCAAAATCAGGAAAATTTAGCATTTCTGTCATTTTTTATGAGCTCTTCAGGGATAAAAGAAATAAATACAAGTGAGAACCCTTTACCTTCTGTGGAGTTATGGACTTGCTTTGTATTTTGACAATGTTAGTAATGTCATTCTCTGTGTTTTGACTATCAGTCATTCACTGTGAGTTCATCTTAACATCATTTCCACTTTTGCCAGCACCTCCTTGCCATTGGGAGAGTTCTGGAAACCAAACTGCTACTGCTAGTGCTTTTTCCAGAAGACTCTTTCCCTTGAATAGGAAATTAGTGCCTGTATTTTCCTTTCCAAGACAAATGTATGTCACACTGTAACCTAAGAAAGAAGTCTTTAAGAAGATTCTTACTTAAATCCATGCCTTTGCAGCTAATGATGTTTGGGAGAATGTCACCTTGCTAGAATTGGTGCTGTGTTGACTTTTTCCTTTCTGTTGGGAATGGGCTGCATTCTAATTTAAGAATCTCTATAATTTCCTAAGCTGTCTTCTCAAATGGTCTATTTTAAATACTACAATCAATGTGAACCTCTTATTTTCAATAAAGGATGTTCTGAAGTCAGGTGTGCCTACTAGAATGGATGAGGAGGAAATCATACAGCAGAGAAAAAAACCCCAAACAAATACACAAAGCAAAAAGCGAAGGTAAAGTCCATGTTATTACACAGCTACAGTAATTCATGGTATGTGGTCTCTTCTAATTACTAACTGAGAGCTTGTTTACGGATGGACTGAAGACAGAAGCTGCTTGCTGTCAATGCCTTAGCAATTGTAAAACTAATTATACCCCGCCTTAAATGCAAATAATTAAAAACAAGTGTCTTTTCAGTCCATTGTTCCTCTGTTTATCATTTTGGAAATGCTTTATCTGGGCATGGGCACATCTGAGCAGGAAAAACAGGCAATAATTACAGAAATCACAGATGTTCCAAACAGCCTGCACCAGTGGAATTTCTCTCCGGAAGTCTGCAGAGGTTTTGCCCCTATTTTTTACAGCATCTGTTAGAACAGTTGGATTAATGATGCCTGTTTATAGGCATAATACCCATTGTAACATCTCTGAAAGTATCATGCTCCTGGAGCAGGGTTCAGTTCCATATTAAGATGCATTCATTGAGTGTCTGCATTCAGGGCTCACTGGGAGCCTCTGCAGTTGGGGAGATTTGGTCACAGCAATGACCACATCCACAGAGCTGCTCAGCTGGCTGAACACAGGGAGCTGAGCACCTTCCCACACTCACAGGAACCCAGAGCTGCACATTCGGAGGGCAGGGGGAGGTTTTGGTGCTTGCAGGTGAGCAGTTTCCGTAGTGGGCAAAGTCCTTCAGTGATCTTAGCAATGTTTGAGCCACTACACATTCACACCTCAGGCTGTTACAGTAACAAATTCCAGCTCTAGTCTGGAACTGAACATCTCATCCAGGGCTTTACCATCCTGGCCTTTGCGATGGTCCTTGGCTCAAAACGCTTGGAACAGCAGTCATTTAAATTTGTACACTGTAGGTATATGGGCAGCCTCTTAGAGTGGATATCCTCTGCTCCCTCTGGAGTCCATGGGCACAAGAGGTGCTTGACTGCTAGACATGTTTTATGTATCCTGTGGTGAAGGAATATTTTAAAATTAAATAAATCATAATCTGTAAACACTTGCTTCTCTCTGGGTTTTATGAACAGAATCAGTTTGAAACCCCAGATGATTTTCATTACACTGGCTTAATGAAGCATTAATAACTGCACCCAGAGTCTCGGCTGCCATTACATCAGAGTCACTCCTCTAAGTGCAGTTACTCTTGTGTGATCCATCAATTCATCCACAAATTAAGAGAGGTATCCACTCAGGATGCAGCAAATAATTTCCCAAACTCCAGAAGTGATACTGAGTAGGTTTCATTGGTTACAAACAGAGATCTCTCACATTGCACAAACTGTGCTGTCTTAGGAGTTTTGTTACACAACATCTTCTAGATTAGTTTAGTCTCATGTAGCAGGAAGCTTTAGTGCTCTGAAGCGATGTTAGGGGCCTAAAATACTCTGTATTGTAGAGAGCTGAAGGTTGTCTCTCCAGCGTCTGTCCTTTTATCAACAAATTGCAAAGGCTTAGAGAATGAATCCCATAACTTAAATAAGACACTGGGGCTTATATCCAGTATGAGAAAAACCTTCAAGTCCCTGCCTATCCAGTAAAAAATATTTATGGTTTTCTGTTATTTCTTTTGGATTTGATTTTTGCTTTTGGGTTTTCTGTTTGTTTGTGGGTTTTGCTTCTTTGTTTTCATTGTGGTTAGGTTTTTGTTTGTTTTTGTTGGGGTTTTTTTGTGAGTTTGTTTGTTTGGTTTTTGAAGTGGATTTTTAGGATCCAAATACTATTTGGAATCAGAGGCTTCAGGCAGGCATCAAACTGAAAGACAACAGTTTTTAACCTTCTAGTCAAGACACTTAAATTGCAAGAGATTTCCACCGTACATTTTCTTGTGGAGGAACAAACAAACAAACATTTGTGGAAGCATTTTTTGTGCTTCATCAGGCTGAGTACTGATAGACAATTACGTTTGCATTTCAAGGAGTAGCGCATGCCTGAGTGGGTCATTACAAGCAATTTGTACAGGAGCATAGGGAGGATTTTGCTGAAGAGGGAGGGCTGTCTGTGCCACTTGTGAAGAAAAAGGGAAGTGTTAGATGAGAAGGTACTGCTGGATCTTTCCTGGAGAGCTTTCAGATTCCATGGAGGATTTTCCAGTTAGTTGAGAGGTTGCCCACACCTGACTGGGATCACCAAACACACAATCCTGTAGTGAGAAACTGCATAGGATGCCTCTGGAGCATTTCTGAGCTGCTTGCATCTGCAGGAACTTTGGAGAATCCTCTGAAGTCAGAGAGTTTCTGAGTGGTCTGTTCCCGCCCTGCTTTTGCCTGCTGGAAGGAAACAAACAAGCCCAGGTATGTGGCCAGCGAAGAGCAGGAACATCACCATCTGCCATGTAGAACCCCTGGGAAGGGAGCAAAAATGACTTGGAAAGCTGTCTGAACAAGACACTGGGGACGGAGAGAGCACATTAAAATCTGTTGAGGGTTTTGGGAGGAAAATGGAAAAATAACTGCTTCTTTTTTCAAGAGCTGACTACTTGCCCTGTGAAAAGGTCTGATGCTTTCAGATGACGTCCTCATCTTCTAAAAGCATGTTCCAATTGGTGATACATGCTTGGACAATTTGCTCTGAAAAGCAGGAAGGATCATGTACAATAGCAAATTGCAATCGTGATCCCTGCAAGTTAACAGTGACTCAGAATTCATCAGGTGGCCCTCAGTGATAGGTACCAATTCCATGCAGTCCTGGAGACAGTGTTGTGTCATTCTTTTCTTGTGCTGCTAATTTAGATTAATGGCTCTTATTGTTGGTTGTCAGCTTTGACTGATTGAACAGTAAAGTTACATTTCATTTTTCCGCTTTCCTTATGACACTTGATGAGAAAAAATACAAATGAATTCACATTTAATTGGAGCATAGAATTCTTTTTTTTTCCGGTTTCAAGAACATACACAAAGAGCTGTGTAAAAGCAATGTCTAGGCTGGCGATCACATTACTGTAAATTCTCGAAATGTTTGTTCTTTCTGTCTGTGGTGAGCAGTTGAGACAGAAGTTGTTTTTCAATGACAGTTTATCACTTCCTGGGATTCTGTCAATATCTACAGAAAGAACTGTCATATTCCTGCAAACAGATTTTTTTTACTACTTCAGTTCTCTCTCTGGATTAATTTCCCTCTTCTGTATAATCTTAATCTCACTCTCTCTGACCTACCCGCAGAGAAGGGAAGAAAGCTTGACAAAGAGGGCAGGTGTTAGAAATCAGTGCATGTGCAAATTTAATTGCATACAAGGAAAAATGTCAGTCCTAGAAGCTGATCAATCAATCAGTGCTAGCAAATACCCTCATGGAATTTTGCAAAAGATGAAAAATGGAAAGAACAGAAATGTCCTTACTGGGTTTTTTCTGAGCAGGGAAATGGTTTCATTCTTCTCTCCTGCACCTCAAAATATCATTTTGGTCAGTGCTGCAATGCTGAAGGACACCAGTGGTGTGACTTTGAGCTGGTCAGTCACAGATTCCTGGATGTTATGGGGAGTCGAGTTCAGTGGAAAAGCCTGTTAAACTGCTTGAAGTAGTGAAGCAGCTTCAAACCCTTAAAGCACCATCCAAAACATTGGGCTGTAGGTAAAGCAGAATAAATTAATTGAAGTGTTTGTTCTGCAGAGAGAGTGAAGAAAATATTTCAGGTCTGTAGGCTTTAGGGCTTGAAAAAAGAGGAAAGCTAAGAAGAGGACTAGCAAGGGGATAGTAAGAAGAAATTTGCAGGGTGGAATAAAAACCATGAAGTGACAGACTTCCTTATTTCTGGTAGTAATTTTTGACCAAGGATGTTACTTAATTTAGTTTATTGCTTCACTGCTCAGGAAAAACAGAGCCTGGGTATGTGCTTTTTCAAAATAGAAGAGTATACACTGAAGAGATTACCAGTCTCATATCACTGGTGATTATGTTTTTCTCACACTGTAAATGAACCTCCAGGACACTAGATAATGGATCACAGTCTAAACCACAAGGAAAATAAATCTTCTAAGTTAAGTCGATTCTTTCAAAATAAAGCTATTTTTTCAAGATGTCAAATGCTTTCAAAAGGACCCCATTCCCTGATCTTCTTGAACTACTTAAGGCCAGGTTTTTATATCTCTGCTGGGTCTAAACTAACTGATCCTAAATCACACTTTTAAATTCTTTTTTGTTTAAAGAAACAAATGTATTCTGTACATCTCATTTTCAAGAAAACCGATCGGACATTGTGTCCAACATTAGTGCCTGACCAGATTTGGAGATATTGCTAATTACTGACTGCTCCACACTCCTTGAGAGCCTTCAAGGTAGCAGCCACTACACCTGCCTGAAATGCTAAATAATCAGACTCCCTCAATTTCATGGTAACCTACTTTCTCTTAAGTCTTTACATTTGTTCCATTTTCCCCTGAAATAAATTCCGTGCTGGTAAACATCACCGTAACAGACAAAATGACAAAATGCAGATGTCTTGCTGTGTTTCAGCACGAGAGGTTCAGTGATTGTATAAACAGTTGTAAGGGCAGGCCTAAAGGTTATTGGGAGCAAAAAGTGATGAGCCTGTGAATGCTGTCCAGTAGGGCAGATAATGGGACACGTCATGATGTGGGACAGACTCCTTCCTCTTCCAAGGTCTGAAGAACTAAGTGTGATTTCAAAGAGTTAATTTTTTTTCTTTCCTTGCTCTAAAAGTGTAGAAAAATCTATTGCAGCCCTTCAAGGAAATGCAACCCATTTGCGTCTACTTCAGCCAGTGGACGAGTGTGCAGGACAGAAAGGGATATGTCCAGGAGGAGTTAATAGTCCCAACCACTTTCTCCACTGCATTTTAAAAATCTCTTTAGAAGAAAGTTTCTTAGTCACTCTGGGATGTTTTTGCTCTGCAATCAGGTCATTTTTGTCCCTGGTCAATGAGTTTTGCTGTTACTGGAATGTAAGCCATCAGACCTGTCTGGTCTTTTTTTCCATAAAAAGTGAGCCTGTGGTTTTCAAAGTGCAAACCATCAGCCTTAAATCAGTACTTTGCTAAAAGGCCACTGGCAAGAGCATTCTGGAAAGTTTAGGGGTGAAAATAGCACTTACCTATGAAGTTATTTTGTGAACTCAAGTTGATATAAAGCAAATAATTCAGGAAAGGATTAGGCACTTACATGAATATGAATAACATCAGCAGTTGCACTGGGAAAGAGAAAATTTACAGGGGTTATCAATCCTTACGCTTCAGAGCATGGGACCATTTGTGGGAAGAAATATTTTTCTACCTATACAGCCCTTAATCTTCAGAGGCCTCAATGCTTGACACCAGCCTTTAAAGCATCCTGGAGTGACTTGGAATGAGAGGCACAGCAAAACTCAGAGCAAGGTGGATGAGTTTCTCTAGGAGGTTAGAAAGGCAGAAGGGCTGGCAAATCCCATGGATCTCCGCTAGTCCAGAAGCAGGGGCTTAACACTTCAGATGTTTTTCTAAGAAACCCTGAAATGTGGATTTCTGTTTCCAGCTGGAGGGCAATAATTCTTTAAGTGTGTTGAGGGTCACTGCCAGGATTCCCTCAGAGATAAATACTGGAGACCTTTCCATGTCCCACCTTTGGCCTGGTGAGCATTTTATTGAGCCACAACTGAATAATAAAGAATTGGGAGGAAAGCCCTCCTTTGCTCTAGTGGTACACACGACCACCCGAATTATGAATTCCACATCCAGATGTGGAGAGCTCATGCTGTCCTCATCCTTCCCCCTCAAAGTTACACTCCCTGGGGACACAGAGTCACTAACAGCGTGCACAGCTGCAATGTTAAATTGGTAAAGCAAAATTTATGGAAAGGCCAAGAGAACTAAGTTTGTACTGTAATGACACTCTGAATAGTAATTTTCTGCTGCCTTTCTCAGAAGGTAGAAATGAGAGATTTATCATGAGTGTAACTCTGCCAAACTATGTCGAGCTGCATGGGGAGGGGTTGTCCCTTGTGATGTTGTCTTGACTGAGGGGAGAGGGTCTTATCTTAAATGGCTTAAAGTACTTGTTCCCCAGCCCAGATGATAAAATGGAGCCTAAGGCTCTGAATGTCCTCCAGGGTTTCCAGTGGGAGTATTTCATTGCCAAAAATACAACACGACCTCATGCTTGCCAGCCCTCATTTGCCTTGATGTCTCGAATGCAATATCCTGGATTTCATCAGGAGATACCAATCCGATATAGGGAGACAGTGAAGCCCAGGGAATTATTTTGAATTCAAACCCTCTTAAGCACAGCATCATGTCATGGTGAAACCACCAGCTGAAATGAAGACTGACAGTTTAATTTCTTGAAGTACTGGAAAAGAAAAGACATCTGCCATGATGGCTACTGGCTCCCACAAGCTGATGGTAATAGACTGTGAGGTCCTTTACAGCTGAAGAAATTAATCCTTTTTTTCCCCTAATATACCTGTCATTTTCTATATGAGTAAGTATGTTTTTTAGAATCTACAGCATGGCTATTTTGTATCCCTATCCTTTCTCTGTCTGCCTGTAATCCCTGCTCTGCATGGATTTTACAAATTTACCAGTGTAGACTACCTTGTGATGAGGCAGAAGTGAGTTTGGCCAACAACAAAAACAAAGATTTGAAAAGATTTGCTCAAAAATTTGCTTTGTTTTGTTTTAAATAATCATGTCTTAGTTGAAAACAAACAGGAGTCTTACAAATAAGAAAATATTACTACTACTATTGCTATTAATAAAACCCAACAAGTAATAGTACATCTCCACATGGCATGGCATTTCATAAATGGATGTCTTCTTCCTTGACTCAGTGAAAACTTCCAGTATCTTGAATCTATGATAGAAAATTACTTCAAAGGAAAAAAAAAAAAAAATGGGATCAGGAAAAGTAACTGTGAATTTGACAAGCAGCCGAGCCAGAGCAGTCAGGTTACGTGGGCACTTGTAGCTGTCGCCTCTCCCACCAGAACAGCAGCAGCTCCCTCAACTCACCCCGCTCTTCTGTGTGCCTGTGGCTTCCTTGGATCCCTGCCCTTGCAGGGTGCCAGCTCTCCTTCCCAGACAGGGTGTGCAGCAGCTGAGGGCTCCCTGCCCCTCGCTGGATGGATCCAGTCATTTGTGGTTCCCTCCTGCATCCTGGCGGTTCAGTAGAACTTGCAAGACGTCACTATTCCTGGGACTTATCTCCCTTTCAAATGTGTTTGAAATTGGCAAGTGTGTTCAAAAGTAATTAAGGGAGGAATGACAGACAGTTTGACAAAGTATCCTATTTCCTTAGGAAATCAGGCTAAATAAAGGGGATTGTCATGTAAAAATCATAAATTTTGCCCAAACAAAACCTTCTTTTGTTCCCTTGGGCATCAAAGATTAGCAAAACCCGGAGGAATTTTAAACTTCAATTTCAACTTCAGAGCTTGCACTAGCAGTTTACTATTGAATTGTCAATTATCTTGGTCTTTTTAATTAACTCTGCTTTTAGGCTCTGGTACAATATTTATTTATTCTGTTTTTAAAGCAAAAAAATGGAACATCGGACTTAATGGAAATAAAACTGGCTTTCCATGGAGGGAAAAAACCCATAAACATAATTTCATCCAACATTTGAAGTTTTTTTTTTAAGGTTTTCCATTAGTGTGGTCTAGCAAATGACAAGAAAGTGATTGTTTTCTAATATATCCTCTAGGCTTGTTCCCTGCTGATCAATGCTTTATTTGTAGGCTTTTCTACCGGGCCCATTTACTGGATGTTTTTACTCTGGCATGGTGGAGAACTGATGGAGCTGTGTGGCAGCCCATGGTTTGTGTGTATGTAACTCCTCAGACAGATGTAGCATCTGAAAATAGAATCGCAACTGACCCCAAGCAAAGAAAAGTCAAAAAGTCTTTGCTGCTTGAAGTTGTGAGCAAAGGACAGAAGAGCTCAAGATCACAGCACATAAAGTGCAGCAAACATTGGTGAATCCTCACACTCCCCGCGCAGGTAAATGCAGAAGTTGGAGGTGGCAGTTTGGTCATGAAGATCAACTGAGAGCAAGAGAGACGGAATAAAGGAGCTCTCTCCTCCTTTGGCTCGAGCCTCAGTTTTCAGGATCATCTTTCCCACAGCACTTTTGTAACTCAGTGTGTGCTGGCACTTGAGTTCCGTGCTGAGAATTGGCTGAAGAGTCACACATCCACAGGCTGAGCTGGGGAGCAGAGCACCTGTA
This sequence comes from Pardalotus punctatus, assembly GCA_013400915.1. NCBI lineage: Eukaryota > Metazoa > Chordata > Aves > Passeriformes > Pardalotidae > Pardalotus > Pardalotus punctatus. The sequence continues at coordinate 169,870 of VZTX01024381.1, forward strand.
TATTGAGGCCCTAACCTCTCGTGTTCTTTATGGTTTGAGAGATCAGAATTTTCATGTAGGCTTTTCACTGCAGAATGCTGAAGCAGAGGCAGAGTGAGACCAGTACTGCCTGAAATTTGCACAGATAAAATCGGATTTTATTTTGGAATGTATGTGCCCAAGATCTTCTTCCCCCACACCAAAACAGTCACAAGTTTGCCTGGAGTACTGGAGAAATGGGATGTCTTTCAGGAATTCCTCATGATTTTTCTGACACACTAAGATGAATTTTCCTAAAAACTAGTGCTTGATATGAGATCTTTTCACAATCAGAACCAACAAAACCAACCACTTTTTTTTTTCCTTTTTTTTTTCCTTTTTTTTTTCTGGTGTGGCACAGGGCCTTTGGGATGTTTTATTTAACAATTCCGTGAAACTGGATGCCCAAGGTTTATTTATTTTTCTCTCTCTCTGCGTGAGTTTCAAAACTTTTGACCACTTCTTCATTTCAGGACTATTTTTTGAATATTGTTCTTTTTAAGTTCCTAGGGATGAAAAAATAGCAAACAATAGCTTGAACTATTTTAATAATGTCTGACTGATGACTAGACACATAAATCTTTTTGTAGCTCTTTAATAGATTTTTTTTTTAATTAGACCATATCTTCAAACAAGATCCCAAATCACAGTTTTAATCTTTACCAAGAGAAAAATTCCTCTCCTTGCACTGTGTTGGTGTCTTTCTGTTTCCAGCAATAAAGAAATAAATAGCAGCAACCTCATTTTTTTATTATGTGGCAGTGGTACACTGAAATCAGAACATCCTAGAATCATGAAGATAATTGAGTCAAGCAATGGACATTTGCAGAGGGAAGTCAGGTTCCAGTATTTCCTTCTGTGTTTCTTTACTTCCATATGGAAATTTACCTATAATCAAGCTGACTCCAACACAGTTTTGTAAGGAAACAGGTAAGGCAAACCCATGCCTGCAGGATTCTTGATAGAAAATATGATGTGCCCACTGGGACTCCTGTTACAAAGGGGGAGGAAGGAGAAACTCGTATCTTTTTCTTTCATAATGAATCCTTATTGGATCATAAGCAAAATTGAATTCAAGATATTCAACTACAGAATTAGAGGAATAATTATTAAAGTGCAAACAACTGTACATTCACACATATGTCTTATATAGACTAATGTCTGGGAAGGTGGAATGCCATATATTCAAAAATACCCATTTTCCCAGCTCCTGAGTGCTGTTATCAGAAAAAAAAGGAGGGATAACATTGAGAAATCAGAGAACCAGGGGAGCCAATAGCATATAATTTATATATCAACATGAAGAGTGTGTGTGTACTTCCATCTATACATATCATATATATGTGGGGTTTGTATGTGTGCATATATCCACATATATATGCACACACAACGCTCAAAAAAACAATGTGGATATTGTGCTAGGGAAATGTAGGATGCTGGGTGTGATTTATAACTTCAGATTAACCAAAAGTATTTTCTGTTAATTTTGACTCGTATGTCTCGTATGAACTGGGTTCATACTGAATTGCATCAAAGTGTGTGTCCCTATGAGCTGATGAAAAATCGTGACCTCTGTGGAAATGCTAACAGCACATATGTGATGTACAGCACTGGAGATAAAATCAGGGCAGAGAGGATCTTAAAAATCCAGGGTGGAATAGGGTGGGGAAGAGGAAACACAAGAGATTTCAGAGTTGAGATATTTTTGAAAGGTGAAACAGGGAGAAAGGACAGGGTCACCAAAGTGAATTATGAAAAGATCTTCATGGCTGTGCTTTTCTTTGCATCCATGGATGCTCCTTCAGTTTATATTTGAAATCTTCACCTGCTTTGAACTAAGTGGTAAAACAAAGTTAATTGCTTAAGCTTTCCTGTAGAACTGTAAAAAGGCTGAGAATGTTTCTGTCAGGAAGTAGAAGTGAAGAGCAGAAATGTCTTAAAGTAAGAATTCCTTGCAGTCAATATAGTTTGATGTTGAGCTGCAATAATTGCAAAAGCTTTCACGGGAACAGCCGGCTGTTAAGTATTTATCTGTGCTGCTTTCACAGGCTCTTTTGGCCCTTTTTGGAACTAAATGCCCACATACTGGGTTCAAGTGCTTTGGTAGCCATTTGGGACTGGATCCAGCCATGCTGCTTCAGGGTCACCAAACTCATCTTTTAGATAGAAAGAACATCTATTACAGTGATTTTCAACATTTTCCTTGAGAAAACTATTTTCTTGTCCATACTCAGAATTGCTGAACTTCCAAGTCCCCACGTGTTCTTCCCATCGAGCTGGGAGCAATATGAGATTGCTGCAGATGTTTCTGGCCACTGTCAATGAACCAAAGACCAAGCAACCTTCATCTTCCTTACAGCTGCTTTTGCTGTCTCCATTTTCAGATAAACAGCAGTGATGGAAGGGACTGCAGTGGCAGGAGAAGGATGGTTTTGAGAAGCATTTGGCTAGGGGTTTAAATATTTGCCTGCTCCATGTCCCAGGATATGATCTGTACACTTTGTCCCCATCCTTACTCAGATTTGCGATGTTCTTGTAGCAGGTGAAGTGCTGCTTTGTGGGCTGCCAGTCCCTGAAACAGCTAAATCAAAGTGCTCAAAGTGCATTGAATTCTGTCATTATTATTCCGTAAACTGTGTCTCTTCCCCTCATCTGCTCCCTCTTGATACTTGTTATTTTCAAGCCGTTGCCTCCGACTCCAGACTCACGCAGCCCTGATCTCCAAGCAGAGTGAAGCACACGGAGGGACGGAGGTGACTCCTGAGGCATCCCTCACCCAGCACAGCTCCAGACACATCAACAATGCTGCCTCCAGAGCTTTGTCAAGTGCCACGAGCAGCTCTTCGAGTGCTGTTGGATGTAATTCTAACTGTTAGACTGTAAAGAAGGAGCCAAATCCCAGCAGCTCTGGGAGGTGGGCTGGGAGAGCAAAGGCAGCACAGGACAGAGATTAAATCCAGTGGCTATATACCCAGGCAAAATCCCTTTAGCCTTCCAGTGAATAATCCTCCGGTCTGCAATATTAATTCACCAGTTTGGAGATATTTCTCCAGACAACAAGGTTCATTCAATCTACTTATGTGTTTGTCCAAAGCCTGGATCTGATTTGGGGCTGGAGCATTGCTAGCTTCCTGTAACAAATCCATGGTATTTATAGAATTATTTTATTTCAGTTGGGTCAACCTGTGCTATGCCCTGAGAGGTCCTCTTACCTGGGCAGAAACAGTACTTCATTCTTTAATATTTCTCAGAAAGGAAGGACCTACTCTGAACCAAAAAGCTGATCTCTCAGTTTGGGCTATTTTACTCAATTTCTTTTGATGGTTAACCCAGCTCTGCAATGTATTTTCACTGAAGCCCAAAGCATGATTAGCTTAAGAGCTGTGGCTGTATTACCCCTTCAGAGCAAGCTATGACCCTTGTAAAAGGTTTTCAATCATGCTCCAAAGTCCTCTGGGACAGGTAACGTGTGTTTATTAAATATTTTTCTGAGAATTACTTCATTTTTACACATTTGGGACTACACTTTGATGAGCCTGATATTGGAATTACAGGGGAAAGGCCTGGACTCAGTGACTGCATTCAGTGATTATCTGACAGCACAGCTCTTTGACAGCTATTAATCCTCTGCCAATTTCTTTGACATTGCAACATTCTGGCTGCCTTTCCTTTTCGCCTGGTCAGTTATCACTCATCTAGAAGAGGTGAACACACCTGGAAAACCCTTCCCTCAGAAAGAAAACAACTAAAATAGGAAGTGGGGAAAAAATGCAGACAAAAATAGGCATATATCTATTACCTGAACTCAGGATTTCAAAACCATCTCCTTGCTTTCCACCTTGGGATGCTGTGCACCAAGTGGACCCCTATTGGCATAGCCCTGTGAAGGACTGTGGGTTAAATGTTTATAGGGCATGTTCCAGAGCTCAGAGAAAAGCCTGTGAAAAAACTCCCACTGACTTTAGCAAGCTAAGAAAGCCTCTGCTGGGATGGCTGTATTACAGCAATTTGCCAGTTGGTACTTGGGGTAGGTGGAGCCAGTATGATTTGGCCAATTTCAAAAATAAAAAGTCTGTTTGTTGTTTTGCGATTGCTTCTGGCAGACATGGAGTAGTTGATGGGATTAGTGGGATGGTTTTGGCAAGGTAGCTTGTTTCTTCAGGTTCTCCCACCCCTCGTCTGTCCTTTTTAGCAACTTTTGCTAAATTGGCAGCATCTCAAAAATAATAAAAAATGGGGGGAAATCAAGTATTTAGAGGCAGTGAAGCAGAAAGCTGAAAGGCAGTGGCTTTTACTTTTTTATTGAATTTAATATCTACTATCAAAGGTAAAAACCACAAAAAATGACTGCCCCAAAAAAGAGAAGAAAAATAAATAGAGAAAGCTTTCCTCATCTTAAGTGTACCTGTGTCAGTCTTCAAAGCCAAACGTCAAACTGTGACTTGGGAATAGAAAAACAGGCCATTGAAAGAGAAGTGATTTGAAAAAAAATTTGCTACGGCTTTGATTTGGAAAGGTACAGGGATATGGGAGATGCTGTTTAAGGCATATGGGCAATTTCCTGGTGAGAAAATGTCTCCAGGTGCTCTAAGGCTGAGTGGTCTATTACTTCCCTTTGCCTGTCCTGTGTCTCCTGGAACAAAAGCAGGTAGGCTTTGCTCAAAATCTTCATGCTGTTTAACTGGTGTTCAACCCTAAAAGAGGTCTCCATGCCAGAGTCCTTGAGCTTCATCAAATCTGCAGCCCACCCTCCCCGCCTGCAGCTGCAGCCAGCTGTGTTTGGCACGGATACTGCTCTGGAGCAGTGGGATCTGGTGGAATGGCTGCTGAGGCAAGTGAGGGCTCCCAAATCAAGTCCTGTAGTCAAACCTCTAATGCAAAATGCAAGTATGGCCCCAATCCAAATGGGGCTTTGGGTTCATAATCAGAAGAACCAACTTGGTGACAAACAGGGGAGGGAGATCATTCAGCCTGGTGGTGCAGGTTCACAGGGGGTACCCAGATGTCACCAGCTTGGGGGCCATTGGTGTAAAACTCCAGCCCAATTTCACTGCCTCGTTTCTCGTTCCATCCTCATACCTGGCATATATTCAATTTCTTTACAATAATAGACAGTTTCTTCATCTGCTGCCCTTTCGGTGTGTGACGGCTATAAACCACTGGTTACAAAGCTTGAGCGTTTCAGAATCTACTGACATTTAAGGAAAAAGATTACCAAGCCCTTGAAAGGAACACACCACTGAAATACACAAAGAAGAAAGTGCAACTTCCTTGCTGCTACAGTGATAAAGAAATTAATGGTACACCAGGTTCCAAAATCCCACTGCTGTTTGGAGATATCGCCTTTTTCCTCCCCCTTTTTTTTTTTTAAGCTCTTTTCTCCCTCCACAATGTGTAAAGGTAGCTGCAGTTAAAGGGATGGCAAGGCACAGAAAAGATATTGCTTCCCCTGAGTTTTATGAAGCTGATATCAATCTTTTTTTTTCATAAACTTCAGGCCTGTTATTACCCTAAAAGCGTGTTCCACAGCATTTAATGTGACACTGATGAGAATACAAATAAGGGGAGGTGAGGGAGATGGAGGACAGAGAGAGAAGAATCAAATGATGTTAAATGCAAGGACCTGAACAGCACTTCCATCCCCATTGCCATTGAGGAGAGTTTAAAGGGGCCAGGAAAGCATAGAGCATCTGAATTGTGTTTGGGGGCAGTAAATCAATTTGAGCTTCAACAATGAGGTAAGAAATATCATCTGAGGAAGGTGAGAAAAGAAATTTAGGTTACGGAGGCATGAAGGCTTGCATGTGAGCTAATGAGGCATGCTTTAGCTAAGTGTTGTGTAAAAAGGCAGGGTATAAATGTCCTTGAAATTGGGATAATTTGGAGTGAAAAACAAATGCTGTAGATTTTCTGAACTTTCACCTGGAAGTGCATGAAATGCTGATTAGTTTTATGTCCTATTTAGCCAGTGCTTGGCTAGATTCTAGCAGATGTGGATAATTTTTTGTAGAGAAATGTTCTTGCTCCTGAGTAGTGACAAAAGGTTGGACCACTTGTTCTGTTCCTTCTCTGATACATGAATAGTCAGAAACTGGCATGTCCAAGAGGAGCCAAAAGAGGTAATTCCTCATACAGGGTGCAGTTGTGAAATTCCTTTCTTCGGGACATTGGGGATATGTAGAGTTTGCAGATCCAAGCAGAGGCTGGACAAACTCATGAAGGGAAATCCAGTCAGAATTACTGCACATATATGAATCATGTTTGGTTTGGGCAGTCCTTGAGCTGCAAAGAGCTGGAGATTGGAGAGCATTCTGAAGAAGAATTACTGCATGACTGTCCAGGGCTTCTCTTCCTTCCTTGGCATCTGCAGTCCCACAGGGTAATGAACAAGGTGAGCATTCAGCCAGCTCATGAAGCCACTCCTTTCCTCAGGCTACATCCTCAAACTTTATCACTGTGAGGAAATTTACAGACAGTAAATCACAGGAGAAAGCAACAAATACCCTCTCTGAAATGAACCTGGAGGAGAAGGGCTGGAACATGAGCAGGACATGAACTTGAATGCAATCAGTGCAATGACACCCTTCTGTTCATCACTTTTCTCCAGTGTGATGGACCATCAGCACATGAGACAGTAGCTGAGGAATCCAAGAAGCCAGACAACAGACTTTCTGAGAATCCTGTGTTGGCACTTTCAAGAAGCATTGTTGTGAACAGGATATAGCTGAAATGGTGATAAATTACCTGATACTGTCAGAGGAAGCAACACTGCAGATATTCTCTTGACAGCTTTTTCAGACTCTAAATGCTCCATAAATATATTAATATTTTGAACGAATTCTACCATATGCACTATATATTGTCAAGTCATAATTTCAGTTCAGGTGCTCTGTGCCTAATTTACATACATGAGTAAATGAGGGAAATTTATCTCATTTTCAGGTTATTATTTCAATTGAGGATTCAGAGTGCACATGAAGATTGTATGTAATTTTCTGCAGGCATGAAACTTCTCCTATAACTCAATATGCATTTTGATAAGAAAAATAACTGTTTTAACATCTCAATGTTTGTCAAAACTGTTAAGAAATAAGAAAATAGGAGAAAGATTGCAGCAGAGTATCTGTGTTTTGAGTTTTGATGAGATGTAAAATTGATTGAAGTTATTTCAGATTTCTGCAAAAGAAGTCTGCCTTGAAATGTCAGTATTTCAAGAGTTTTCAATGGCTCTTCAAGTGACACAAAGTACTCTCATGTCAATGTTAGAAACCCCAACCTATGCAGCTGTGCCTATATAGGGAATTTACTTTGCAAAAGTAATTCATAGCTGAGAACAAAAACAGTTCTTCTGGACTCATAGAAAGAGAAACAAGTTTCAGAAGAGACTGCAAATCTGCACCTTTGTCAGGTTTTTTACTGTCTAAATGCTCAGTGGAGGAAGAAGGGATATCTGTTGTCATGTTTTGAAAGTAATCAGCATTTACAATGTAATCTGTAGGCTTAATCCTTCAATTTTTTGGTGTGAAGTTTTGTTCCAGCCATGTAATTTACACTGATTTAGTGCTGGATGGCTTTCAGCTCCTCTGTGTATAGGCTAAATGCTCTCAACACTTGGATTATTTGGACTGTAACTTTTTATAGGAAGGGAATGTGGTCTCTGATCAATGTTCTATTTGGGGCTCCTTAAGGATGTCAAGAAGTACAACAATAAATTTGGAAAAATGGTACTTTGTGATGTTGAAGCACACAGTTTTTTTTTATGGGGTCCTGTTCTTGAGAGGTGGAATAGTCAGTGTACCCAGTGCCAAAGTTCTACCTGGACAGCAAACAAGTTCCTTACAGGTGTGTGATTATTTGTGGCTTTGGTATATCACAAACAGAGGAAGAATCTTCCTATGTATCTATGCACTCACACTTAATCCTGTTCTTACAGATTCAGATTTTTGACAGCAAAAACCATCAAATCCTGAATAAAAAGGGCCACCCCAACTTATTCCCCAAACACCTGAGGTTTTCCTTTTTTTCCCCAGAAAATGATTCCAACAATGGAAAACCACCAAAGAATTCCTTCTTTTTTTCTTCTTCAAAGTCCAGAAGAAGCCATCCTGAAATCCTTTACAAAAGCAAGGGTTTTGTCTATTTCAAGTAAGGCAGGACGATCACCGGAAGTGTCCTGGTTGTATAAAGAAAAGCTCTAATGCTGGTGTCACCAGGTCACTGCCTGTCTTTCTATAACAGTCCCATGGGATCTTTGTGCCGCGAAAACCCCCAACCATTGTCACAAATATTTTTTCCAGGCTGCTTGTGAATATTTTCAGTACTTTATGAATAGAGAGAGTCTGTGCTCTGCTCCTCTCTCCTATTGTGGGTGATGTTTCTGTTTGCCTGATGAATTTCCCTCTTTCCTCATCTAGTCTTTACTCCCTTGTGTAATGTAAAAAGCAGACCCGTTTTCCTTAGAGGTGGTGAAGAACTGCAAGCAGGACAGGGGGAGACAGAGCAGGTCAGGATGTGATTACACCCACACTCATAAAAGCAGGGGTTGATTATGCCTTCAAAGCTAATTAAAAAACCCCACTTACTTGTGGGACAATTCTGCCAGCACCCAACAGGTGGAACAGCAATTTTCACCCAAATGAAATTTGATGTTTAAAAAAGGTTCTCCAGGAAACATAAACCATATTTTATTTTATTTTATTTTATTTTATTTTATTTTATTTTATTTTATTTTATTTTATTTTATTTTATTTTGTTTTATTTTATTTTATTTTTATTTTATTTTATTTTATTCCTTAAAACTTGATTCTGCTAAATATTAAGAGACCTATCTAATAGCAACACATTTTTAAAGTAATGAAATATTTACAGCTGGAGCTTTCAACAGAGGAACAGTAGTGTATGTTTATTTTGCAGCTCAGTAAATTATATATATACTAAGAATCAAATGGATGTTTTGGTTGATCATGCTAATCCAAACAAGCTTTCTTTATGGTTTTTAATCTGGAGAATTTGTTTTCCATTCCCATGCAAATAATTATCAAAGCATCTATTAAACACTATAAATAAATCCAGGCCCTAAAATTTGTCTCCAGACTCTAAATACACAGTATGGCTGCGGGGCATATCATTCCTCAGCAAAAAACGGTGCTTTTGTCGCTCTCCCTGGGCCCTTCCTAGACCCTTAAAGGAAAACTACAGTGATATCTAAATAAACACTTGCTAAATAAGAACATATATATTGAAATTTATGCAAAACTGTTCAGAAATATCTGGCAAAATTTCCATCTCAGGATAGTAGTAATGGGTGCTTGTAGTTTTTCCAAATGCTTTGCCAAGTCCAAGACAGAGAAAAGCTGAATTCTGTTTCAGCACTTGTTTCCACAAATTGTATAGCAGGTAAAGCCCTAATATGGACTTTCTACAGCCTGATTCCCTTGGGAGGAAAGGGACAAATTACATGGAAATACAGCGTATGCTGTTGGCCAGACAAACTTTGTTGCTGCTTAAACTCAGTAGAATTCATCCCTGCACCCCTAAGTTAATAATTTGAAAAGGACCACTTGCAAGAGAGCAAAATAAAAAATTCTGAAAGCATAGAAAACTTGAAAACTCAGATAGGACCCCAGAAACCTGTTAAAAAATAAGGATCTCAATTTATGCGAATATGTGTTGACCTGCGCGTGCACATGTTTACTCAGAAAGTGGTAATTTCCCTGCTTCCAAGCTGCCTCCCTGTTATCAGAGCTCGTTGCTTTGGGTGCACAACATGAGCTGCAGGATGCAGCGCTTGCTCTCACTGGAGGGGCAATGGGGTGGCCCTGAGCTGCCTGTGGGTTTGTGGTGAGGCTGCTCCTGCTCACAGCACTTGGTGGGACTAAGGGGGACTTGTAGGAGTTGGATGTGATGGTATCATTCTTACTCATTGTTTACTACTGACTCTGGTGAGCCTTGAGTATGCTAAGCCTTAAGAAGGAAGAGCCATGGACACCATACCAGAATAAAAAGAAGAAATTGAAATAAAATGGTGACTCAGTCAAATTCAGACTAGAGCTCATCACCAGGTGCACCAGAAGCCCAGACCTGCTCTGGATTTTATAGAAAAGCTTCCTCATCATGACTACTGCATTCAGAGGGTTTGTCTCTCACTTTTTCCATACTGGAGTAGGGGCAGCCTTTATTATATGAACACACCTTCTGCTTCGGCAGAACAGTTGGATTCCCACCACAGTTATTCCACAGCCACCCCACTGTAATTCACAACAAGTTAATCCCCAGTAACCAAAATGGCCTAAATTGTTATTAGGGTCTTTCTTTTTTAAGAAGTTAAATGAGAAAAATATCACTAGAAAATTGCAGAAAGCAAAAAGCTTGGAATTGCTTAGCTGGTTCTTTCCAGCTGGATTGTTCTCTAATGCTGAACGTTAATTGGAAAATAACAGCATTCCTGCCTGCTTTTAGAAAATCAATATGCATTTTTTTGTCCCCCTCCCCCTATTCAGGTTAATTCATTACCAGGATATTTTTAGATTACTGAATAAATACAAAACCAGCTCTTTTCCAGTCAGAAGCTAATAACTACAACCAGCCAGAAAGATCTCCCGAGTGCAGTCCTTTCCCTGCCTTCGGTGTTGCTCACTGATGTCCCTGCCAATTGCCTGCCCCAAATCACTTGTCAGCCCTTCCACAAAGCTGGATGTGCACCCTTTGAACTGGCACAAGCTGGAGGATCAATGGCTCTGCTTGGCAGGGGCTGAGCTGCTGGACATTTTATAGCAGCAACAGCTTGGCAGGGTTGGCTCAGCACAGGGATGTAAATGCCAGCTCACGATGCCCTGTGAACGGAGGGAAAGAGCAAGGCAGGAGGAGAGAGGGCAAAACTGGAGATGCAAAAAGGAAGCGCCATATTTCACAGAGGGCGCCTCACAACATAAATAAACAACAATTCTAGCAACATTGTTTTGCTTTTTTTTTTAATATGTAGTCCTGCTCAAATCCCCCTGGATCTAATTAAAACTTCGTTGGCCACCCACCAATCAAGATAATTACGTTGTCTGGCAAAAACAACAACAAAGACGAAATAAGATTGTGCAGAGTGATGCACCTACATGGCAAAACAAAAAAAAACAAAACCAAACCAAAACAAACAAACCAAACTGGAAAAATAATCTGGGTCTCATGCCTTGTTTATTAATTTCTGCCTCTTTTGGAAAGTGAAAAAAGAACCAAACTATAAAAGGCATAGACTTTGCACCTCAAAGAGTACTTCAACAGATGCTGAAAACAAAGTGCTCAGTGTGTCAATGAGGATTTGAAATCATGATAAGGAAATCTTGCAGAAAACAGAGGTACCATAATAAATATTAAAATGAGCTGACTACTGGGAGAGCCTGAGTCAGAAAAAAAGCTTTTATTGCAGTTAAAGGGCAGACACTCAAAATGTGTTATTTAGGGCAGTCACCACTAATAAGCCAGGACTTGCTAAAGTTCCTCCCAAGCAAGATCTGAGATCCCGAATTTATTCCTTGCTCTCTCAAGTTCCCTGGATGCTGCTGCCCTGACAGCTGGCTTATTCCACGACAGCAAACAAATGTAAGTTATGCTGCAAACGAACCTGATCCAAATTCCTTTGAAATCAATGAAGAGACTCCCACTGATTGCAATCAGGCATAAATGAACCAAAATGCACATGGAGGCTTGGTCAGACTGGAAAATTGAAGCCATTTTATAACAGAGTATAAAGGAGTCTTGATAAAAATGTTAAAAACTACCCTGGACTGAATGAAGACAAAAGAGAAGCACACTTAATATCTTTTGAACAAACATTGTTTCAAACAGAGGAGAAAATCAGAGTGATTCAGACTTGGACTAATACACGTGTTTGGAGGGCTGCAAACACTGGCAAGCACGGTTTTGGCATAAGAAAAGTACAAACCTGAATTATTATTAATTGCATGAAAATGCATGCAAATTGAGCTTTCCCCTAAGCTTTCTTGATGAGAATAGATATTAAACACACAGAGCCATCCAAGCAACAATACTCACAAAAATAAATGTAATCTCAGGAAACGCTTGCAATGAAATCAGCAGAAGCATCGCTTATGAGTTCCTTCCATTACTTGGGCTATTTATTGACCTTTGTGTGTGCATACATGTATTAAACTGACAGAGTTATTGTTTTTTCATCACCCTTATTTAATAAATCTCATTCTTCCAGATGAAAGTTTTTTTTACTGATGAGGGGATTTCTTTGTCTTTTTTGTTCTTTCTAAGGCATTGATCAAAACCTGACATAATTTTCAACTTTTTTGAAATTATTTTTTAGAGTCCTTCTATACATAGTATCAAGTTTAAAACTAAAATTACATTATCAGTGTCCAGTTTATGAGAAGCAAATATTTGTATATGAGTGTTAATCTTTCAGGTGTTACATGCACAGATGTCCCAGATAAATTGCTAAGATCTGTGGGCAAGAAAAAATCAAGTACCAAACTTATGGAAAGAAATTATTTTTATATTGCAAGGTGTTCTGGAAAGCATCTCAATTTATTTAAATCATATGAATAACTGTTTTTAATTCCATGCCAATTGGAGTTAAAAAAGGGGACCAAAGAGATTCAGAAATCTAAGATTAATTTCAAGCTAATTGTGACAGATTGTCCAGCTTGAAAAACGTTATTTTGTTTCCCTTTTATGTATTTAGAGGTCAACTTATTTGTTTTAAATATATGTATTTAAAAAAATCTTTGTGGCTGGCAAAAATAGCTCCAGAAACTATTTTCAAAGGAAAAAAAAAAAAAAAGGAAAAAAAGAAAGAGAACCCTTCCTTTCTGAAGTGCTCAAATGGAATATTTTAATTTTACTAGTTTGGCTTTGTTTTTTGTCTTGAAACACTTCAGATTAGATTTAGAGCATATTGGAGCTTTGTCTTCATACTGTTCTCCATAATTAGGAGGACTAGGTTTTTTCTTTCTTTCTTTTTGGTTTCTTTTCTAAGAAAGAAAAGAAAACAAAGGAAGAATATTAATAATAGAGGGTGTATCTCCCCCATCCCACCAAGCTACAAAATCATAGCTGGATGCCACAGATCTGAGAAGCTGCTGAAGGAGCTGCCAGGCTGGGCAGAGAAAAGGTCAGAGGAAGCTTCCCTCTCTTCATCTGCCTTGGATTCTGGCCAGATAGATCCTGTGAACACATTAACTTTCCAAACAGCTGCCCCAACAGGGAAGGTTTCTCTGACCATGCCCTGTGCAGCTCAGATGTGGATGTCTGCTGGGAAGTACTGCACTGCTTAGAATCCAGCAGCAAAATTCATGTCACTATCCTCTACTGTGTTTTAGGCAGAAATGAGCTGAATTAATGAAAGTAGTTTTAACTGATGACCAGATTCTTCTCTTCTGATTGTGTACCATGGGAACGTGTGTGTGAAAAGCTTTGCTGGTTGACCTGTGAGTGATGTAACTGTCTCCAAAAAACGATTTCTGACCATGACTTAAGAAACAATGCATCAGTGAAGCAGGACAGAGTTGCCTCACAGAAATTTCTTCCTGGTCATTTTTTCAGTTCTGAAATAAAATACTGTCAATGAGCAAGCTCACATCTTCCATCAGCCCCAAGGGTTCTCATTTCTTTCATAGTTTTTACTTTTGTTGCAGTAAAAAGGTAGTTTAAAGTAAAAAGGTTTCTTTCTTCAGTTAGAAATTTTATCTTTAATTGTACCTGGAACTTGTACTTTGTCAACACTTCTGGCTAAGAGAAATCAAGCAAGGTGTACAAGCAAGAAAACACCATCTGTAACGATGAAAAACTATAAGCACCATTCACAGGCCATTAAGTTTGCAATCTTTTTCTCTTCATCATTATTCTCTTACCTCCATTAAATTCTTCCACAACCAAGTGCAGAAGCCAAAGGTGATGGCGCTAGAGTGATAGACAGGAATTTTTATTGTCCTGTCAATGCAGATAAACCCAGAGCTGAGAGAATGTCAGGCAAACTTCCCCAGTGATGACTAAAGTTCCGTATTCTCTGAAAAAGGAAGAAAATATAAATTATTTTTATGCCTTTTAGGCTTTTAGGATTTATGTTACTGAAGTATCCTGACTCTGTGGAAGGTGCTCTGACTGATATTTATTGTTCACAGGAAACTATAATCTGCACTTGATCAGTCTGCTTCAAATTGCAGATTTGCAAGGTTGCAAGATGATCAGAGGCATCCAGCAGCCATGATTCTCTTGAGGAACTGGAAAGGACTAGAAGATGATGGAATTGAAATGACTCAGTGGACACAGACAAGCAACTTGCAAATGATTGTGAATCGCTGCAAAGACCCTCTGTTGGTCATGGAAAAGTTTGCAGTTTGCATCTCCAGACAGCAAACAGAAGAGAAAGGAACTTGCTGAGAGTCAGGTATGGAACAGATACATGCCCACAGCAACAACAGAGAGAGTCAAGTAATGGCCAGTTTTTCTAGAATGGCCAAATATAAGATGTTGTAGCCCAACAGTCCCCGACTGATGTTTGCCAAAGGGTGCCACCATTGGTCGTAGCATTACATTAGACCTAGACCTCCAAAGGCAGATGAACATGCAGTTTGCCCTCTTCGCAAAGAGAAATTTTGCACCCCAGAGCAAACCCCAGACATTTTCTAGTCAGTTGATTCTCAATTGCTGACAGTTGCAATCCAACCAACTTCCAGAGCTCTGTCCATTGCTTCAACCCGTCTGTAAGTCCTCAGTTTACCATGAGACTGCTGCTGGAGCCAGTGTTAAAACAGTCAGCTGTTCAGTAGCTGAAAACCAGCAGGTTGGTCAAGCACGCCTTGCTAAAGCCATTCTCATTTTTCCTGGTTGCATTCCTGCCTTTCATGTGGTTGGAAGTGTTCACAGCATACATTTTAGTTATTGATGGCAAAAACCTTCTGGGTATTATGGGGTTGCTTTAAAACAGTCAGGATGAAATGTGACAATTGCCGGGTCATCCCTGTGGTTATCATTCATATTGGCAGTGGTGAATGAGTTGACTACAAGATACACCTCAGGGTTCCTCCTTTCACCAATGTTTACTAGTTTTGAAGTTGTTATAATAAAGCTCGTTCCAGCTGTGAGCTCCAGCTCAGTTTTCTCCTCAGCTGCAAGCTCAGAGCTCCAGCTGAGTACCGATATAAGTGCAGTTCTTGCAGTTCTACTTCGCACTCAACCAACTATGAAACCCAGCAGAATCTAAGACCAGCTTTTCAGGGCAGCTTTCCAGGTTTCTTAGGCTGCAAAAGCTGATCAAGAGAGAATGTCAGCTGGGAATTTCAAGTAGCAGATTTTCTCATCCACTGTCTTCTGTGGCCTGTGCTTTTTTTTCGCTCCTAAATCCCATGGTAATCCCTGACAGGGGAGCAACACTCAGGGTGGCAGTGAATTGAAGTGTCCAGATCACAAGGGGAGAGAATGACTGGAACAGTGAAATCCAAGGCCAGCACAGAGAAGCAGATGTCACTAGAGAAGAAATGGGATTCTACCCCAGGATTGTGGCAAAGAGTGCTGGATTCAACACCAGCGCGCACGTGGCAGCTGTGCAGCCACACGAGTATTGCTTCAGCACTGAACTGGGAGCCCAAGCTTATTTGGAGGGGGGACCATGCTCCTGTCCTCCCATGGCAAATCCACCCTTGGGTTATCACCTGGGCACAGCTGGCACGGGAAATATCTGCAGCTGTAAGAGCAGGAAGGAGGTTTGAACTCAGAGAGTAAAATGCAAAGCCTGTACCATGAGTGTGGGGTTTGCTGTCCCATTTGCGGTTGGATGGTGTGAAAACGCTTTGGGCCCAGACATTGAAGAGAAACAGGTGAATTACATGAGAGAATTTCCAGAGGAGGAAATCCAGTTGTCTCTTTGGGGACAACCCCTATTGTCACCAGAGAGAGCTTCTAGCTAATAAGCATGACTAGATATTTCAATATAAACAGGATTTGAGGAAAACTGCAACCAGGTATTGGTGCTGAGCACCTTCTTGTACTTGGAGGCAGTCACACTGATGGGATGTGCTCACCATCCAGCCAGATCTCCTTGCCAGATAAATTGCTATGTGAATATGTGAAATCCTCTCCATCTGAGGGTTTAGCAAAGCAAAATGGCTCTCTAAGTTATGAAGTGTCAAAGTCTTGCACTTTTCTTGAGATTACTTTAAACCTCAGTCTTTGCAACAGGCTGCAGCAAGAGGGAGTAAAAGAACAAAAAGCCCTCGCTGTTAATATTTATGGCAACTAAAGCAAAATCGCAACACATTTGCAGATGAATAGGAGCCCCTGTTAAAATCTGCAGCAGCCTAATTTTAGGATAGCACTGGTTTGGGGCTTGCTTGTGTGGAATAACAAAGGAGAGCTTTCATGATAATTAATTAATTTAGAGGAATTATTAGTGTTAAATAGTTCAATCACCTTTCCAAAAATAACCTGAGGGAGGCAAATGAAACTTAGCAGAAAGAAGATAGAGATTTTATTTCAGTTCCAGATTTTTTTTCAAATATTTTGGTCTTTTTGTGTCAAATGCATTGCCCTAATATAAGTTATAGGATTTATTTCTAATAATACCTATGTAACAATTATCTAAATATTGCTACAGAAAAAGCCATATAGCCAAATAGTTTCCATTTGTTCAGTGAAATAAGAAGCACTTAGAAATAGTCTGTTTGATATATATATATTTAGTCTCCATTTTATTTAAAGAATGAAGCATCCAGACCCTATTTAGAAGGAAAAAAAAAAGATCTCTTTTTGATATTTACAACTGAAAGTAATTTTTTTCTCTAAGGGAAACTGCAACAAGACCTGTTGTATCCTGATCTGTATTTTTTTTTTTTTTAAACAGGGATTCTGTTTGGGGGAATTATGTGTAATGTCAAACTACAGCATTCATCACTCACCATGGCTTGATAGGAATCAATGGAGCAGTGTTCTTCTTGGTCTCCCTTCATTACACAGTCTTCTCTGAGAAAACTGATGATTTTAAATGAGTGTAGATTCACAAAATCCTGATTATACAAATATTTATTGGAGAAAGATTATGATCCTTTGACTAAAAGACATTCAGATTCAGAAAAGACCAGGCTATATTATGCCCCTGCCTTATATTAAAAACTCAGCTGGTTAAGCCCACCCAATTCTCCTTCTTTCTCTATATCCTCTTTCATTCCTCTTTCTCCCTTCCTACTCCATCACAGCACAGGCAATGTTGGCGTAGTCCCTGAGGTGCTTCCATCACGAAGGGTACATCATCTAGCATGTTTCAGGAGACGGGAATACTGTGGAGCCAGGACGTCTCTCAGGACCACATTTTTCACAAGTAGTCTCTGATCGTGAGTGTGAAACACTCCAGGGGAAAGGATTCCTGCAGATGGCAGATTATTGTAATCACTGTCATAAGGATTTATGTTCTTGACCAAGCACATATTTCCACCTGTCTCAGAACCCGAGTGAAGATTTGTGTACTCATCCATGTTTCATTCTGTTCCTGCTTCTCTTCTCGAGGCTCTATAAATCCTCAGGAAGATGTTTGCTCCACTGCAACAGATACCTAGAACTGGTATCTACTCCCTTCACTAGATTCCTATTTGTTCTTCCTGAACCCAGGAGCAAGAACCTCCCCCAACACTCGTGTATGTGGAGATCTCTGCCTTTGAGATTTGCTCCTCCCTGGTGCAGAGGAAAACCCCCTGCCACTGCTCATCCTGGCAAAGGCAGAGGATAACAAGACCAGTTAAACCCTGCAATTTCCATATGCTCCCACGGTACCATGTTTATATTGCCTCCTGTTCCACGGCTCCCAGGAGCTCACATCCCTTCTCCCCAGGCAATACCGGCCATGTGAAACAGAAGTGAAGTCCCCTGACCAGGTAGTGTAGCAGCTCTAATGGAAAACACCTTCTCAGCAGATGTTGGAGCTGGACATGTGATATTGAAACGTGGTGCCTCAGGTCAGGATACCCATGAGTGCAGCCTTTGCTTTCTTGTGGGCACAGCCCTGGCGTTCAGTCACTACACACCAGCGTATTTTTGGCTGAGTATATGAACCCAATCCCTGCTCCCAACTCAGAAAGATATCCCTTACATCAAAGGACAGGGGATTATTCTTTTGTGCCAAAGATTCCGGTTTCTTATCTCTGACAGCTCAATCCTCACATCATCTGTGGCAAAAAGATGGCTGGCAGCAAGATTAGATTACAGCGATTTAAAATGTCTCTCTCAGATAAGTGCAGACCATGAGTATTCGAAAGTACACATAATCAGATTGTAAACTTGGCTATCACAGCATGCCTCAGACACCAAGTGTATAAATACAGATTAGACAAATTTTGGGAAGACAGGTCCATTAAAAGTCCTACTACATTATTACTTATTAAAAGTAAGGGATCAGGTGCAATTTCTGCCGTTGTTGGAATCTCCTAAACTGATGATTCCTGAAAATAGGGCTCAGGGAAAAGCTCATGCTGTATGTCTCTGTCCTATATCCACCCACAACAAGGTTTATGCTGGAAAACGTGTTTGTGGACCTCAGGGTGGATCCAGTATTCTCTCTCCATGACTGAGTCTTGAGCACATTTGCTGAAGAGCTCTGCAGGTGTGGTGTACTCACTGGGTATAAGGTGTGCTTCACCAGGCACATTCCTGTCACTCATAGGCCACTCACCACTACCCAGAGATAATAATCTGCCTAAATGAGGCAGCTAGATTGTTTCTCTCATTAGCCTTAGCCACTCACTGTCATGCAAATTTCTGTTAAAATCCCAGAAGAAATTTCCTCGGAACTCTTACTAGTTTCCTCCTTCCAAGTTCTTTTTCTGTCTCACCTACTCATCTCTTTGGATTTCATTCCTTTAGATCAAAGCCTCTTTAAGAGACTTGTGCTGGGAAGGTGCCACTCTTTAGCGCATCCCTTAGGATAGATCCATCCACCTGGCCAATCTCTTGTACAGAAGAAGAAGATTGATAATAAGGTAGCTCCACCTTCAATCATTACTACTTTGCTGATCACACTGTGACTCAGTTTCCTCCATTTATACAACAGAAGCAGCCTTTGTGTGGAGCTTTGGGCTTAGTAAAGGAAAGGAGCTGTTTAAGCGCAAGTGTTAATTATCGTTATTACCTCACAGGCTGTAAATAATAGTAACCATTTAGCTGGGAGATGTGGAAACAGGTATGCAGTTAATTGGTAGATTTAGCTGAGGTCAGGTGGTTACATAGCAGACAATCCATCACTGTTGTAAGCAGCATGAAGTTATACCCAGCCTGAATTACTGTGAGTCTCCCTTCACCTTTAGTCTTGTGCTAATATCCCAAGACGTGTCACCAGTGAGCATTTGAGTGAAATCTCTAGAAGAATGTGGAACAAATCTGTAAATCGTTTTCTGAAAAGCCCTGCCAAAAAAAAAAAAATCAATAAGGTCTTCCGTGTCAGGAAGGAAATGTTAAAAATATTAATTAAAAAATAAACTCTCCCGTAAATCAAATGGGAAGGCGTGAGAGCAGGCAGACGGGGATGGAATAAAATTCCAGTGGAAGAGCTTTTAATTCCCTCCAGTTTTAATGCCTGTGGGTATTTGCAAGTGCCTGTCAAAGCTTAGGGCCCTGTCCCAGTGTGTAGGCAGTCACCAGCGGCGCTGTCCGTGGTCAGGGACCAGCAGCTCCCGTGGCCAGCAGCCACCAGCCTCTACAGGCAGCGTTTGGTGATCTCCTCCGGCCACCGCTATCATTGCTCCCCGGGGAAGAGATCTAGGGAGACAGGAGCACAGCTCCCGGGGGAGAAATTGCTGGTCCATAAGCGTGAAAGACAGCTAGAGCAACTATGGCTTTTTTTTTCTGCTGATAAACCACTGGAGGGGAATCTCCCTCTTCACCAAGTGCTGTCATTTCACTTCCAAAAGCTTGTCCCTGTCTCCATCAGCATTTATGTGGGTACATCTCTGCCGTGCATGAGTGATTTATTTAAGCATCAGCAGCTACTGTAAACGACAGTACAGTGAAGCACAAGCGGAGGAGGGAACTGAGGGGCAGAAATGTGACTTTGCCTCCGTGAAATCAAGCCCAGGTGCCTATTCTGAGCAACTCCAGCGCACTTACATCAGTCACAGGAGGAGGGAGAAAGCAAGGGACATTTCAGAGCCTGCTCGGACATTTAAGGCCACTTAATTAATCGAATTAAAACATTTTCTCTTGAAAGACTATACATACACGCACGTACTGTTCCTTCACTTTGCACATCTGCTTGCGGTCCATGTGTGGAAGTTTCAGTATGCTGGGGAGCAGGATTTAGGGGTTTGAACGGATGGAAAGCACAGGGGAGGAAGGGATCGGGTGATACGAGTCTGAAAGTTGGGGTAAGTCCGTCTTTGGAGTGTGTGTGAGAGAGGGGGAGTGAGTAACCAGCCACTCACGACACAGGCGCGGGGCGTCCTGGCGGGGCGGCTGCGGGAGGAGTGTGATGCAGAAGCGGCGAAGTGAGAGGGAGCAGAGAGAGAGCGAGCGGGAGAGGAGCGAGCTGTGACTTCCACAGAGGCAGCAGGGAGAAATCACCAGCCAGGATTTGCTCCTCTCTCTCTCCCTCTCTCTCTGATTTCAAATCAGCTCCTCCCCCGTGTGGTTGTGGCTTTGCCTTCCATCACAAGCCTGATCAGCAACACCAGTCTTGGGGAAAAAAAAGAAAAAAGAAAAAAAAAAAAGAAAAGAGAGGGGAGAAAAAGAGAAAAAAGGAAAAAGTGCGAAAGAAGAAGAAAAAGGAAACAAGAAGGGGGGGGGGCTGGGAAGAGGGGAGGAGAAAGTAATCTCCTCTACTCCTCGGCTGCATCTAGCCCAGAAGAGTCTGAAACTTTACGTGGAGTTCTCGCTGTGTTTACCCCGCGGCGGCGGAATCGGCAGCGCCCGGCTCCCTCGCTCCTGCGCCCTCCTTGCTCTTTCTCCCTCGCACTCATCAGCAGTCGGCAGCGATGGAAAAAGTTGCTGGCTGGTACCCAGCCTGGCACGTTGCTCTCCTGTACTGGACATGGCTTTTCCTCTTCACTTATGGCTTTACCGGTGCAGAAATAACTTGCAGATCCTGCCGTTCCCAGGTGCAGCCGCAGCAGCAGCCGCAGCAGGGATTACTGATGCACTTGAGGACCGACAGAGGAGAAGAGGAGCAAAGGAGGTTCCTCGGGGAGAAGGGAGGTGAGAGAGGGCAAGAGGCCGGGACGGAGGATGCCGGGCTGCAGGCGACCCTCGCCCCTGCTCCCGCGGGGGCGAAATCCAGCGGCTGGGAGACGCGGCGAGTGACGAGGGAGCCGGAGAAAGTGGCCGGGGAGCGCCGTCCGCGGGCGGCAGCGGCGGCTCCGGCCGAGGACCGACCCTCGCAGGGCCCCCCCCGGCCGGGCTCGGCGCGGCGGCGCTGGG
>VZTX01024381.1:191347-307947 GCA_013400915.1 Pardalotus punctatus
GGGGTGGGGGGTGCGGGGTTTTTCTTCTTCGAAAGGGATTTTGCGCCTCCGGGCGCCGGGGATTGGCTTCGCTTAGCAGTGTGCAGTGGGGCAGAAGGGCTTCAAAAGGGCCATTCTTCTGGAGTAGAAAAACTTTCCGCCACCCGCCCGCCCGCTGAGCACATCCCCCTCCGGCCCCCTTGTCCCTCGCCCCGGAGCCGAGCGGGATCCAGCGCTGCCACCGCCCGCGGTGCTTGGGGAAGGGATCGCTTTAGGGGGATCCGCTTTTGCATCCAGCCTCCTCCCCAGGATAACCCTCACCGGGAGCCTGGGAGGCTCAGCTCTAGGGATGCCCAGGGAAAACCCCTCTGCTGCTGTTTCTCCTCCTGCCAGCTGTGGGGGCCCACGTTAGCCCAAGGGCTCATCCCCAGGCCCTGCTGATGTGGGGATGCTGGAGGGCATCAAGACTTTACCTCTGAGGTGTCTCTGTGCAGAGGATAAAGATGCTTTTTGCCTCTTGTCACCGAAGTGTTAAAAGAGTGACAGTTCTTGTTTCATCCTCATAACCTGTGTGTGTCTCAGGAATAGCATCAGAACAGCTCTGACTTGAGCCAAGCAGAACGAAGCCGGCCAGAGAAGGAGGCAGCTGGTTTCCAGGATGGAGCAATAGTCATGACATCAAAGTTAGCCGATTAACTTGGGCACTGTATCCCTCCAGCCTCTGCTGCAGAGGTACCTGGAGCTGAGGCCCAGGGAAGGCAGGGTAAGTTGCTTGGAGTGCTTTCTGCCTGCCCTTAACTCTGCTTGTGGACTAGCAGAAGTGGAGGGATATGTCTGTCCGAATGCTCCAACTTTGCCTCTTAGCGACAGCAAGCAGAATGCTAATGAGAGAGAAAGGGATGCCGCCACTACGTGACTGTTGCCCATAGAACTTCCCAGGAGAAACAGGGACTCAGGCTCTCCTATAAGGTGTATGCAGCTGTAATACCAGAAGGTTTCTGGCTGTTTGGCAGAAATTTTTGGCCTCCCTTTCAGCTTTTAGTACTAGGAGACTGATAACATTTTGAAATGATAGCTAGTCATTATGAATTCCTTTTGGTATAGATTGTACTAAGCTATTCAATTTAGAATTGCAGCGGATGTCGTAAGGATCTCACTGTGGGGTTCAGGCGTAGTTAATTGGGACATGGTTTTATGGTCTCATCAGGAACTTTTTAATCAATTAATTGACAGGGGAATAGTTGTCATTTCCATTTTGAAGGACTTTCCCCTTCCTTCACAACTCAGCTAGACTGTTCTTAAATAGTTGTGTGAACAGAAGCTGCCTTGTAGGAGCTCAGGTCTGTTCATACAAATTGAATTGAGGCTGACACTGGTTTCAAGTGACCCATTTGCTAAGAAAAAGGATTCTGATATAAAAAGTCATCCAGCAGGCAGCAGTTTCCCTGGTCTATCACTGCAATTATGTTTCACCTGCACATCTTTCAAGACACATCTGTTTTGTTATATATGTGTTTAGGTACACATGTATATGTATAGGTGCTTCTGCCCACTGTGGTAGAGTGGGCTGCTGTTGTCAGGGACTGATTTACTTTCTGAGTGTGTTGGTGTACAAATGTTTTCAGGGAGCTGTGGGGAAATGTTCAGTGCCTGTCCTTCCCCTGAGAGCTGCAGGTTGCATTGTGTACAGGGATATTATGCTCCCCCTTCGCTGCGGGGGCTCTGGCAGTGCTGTTCTGTTTCATGCTGTACTTGCAGCCCCCTCAGCTCCCTGAAGCTGGGCCCCAGCAGGGCTTGGATGCACAACAGGCTTGTCCAGGCTCAGCAGAAGCAATGGTGTGTGTTCAAGAGGAAGCCCAATGTGGCACCGACCCACTGCCTCTGTGTGGAGGGAGGTTTTGGGTACCCATTTGTGATGGAGCTGGGGGCAGACTGGGTTTGGGGTGAAATGCTTCCTTTAGGGTACAGCATACATAGTTCTGCCTGCATGGAGGCTGCAGAGGATCCATGGTGCTGCTGGTGAGGATGCTGTGTAACCCAGCAGCACTGCCCTCCGGCAGCAGCAGCTGTTGGCTTCCTGCTGGAGTTTCCTGGCTGTGGCACAGAGATGCAACGCACCTCTTGTGATTTTCATTCTTATGTGCTCTCTAAGTGCTGCTGTCAAACAACTTTTGCCTTTTGCCCAGGCAGAGGGACAGTGTGAAGAGGATCATAGTTTGCAGCATCTGTGTGAGTACAGGAAAAATCAAAAATAAAGCTCAAAATACTCAAAATACTTGGCTGTGAATTCATATTGAGTGTGTGCACCACTGAACTGATGGCATTTTGCTCTGAACTTGATGTGTGCTTGGCCACAGGTACAATAAGAGCAATAAATAATAGTCCAAGTAATCCAGGAGTAACTCCATCAACATAAATTGTTTTAGATCAGTGCTTATTTTGGCCCATCAGTGAATGTGGATCTGGAGAGCTTGCTCTCCAGATCCACATTCATATCCAGACATTTGGAGCGTGCTCTGCTTATTTGCAGGGACACAGTTCACATATTCAGTGTACCTTGTTTCACTGGTGGAATCAGCCGGATTTGCCCAGAAGAGAACATAGGTATAGGGAGCCTATAGGTGTAGAGAGTATAGGTGTAGGCTGTCAGGTGACTGATGAGGATGAAATCAGAAGTGTATCCAGTGTTATATTAAAATACAGATGAGGCTCAGGCTTTCCCTGCTTCCAGTGGAGGTGAGTGAGGCACACAAAGCTGCCCGGCATCTCCACAGTCCTGAGCTCTTTCAGCCTGCAAGACAGAGAAGAGTGGCTGCAGCAAAAGTGGGTGCTGGAAAGGGTCTTTGGCTTGCACTGAGTCCCAGACTGTCTGGGAATGATCCAAGAAGGTGCTAACTGGCCCAAGCCAGCATCCTGTCTGGAGTAATTTTGACAATATAATAATAGCGTAGACAAGTGAGTCTGTAAATGGGTCCTGATAATACTTACCTGCATTGATACATCCTGAGCATCTTTCCACTGGCCCCTATAAAACTGGAGTAAAAGTTCATATGAGCTAAAATCTTTCTCAAATCTCTGCTACAATGTACACAAATGAGATCTCCTGCCTATTTGCAGCGCTGAAAAATGGCATCATTGGTGTGGAAGTTGGCAGATTTCCTAGTTCACGGAGATACCAAACGTGTTACTGATGTGCTGGATCCTGACACTGCAGGTTTGGAGTCCCCATAGCTCCCTTAATGCCATGCTGTAGGCTAGGGGAAAACAGCTAGCAGAGATTTATGTGTCGAGCTAAAAGAGAGACTTGGTTTTAATGGAGAGAAGCAAGTCTCTGGGTGATGTCTATTAGGAGCTTTTGGGATACAGATGCTTTTCAGACAAAAAATGAAGACTGCTTCTGTCCTCGGCTGGCTTGGAGTGAGATCAGTGCCTTACTTGTTCATTTGAAAGTATTCTGGAGAAAGAGCACAAAAACTGGGAGGAGGTCGAAAGGTAAAGGAGTTTGAGTGCTTTGATGCTACAGCTGGTGCTATAATGTGGTGCTGTGAAGGAAAGCAGCATGGGTTTCACGCTCATTTATTAAAATGGCAGCTTACTGTTGCCTTGCACTCTGGTGCTCTCCTGGGCTGGATGTTGGTGTAGATCTCCAGGTGTGTGGCAGAGAATTTGGGCATGTACTTGGATGTATTCCTGGGGACCAGCCTTTACATGATCATCGTACCTCTAATCAGCTGGTTCAGACTTCTGTGATGTACATGGCTGGAAAGACAAAGCTGAGCTTCTCATAGGTCCTCCACAGCAGCAGATCCTCAGCAGACTGATGGAGGTACAGAGGTGGAGCTGGGAGTAGATGCAAAACAACCATGGCCAGACGGGTTTTATATTCCATCCACAGCAGAAGATCAATAAAACTGATGGGTCCAGTGCAGGATGAAGCGTGCAAGGTCATCATTGCTGTTGTCAGGTGATTGCACTAGACAACAGGGGAAGAGTTAGGTCTCTTAGGGGAGAGCTTCTAGGCAAGATGAGACTCTGCATTAGGTATTGCTTGCAAGATGTACTTAATGTTATTGACAGGACAAAGTGGGCACAGGTAAGGCAGAATAACAATGCACCTATATATTTCCAGTGCACTGCATTTTGTTCTGGACAAAGTAATTGTGAATAAACTGTTGAATTTTCAGCTGAAGTGTTCAGACCTACTTTATAAATGAGGAACTCGTAGAATGGCACATAGGGCTGCATCCTACAGCCACAAGCTGATCAAATGACAAACATCTACAAACAGCTGGGTGTCTATCAACCCTTTCACCCTTCTATTGCTTTCTTCCTTTTTGGGTAGCTGTTCCAAGCCTTTTTCTCCTGACTGTTGGACACTTCTTTCTCATTTCTGTTCTAATGTTGCCATTAGGCAATTTAGATTAATTTTTTTTTTCATTTGTGTGTGCTCATTTTAATTGAAGTTATTTTCTCTCCCTGGCACTTACATCCCCTGGAATTATTTTACAGGCAGTGATGATTTTCCCTTTCAGCTTCTGGTTTGCTAAATCAAGGAAGCACTGTTCTTTCTGTATCTGCTTGTACGACAGGTTGTGGAAAGTGAACTCTGAATTTCTAAGCGTCAGGTTCCCAAGAACTGAAATCTGATTTTTGCTTTTGATGAATGAAGATGATAACAAATGTTTTCCTTCTTACAAGTGAGGCAGTAAGGGCATGGCAAAAGTACCTTAAATTACCTGTGTTATTCTGTTGAGTCCAGAAGGCTGGACCATAATCAAAATGGGTTTTTTTCACATCTCACTTGGAGACTTTGCCCAAATGCCATGTTCATGCAAGAGGATATAGCTGATAGCCTCTGTCTCCCTCTTGCTGGCAGAGCTGTGGCTCCAAATTAAAACTATCAGGGGTGAATGAGGAATGTGCCAACATCAACCCATGAGTGACCAGCATTATGTTGTATGATGCTGCTATAGCCCGTGGCTCCCTTCCTCCCATGGCAATTGAATCATTATAAAGGAGGAATTCTAAGGTAATGAATATGGATGTGGAGCCCAGAGCCAGATGCCCCATGAGACCCATGGTGAGGAATGATCCCAGTGTCAGTTTTCTTCATATTGAGGTTGATTCCTAGGGTGCTGAAAACAGCTCCCCAAAAAGAATCAGGCAAGGAGGATGCTGGCATTAATATATTTCAGTGAGATGGAGTCTGTATTATGTACACATTACAAGAATATATAATAGTATTAACAGTGTAATGCACCGGATACTGAGACTGTTTCAAGCTAATCTCTTGGTAGAGCTACTGAGAATACATTTTGGAAGGGCTGAATAAAAAGTGAGGAAACAAAAACGGGCATTAAAACCAGACAAAAAAAAAAATCAAATCAAATTAAAATATTGCCCAAAGTCCCCTGTTTCAAATCTTTGTCTTCCTGATTATATTTAGTACTGTTGGATCATAAAATACTTTACATCCATTCTAGATATGAAACCTCCTCTAAATTTCCTGTAACTGAGTAGGACTTTATTCCTTTAAGCAGAGGTCTTGAGGGTTTTTTGGTATTTCTTTTCTTGTGTGTGGTTTGATTTTTCAAAAAACCAACTCAACAGCCATAGTATTTCTTTCTTCTGTGTTGCAGTCCAGCTCTAGATATATTTCTTGACTGGATAAAACAGAGGTTTTTCATATACAGAATATGAAATAGGATACATGGGAAATTGTTAATAAGAAGAGCTGTGCTCTGAGAGAAAGCAGTAAGTGAAAGAGAATCTGTGAGGACTAGAAGAAAGGCTTGTCATTGTATGATTCTGGTCTGTGTGAAAGAGTTTGGGAGACGGTGAGGAGCTTCTGCCACTGACAGGTGGGATATGCAAATCCCATCACAAGGGGAGATTAAGGAGAATAATGGAAGAGCCCTGACAGTTGCAACTGGCATTCATGCAATATCAAGAGGCTATAAACTGTGTAAAGCAATCGGGTTATAGCTTTCAATCTTCTTAATACAGTACTTTATAATAGGAAATGGGTTTCTCCCTTTCCTCCTGCCTTCAAATAAGACGTTTGTATTTCCCTGTCCTGGTGATCATGGCGAAGTCAGTCCAGAGGGGGAAGCAAGGAGGTCAGAAGTCCTTATTTCATTCTAGAGGGGTTACAGACCATTCCGACTCACTCGGTTGTGACACAGCTTCACATATGAAGGGCTGCAAGGTCAGCATTGGCCTTGGACAATCTCACATCCTCTGGGCCTTTCAAACTACGTCAGAGTGAATACAGCCCTAGTGTTGTGCAGAGCTCCAGCAAGGCTAGTGAAACCGCCCCATTAAAGACCTCTTTCTCTGGAAAATGCAATTGTAGCTTGGCCAGAGTGTTTCGTAGCTTCGCATTGATTTTCCTTTGATTCCAAGGCTCCTGAGAAATAGCTCTAAACAAGCCCAAATTGTGAAAGTTTAGCAATTAAACGTAACATTTTTTTGTTTTGAGTCAAGGCAGCATTTTTGGAATGGATTACCGATTCTTATATTGTATATTTAAAAATGATCCAGTGATACAAAACCTTGATTCAGTGTCCTGGACAGAGGCATCCTCAATTATTTAAGATGGTATTACCTCTGCCTGCTGCTTCACAGGGTAAGGGCATCCTGTGGGAAGTGTGTCCTACTTGATGTCCAGGTCTGGGAATTGTAGAGCATCTCAAGCTATATTTGCCTATATTTAGGTAACTGCTGTTATCGCAGAAGGTGTGTGTACTGGATCCTGTTCATCCAGATGCAAAGCTACATTCAGATTTACATTTCCAAGGAGGAGAAGAAATTAAGACTGACACAAGGTGCTTTTTTTTTTTCTCAATTATTTTTTTATACCTGGCCAGCAAACCAAAAAACAATGACTCCTGCAGCTCTAATTGACATTTCTGTATTAAATGAAAATGGACCTTGATTCCAATTCAAATGGCAGCACTGGGTGATAAAGTAATTATTTTGGAATTTCAAATGCGTATAAAAGTTGATGCAGTAAAATGATTTTTGTGCCACTTGGAATTTTTTTTACGCTGTATCTTAAATCAAACAACAGTTAACGTAAGAGCCCTTAATCCCTAATTCTCAGTGCTGGTAACACAATAACACTTTGTCTTGGTACTGTACTTTCTCTCCTTGGGGAGCATAAAAGAAAAAGCATTTTCAGAAGGAACAGAATATTTTAGGATATGTCCTAAAATGTAATTTCTTGCTTTTAGAAGGTCTCCAAGAACTTATTTTTGCCTCCCATTGTGCCCCTAAAGTAGGGAGTGATGTTCTCTTGTGACTGCACACTGGGTGTTGGAGCTGCCTCTGGACTCCCCCGTGCTGCCACGCTCAGGGCAGCTGTGCTGAGGTGCCCCTGACCCCTGATGGGTGGGTGGGGACCAGGAGGCTGAGGAAAGAGGTGGAGATTTAGGTGGTGTGGGGGAAGAAGGAGGGAAGTTGCACCAATTCCAGCAGCTGTGGGGGGATGTCAGTGCCAAGCATCCCCAACATGAGCAGTCTGTGGCAGGACAGGGCCCCCAGCGCTCTCCCTGAGCCGTGTTTGGGGCAGAACTGCTTCTGCAGGGGCAGGAAGGTCAGGGGAGTCACAGACCTTGTCATTTCTCTTTTCCTGTTGGGAAAACTCAGAGATAACCCTTCATCTCATCTGGGCTTTTTAGGTGGAGGGTGTTTGCCTACAGGTGGGAAGCTCTTGATCCCTTACAGCAGCAGGTCCCAGCCCAGTGTCAGCATTCACATCCTAATTGTATGAGCTTTGGGATCACCTTTGCTGCTGATCCTGTAAGGACAGCAATGCCATGAGCTCTTGCAGATAATTTTCATGCACGTTTTCAGGAGGAAGTGAAAAGCTCCTTAGAAAGTCTCAGGCTATTTAGATAACCCAACAGAGATATCCCATGTCTTTTCTCAAATGTTTCTCTTTCCCCCCCCATTCTCACCTCCCCCACTAAATTTAAGGTTGAGAAAATAATTTAAGGGAAATATTTTATATAACAAATGTAGGCATGTTTTTGTCTCCATAAATTGTCCCTGCTCCATATGTGATTTTCTCACGTGCACTTTTTTTATGGGGGGGTGAAGTAATTGTAAAGTTCCTGATTCAGAAAGCAGTGGGAAATTCCTCACTAATGTGGAGATGGACACCATTTAATCATTTGGACTTTGCCTGGAAATTTTTTCTTTTAACTACAAAGTATATTTTCAGTAGATGAAAGGGGTCATATGCTCCTTTTCTCTGTGTGTCACTGGGTCAGTTTTAATTTTTAGAAACACCTTAATGTTCCCTGTCTTGGCCAAAAGTGGTGCCAGTATCTTTCACTGAATATTCTCTAAAAACAAATGTAGGAAAAGTGAATTCCACTGAATATTCAAATGAGTATTTGAGGACTTTATTAAGTATTTACTTATAGGTAAGTGTAAGTATATTTTTCTGCTGTAAAAATAATACTTATGCTGAAAATCAATCTTTATATGCCAAAGAACATGATATGGAAAATTAGTTTGCTTTCCATTGCTTTCAGTTCAGTTTTCCAAGAAAAAAAATACATTCCTCTAGATGAAAGATAAAATCTTGAAATTAATCATTATTGGAAACAAAACCAAATTTTGGGAAATGGTTGTCTGCAAATAAAAGTGAGATCTTACTTTGATTGAAACTTTATAATAGATTTTTTTTATGGAACAGGCTAAACAGGTTAGGAAGAGACACACCAGCAGAACAGCAGGTGCATTAAACTTAATTTCAAAATGCACAGGTCCATGGTAAAATGCCACTATGTTAGAGCAGTTTAGAGCGTGATTATTCCCTGAGATGCAATTCTGTCCGAGGATTGAACCATGGGGAGGGACTGCAGTACACCTTCTCCACTTCATTTGTGTTCATGTTTCCACACACTCCTCAACATATTAAGAGTGACAGAACCTGGGCTAGGGATGAGAAGAATATATATCTGGCCTACATAGATCTGGATTTAGCCTGGATCCAGTGACCTCGTGTCACTACAGATGAGCTGATGAAATTTAGTAGTAAATATTTAGGCTTCTGTAACTTCAGGATGCTATGATGCAGATCTGTGTGTTTGTTTCAATAACAAATGACTGTTTAATTTTGTATATCCGGGAGAACAAAAATTGAAACAAAACCAAACAAAAACATTCTCCAGCTCATCTTTTGGATGAAAAGCTTCCAGTTGGTGTTGTCTTCCACTTTATTTTCAACTTTCATAAGTTGACATGTGATCTTTCCTTTTTCTCCAGAAACTCCTCATCCACTCCAAAACAACTCATTTTTAAGTTGTTAAAGGAGGAAATGTGGTTAATTCCAGCTGTCTGATCCCTCAGTCTGTGCCCATGGCTGTGGGCAGGGCAGGATGGCAGGGCCCTGCCATCCCACCTGTGGTGGTGGGAGTTGGACCATGGGCACCTGCAAGAGCTGAGGAGAGGAAACCCAGCTCTGCACTCCTGTGCCATTGGCCAGGCTCCTGGCATCTTTTCTCCCTCCACCAAAGACTGGCTTCAGCAATTGCTCAAACCTCTGTTACTTTCATGATGCTGCAGGCTGGGATCCCATCAGATAGAGAGAGACTCAGCAGCTCCCATACCTCCTTCTCCCATGGGAACGTGAGCTCTTCCTCCCTGCAAATGTGTGCTGCATCCTCCTCCTCATCAGCCACCCACAACCCTGTCTGTTGATGCTGTTGCCTGGCGACCACCCTGTGATGGACAGCTTGGAGGGAAGCGATGATTAAACAACCTGAACTGGCTTCTGAAAGCAGCGATCGTCATTGTAATGTGACAGGCAGTGACAGCTCAGACAGCAACACGTTCTGAGTGTGATTCCTGAAAAAAAAAAGGATAAACAATAAACACATGAGGAAAGAGCCGCACACACCTGTGTGTAGGTGTGTGAGTGCTGATGCTTTCCCTTGGTGCAGAAGGGCTGGGGAAGGCAAGTGTTTCTGTGATAATGAAGGGTGAACGTAACCCTAATAACTGTCATGATGAGCAGGTCAGCCCACGAGCCAGGACAGCCTGCACTGATGCTGTCAAACCTGAGCTCCTCGGGCAGCCCAGGGCAGCAATTAAACAGGAGACTGCAGGTGCTGGCAGCCGGGGCTGCACGGCCAGCAGGAATTGCTCTCCTCACAGAGGGGAACACCTGGAGGCTTCAGCAGGAAGGTGGAGTCCTGCTAGATCCCTCCTGCTTCCCAGAGCAGTACAGGCACAAGGATGCAGGGGGTCTTTACAGTGTGAAAGTTTGCCTGTACACGAGGTGTGGATGCATACAGTATGCAGTGGAGCAAATAACATCTGTCCTGATGGTTTGTGTGATCTGGGCATTTACTCAGAGAGAGAAAATTAAAGTTTCTAGTACTTCCCACTTCTCAGTCTCTCCTTTTAGTTTTACCCCAAGTAGAATTGGCTTGTGCTGCTGTCCTGTCCTGTTTGGGTGCTGGCCCCTTGCAGCCCTCCTGGGGAAACAGCTCTGTCTTGGCAGTTTATTACACCTGTGTTTTCACCATGACAAACAGTGGAGGTGAAATACTGCTTCAGTGCAGGTGAACATCACATTTCTCTTAAAGCAGAGTTATTCTGTTGTTTCGTAGAACTTTTAAAGTGATGTTAAGTGTAACAAGTATTTCCAGGAAATGTTTGTGCTCTGGATTATCTGCCTGTGCTTTGATGGTTGTGCATGTCCTTTTTAAATTGCTGTCAATGTCTGTTCTGGGTACAGCAGCAACAATTTTCTTCTGTGCTTCAAGTTCTTAATGCAGGCTTATCAGTGAGGCATCTGAGGGATGGCTTTAAAACGAAATAAGAAAACAAACCCAAAGTACTTTCCAAAGGCCCTTCCTAAAAAAGAGATCACCAGTGTTTCTGTCAGACTGAAAGAGAAATGCACACACAAAAAGAAGAAAATTTCATTGCCTGCCTTGCTCTATCCTCCCCATATCTCCTATCTCCATTGCATCTGGCACCATCTCAGGATGAAGCAGTTGAGGAGAAATGTGGAGTCTGTGCCTTTTCCACTCACATAAATCAGTATTCATCTAAGCCAAGAACTGCTTTGAGTCAAGCAGGAGAAGAATCCATCTCTATTCCTCTCTGACACTGAGACATTGAAAGTCCAGGCAGAAAGAGTAATTTCTGAGAAATCTTGCATTTGGCAAGGTGAATTTTGGTGCGAAACAAACCTTTATGAGCAAGTAGGGGAAAGAAGTACTTTGAGAAATTTTATGAGGAGCTGAGAATATTGTACAAAAGAATCAGCATCTCATTATAAAATGTTACTCAGGAAACCTGTACTTAATCCTTTATATAGAGATCATTTTGTTTAAATAAGGACATATGTGGAGATTGTTGCTGGAGAGAGTTCAGGGAAGAGAAAAGATGTCTGTAATTTTGGGCTTCTGCTTAAATATATGGCATTGTGTGGTTGATGTCTGAACTGGGATGACACAAGACAAATTAAATTTTAACTCATTAGTAAATTTTCCTCCTAACAAGCTACTCAGCTGATCCAGAAATACATTATGCAGTAGCAGCTGCTAGGAGATGAAAATATTTCATTGTAGCAATACACGGTATAATGAAGGATGGGGAATAAATGCAGTAGCTCAATAAGGACAGAAGATAGATGACACATAGTTTTAAATATTCACCCTCAGTGTTGAGTTTACATAGAACAGATGACGTCAGTAAATTGAAAACACCACTGAGGCACATAAGTCATTAAATACTAATATTAGAGCCACTTGGGGAAAGAAAGTTGTCAGGGGGAAGAAAGTTGTCAGAAGAATTTTCTTTTAGAAAATACAGTTTAGTCAAAACCAGAAAATTTCTTGGAGGTATGTCATTTTCAGTGACATTTTCTGCACTAAAATATCAACCAAAATTGTCTTCATTCTGATAGTGCCAAAAGCTGTAGTGAGAAACCTTGCCAATTGACTTGCTTTGGCACCAAGATTATGATGACATGGTGGACACATGTTCTATACCAAATATATAAGTGTGAAAGGTCGTTGTTCCTCTGTCCTCTTTGACCCTCACTTCTGGTAATGTGCCTTGTGCATTCAAAGCTGTATTTTTCTGTCCTGGTGAGGTTTGGTTCCCACCTGTCTCCTCTTTGCTGAGTTTCTTCAGATGCATGGAGGGCATCACCAGAGGATTTTTGCTGAAGTTCTTTGGGCAGTGAAGATGCTGCAGGGAGGCAAGTCCAAGGGTAGTCTCAAAGGCAATGCAATGTTTTCCCTTCTGAACTACTTGTGGGGATTTTATCACTGATAATTGTTGGAGTGTCCAGAACCACATCTCTCTATATGTCTGAAATGAATCTTTAATGTTTTGACATTATGGAAAAGAAATGCTTTGGTGTTATTGACTATCAGATGAAAAATATTTACTGATACTGATGGGAAATTTAATGATCTTGCCTTTCCCTCTTGGGACTGAAACCAAGCACTAGGCTGTCTGAATCCCTCAGAGCAGAAATGTTGGCTTCTGACACATTCAGATGGAGAACATAGCTAGGAAGGTGGTTTTTAAATTAATCTTGGCCATTTTTCACCTTAAGATGATCTTCATTGGCAGCTATAAAGTTATGGTGCAGGGAACTTGAATACCAAATACTGCTTTTTGTTCCTGAAACAGACTTAGCTTTTACTGAGGATAGCTCTGTGGAAAATCAGAAGTGTGGCAGCTTCACCATTTGTTAACTAGACAGAAACTCTAGGGGAGAATGAATTGCAATAGAAACAATTTTGAAAGCCCAAATAGCTGTTTTTCACCATTCTGACCC
This sequence comes from Pardalotus punctatus, assembly GCA_013400915.1. Taxonomy (NCBI): domain Eukaryota; kingdom Metazoa; phylum Chordata; class Aves; order Passeriformes; family Pardalotidae; genus Pardalotus; species Pardalotus punctatus. The sequence goes on from VZTX01024381.1 coordinate 204,147, forward strand.
CTTCCACTGCTGAGCAGATTGACAGCTGTGATCCTAAGGTATGCAATTTCTCCTCAAAGAGGAACCTCCTGAAGGTGTTAATCGCTGACAGTGTTTTAGTGTGGAACAAGGAGATGTCTCCTCCCTGTTAATTGCAAATCCTGTGCGATGTTTCTTTTTAAAGCACTGAAATACTTTAAAACCAAATATCTGATTCCTGGTTTAAAGAGCCGACTGTCTCAGTCAGCCATGGTCTGGGAGGCAGATGCCACCGCCTCAGTGCAGAAAGTGTTCCAAGGAATGCTCTGGATTGCTTTATGTAGGAGTCAGATAACTCGATTGCAGTGGCCTTACCCAGAGAGGAGGTAGGGTGGATATTTGCTGCTGCTTAAATGTGTGAACAGGCAAGAAGAAACGGCAGAAACATGGGGTTTACAAATCCATTGATTATGTGATCACTCGATTCAGCCTAGTAAAGTTTTTTGTGATTTAGATAATTAACTTTTGAAAGGAAAAAAACAACGATAAAGAAGATACAGATGGGCACAAACACACATGAGATGAGCATTGATTTCTAGGGTGTGGGGAGAAGCAGGAGAAGGCAATTTGAAGGAAGGTGAGGGAAGCTTTCAGGGTGTAAATAGGCTCAGGGACCCAGCTGGCGGCAATTCCTTGCCTTCTCAGGTGGAGGGAGTCAGTGATTAAGGACCTGGAAGAGATATGAAGGGTAAGTGGAGAAAGTTGAGGATCTTTGGTAGAAGTTTGTGAAGTTCTAAGCAGTCTGGTGAAGAACAGCTTTTTCCTAGCAGAGAAGCTGGGTCATGGCTGTTAGTAACCTTTGAGCAAAGCTGATGTTGAGTGATTGTAACTGAAGGAAAGCCTACCTTTGTCTGAAATGTTTTCTCCCAGGGAAGAGGTCCTGAGGAAGAAATGTGTCCCAACCAGGTAGGAAGCCTTTCTGTTGTCAGCAATGTGAAGTGGAGAACGAGAGAAGAGCTGACAGACCAGGGAAGGGTAAGGCTGGAAAATGGTGTGCTGAGATGTTGCCTGGAAAATCCAGGGAATGGGGCAGCAAATGGAAGTTGCTGGTGGAGCAGAATAATGGGATGGGGTTAGAAAGCTAAGTTTGTGGGACATAACCTAGAGAAGTAAAAGAGCAGGCAGGGGAAAACTAGAGAGAAGGCAAGGTTTGTAGATTGGGGTAGTACGATCAGAATAATAGGTTTTAACAGTGGTTTTAGCTCCAGAACTGGCTAAAAAGAGACTCTAGATAGAAAAGAATGCTTCACTATTCTAGATGCAGATGGCTGTATTGATTTCATGCAAAGCATGAGCTTTCTGAGAAGGAGTGTGGATTTTTACGTTGGGGTTTTTGGACTTAAATGATGTAGAGGCACTGGCTGGTAATAAAATATATGGAAAGAGGCTAAGAGCCAGGATAAAAGGAAAGAAGCCTGTGTATGTCTTGGTAAAACAGCTTGGGGGAGGTGATAAGGAAGCACACTGGCAGATATTAACATTGTTAGCCAAAATTTCATACTCAGTGGGCAGAGGTGTTGCTGGAGGGTGAGGCATAAGTGAAAGAACTTACCTTTAGTTTTCCATGCTGTGACTTTCCCTGCATACACTGTGCTATTTGTTCTCAGCATCTCTGAACGAGAGTCCCCTTTCTTGGCCACCACCTGTGGAGGTTTGACATGAGCCAGGCAGTAAGTTGTGCCTGATGCATCTGGTTTATTTGTATTTCAGTGCTTACAGTCAGAGCTCTAATACGTGAACCAGGCCCTCTGCAGGGACGTGGGCAATTACACAAATTGGTGTGGAGACATTTTGCCAGAAGAGATGTATTTTGTTTACCTTCTTGAATTTGGCAGGGAATGGCCTTGCTCCTTGTAAAGATGCAAATTTTTATAGCTGGAGAGATGCTGGAGTGATGCTGTCTGGGCTCTTTTATTAGTGAAATACTTGGCGTCAACAAAAGTTTGTAGACTTTTGGAAACTCTTGTTTTCAGAGGGATGATGTAAGGAAAACCAGAAGCCTTTAGGCTCTCCTGTATCTTTGTGATAAAAATTAATATGGATAAGGGATCTCCCTGTGCTCAGTGGGGAGATCCAGTGGTGCATTTTTGCCTTTTGAACATGGAGATTTAGAAATTTGAGTTCTTCTCTGGCTGACAGTGCAATCACAGCAGAATGTTTCCAGCCTGGCATGGATTTGAGGCTCAGACAGAAGGTGCAGTGGGCTGTTGCTGTTGAGCTAAGGATGGGCAAGGTCATACATGCTCTTGACTTGCAAAAGATTACCTCAAGTACTTGTGTTTATCTTAGTTTATGCATTTAAAGTGTATTTTCTACTTCAGGATGAGGAGCCCTCCTGTGGACAGTTACCACAGAGGGGCTAATGTTTGCTACCACTTTGAATTGTGCTAGTGTGAGATGCTTCACTTAAAATCCTCAGATTTTTTTCCAGGTGAAGTTTTTGCATGTCTGCCCACAGAAGCTTGCACTATGGCATTGCTTCTTTGTTGGGTTTTTTTTTTTTTTTTGTTTTTTTTTTTTTTTTTTTTTTTTTTTTTTTTTTNTAGTTGGTGGCAAAGGGATGATGTTAAATGGGTTGATGTGTTGAAAAAGGCATCAAGAGGCAGCTTCTAGCGCCCAGCATCTTGCAATTGTCATCACAATGGGCTGGGAGTTTCTGGGATGACCAAGAATTACGACAGCACTTATCAGTGCCTGACTCTTGGCTTCTTTCAAGAGTGATTTCTCCCATTCCAATTGATTTTTTAAAAATTTTTTTTTTTATTTTTTTATTTAAATATTCCATGCCCTCCTTTCCCCCATTCATTCCAACTTCTTCAACTTGTGAAAGTGAAACACAGCTTGGCTTGCTTCTTGTGAAGATCTGCCAACACCCACATTAACCCACAAGTACCTTCTTTCTAGCCAGGATTTTGGCAGGAGACCTTCTGTCTGTGTAGTGCATAGTTCCTTCTGGAGAATAGAACTTGCACTGCTGTTCATAGTTCTACTTAGAGGATTCTAAAATATGAAACGACCTTGAGGTCAAAAGGGTTTTTGAATTTTTCTGCATGATTTGCTGCAAGATGTGAAAAAAATTCTGTACTTAGATCGTCCACTCTTTTTGGCGGTTTCACCAAAGATGTGTTTGACTTGCTCTGGTCGTGAGTGTAGTCCAGTCCCTGGTGTGTGTGTGAGTGAGGATCCCACTTGTGCTGGTGAAGGACAGGGGAGAGCATCCCCACTGCCCCTTTAGGACCAGTGATATCACCAACCTGTGTGTAAGGAAATGCCAGGCAGCGTTTTCCCAGAAGGTGAAGGTGGTGTAGCTGTCATTCCAGCAAAGTTAAGGCACAGCAGTTTCATGGGATGGTATCTTGTGCTGCATTTCCACTGATGTGCCAGGCTTTCCTTGAGATCCTCTTTGGGTTAGGAGATGTCTTGTTCAAGACAGGCCTTGGAACTTGTCCTGCCTTTTAATCCACTTCAGCATCCCCCTAACTTTCTAAATAAATTGGAAGTGCTCACTTTGGAATAGAAAAACAATATTTTAAGGTATGTGGGAGAAGTGCTTATTCTCAGCTCAGCCTTATCAACAGCAAAATGTTCCAGCAATTCCATCCATTATGTAAAGGGGAAACATGAGGGGAACAATACAGAAATCTTGACTTTTCCAGTTGATGGTATCCATTGCCCCTGGTGTGTGCTTAAGCAGAATGTGGGTCTGTCCACAGAGCCACAGCTACCTGCAACCTGCTTTTGACACCACTCCTGTTCCCTCATGCAGAAGGTAAATTATCACCAGGATGAAGTATTTTGCTAATTATAAAACATTAAATGATCTTCATCTACCTTCTCCCCAGTGAACAATGCAATTGAATTATCATTAGAGCTTGTACAGAACCTTTGATAACAAAGGAGCCATTTGTATTAAATTCAGGCTTAGTTTTTTATTCCATGAAGTCCCATCATTGTGTTGATTGCACTTTGAAGTCATAGCAGGCTTCCCTCTCCTGCTATTCACCTAATTTATTTCAGCCCCAACATGCAGCTCCTAAATTATTGTTAAATTTGTTTCTGAACAAAAGGGCTAAAACGAGAGTGTCTTAAATGAAAGACATGAAGCAGTTATGGTTCCATTCATTTCCTCATATCTTTTTGCTGTATCTAGAGAGCTGTTGTTATGTGTGCAGTACTGGGAAATAATAATACTAATAAAAAATAATAATTCTCCTAGGATTTGCTGTCAATAGAAGCAATCTATAGAGAACTCAAACCTAGAGAGCGCGTGATTAAAGTTTAGCAGCAAAACTGAAAAATACTTTCTGAATGCCCAAAGAAGCTAAAGAAGGCAGACAGAAACCAGAGGGACCTGCTTGGTCTCTGAAGCAGTGTGAGTTTGAGTGCTGTTCTAAGAGTGGTAACTTCTGTGGGAACTCTGCCTCCTCATGGCTCTCCTGTCTTTCTCCTCTTTCCCCAGGAAACCTTTTCTGGCTTGGAGGCATGCAACAGTTGGAATTTTATCTCTGCCTTAAGCAGGGCTGGAGCAGGAATTGAAGAGCTTAAAGAGGAGTTTGGGTGAACTCAGTGTGTGTGAAAGGATTTCTAAAGCTGCTTGCCCATGGCTCTGGGGACTGTGTGTGGGTGATACTGAGCGTGCAGTAGGATGTTGCCGCTGCCTTTATTCTTCCCAGATATCACAGATTTGATTGGCTTCTAAGAACTCCTTCCTCAAAGAAAAAATTAAAAGTCTTGTAGGAACCCAATTTGAGTCAGATCAGGGGTCAGCACTGTACTTGGCCTTGTAGGAATTGTGCTTGTCTGAGTGAAGTGGTTGGTCTTGCTCTCAGAGAAACATTTTTTCAACCTAGATGAGTGAAAACCTACAGAATCCTGGGTTCACTGAAGAAGCCTGATTTTTTTTTTTTTAATCCTGCTGCCTCTGTTAGTCTCCTCTAAGAGTGCAGAAGAGCTGGTAAGGTGGGATTAGTTTCCTTTCTCTGATAAAAGCAGATTAATTTTAACACTGGCTAAAATTGCACCCATTTTCTCTTGGTAAATGAACCATAAGACACACTGTCAAAAGTGAGCCTTCCATAATGACTGTGGTTAATATTTCAGAGCTTAAACTCAAGCATGAGAGAATCGGCAATATATGCTGTACATCAGCTTGATTTCTATTCATTTGCAGCTCGAGAGTATTCTTCTCTTCCCCCATGCTAATTTCAGCGTTCTGTAGAGCAAGGGATTTGCATCTGATTTCATACTCAGGTATGTGTGTATTTCTTTCTGGGAAAGCTGTCTTGCAGGCAGAAGCGAGGCTGAATAGTTCATGTGCTTGTGGTTCTAAGCTGGGGCTCAGGAAATCTCAGTTACCTGCTCTCTTGCAGAGTTCCTGTGCTTACCAGAAAATCCCTGTGCCTTGTGGCAATTCAGTTTCTTGAATCGTAGAGTGAACACAAAAATCCTTTCCTTGCTTCTCATGGAATCTGTCAGTTCTTGAGGTCTGCAGAGGTTGTGGTGCACTAAAATAAATACCCTGTTAATAAGATCCAAAGTTAGATGGGGAGGATCTCTTAGGGCTCACAGGCTGAGCTGTGCAAATACAAATTCCTGTGTTATGAGGAGTCCCACATGTACCAAGGCACATGCCCTGTCTGGGTTTGCTGCTCTTCCTTTTTTCCCCCTCACTGTATTTGTGCTCAGCACATTCGTATGGGGCAGTGAAGAGCTGCTGGCTGTGGATCTCAAGACTGCTCCTTTCTGAAGTGCCAGGCAAAGGGTGGGTGACTTCTGCCTCATCTTCTGCTCCCTTGCTGCCCATTCTCTGCAGAGAGGCTCTTTGGCAGGTCGCTGGGTGCTGTCCATGAGTGCTGCTTCATCTGCAGAGAGCATGCTTGGCTGAGTGCAGCTTCCACTTGCTGGGTGTTCCACAGGAGTGTTTTCTGCTTGAGTCCTGCTCTCACTTTCCTGGAAGAAAATATTAAATTTCAGACTGTGGCATCTCTGCTGTTAAAACCACGTCTGTGTCCCACTTCCTGAGTTTCCCATTACTTTCTAGTCCTAATGCATAAACCAGTGCAGCCAAGTAAACTATATAGTGCTTAAAAATTACTTGACCCTGTCTTTCATTCTTATCTGCTTCAGCACTGCTTGGCATCTGGAACATCTGAATAGCCCTTTTGGCTTACAAAGCCATAAGTGAGAAAATACAGCAGGAATATTTAAGTTTTTTAGGACAGGCATTTGGGAATGTAAGTTGAGACAAAATACGCAGAGGATGTAGGATAATGATCTGAGCCTAGGATGAGAAGTTGTAGGACAAATGCAACAGCTCTGGTGTGCTAAAAACAAAAATAAGATGATTGTACACAGCCAAGGTGATAGTTTTCCTAAGAGCTCTTGAAATGACTGAAATTGTTAATGTTGCAATTATTCTCCATAATGTAATTTTATTCTTCTTGCGCATTCTCTTGTCTTGCTTTTTTTGTGCTAGTTATGGAAGTGAATTTCTTTCTTAATTACCCAGTTCTTAAGCCCTGATGTAGATTTCTAACACTGAGGCATATTTAAGCAGATCTTTGTTTATGCATCTGGGGGAAAAACAAACAGGGAAATTTGGAAAATGTTTTTAACGTCAACAGTCCTTTGTGAAAACATGCTGTTGATTGATAACCATAATGCTAAGCAACTGTTGTTTCTACAACTTTGGTGTTGTATTCGTTCCAGAGGAGTGACAGAAGATGGAAGCTGTTATTCCCACAGTTTTGCCTTGATAAGCCAGTTCACTTTTCTTTAAAAGCCTTTACCAGTTTCACATATTTCATCTTTACTCACATGAGGAAAAGGGTGCTGCAAAGACTCAGGAAAGGTTTCAGGAACTTAACACTTAATGGAAAGAGATTAGAAAGCACCAGTAGCACTGCTGGGGTGAGCCAGAATTCTCATTTCACATCTTTATTATGGGAATCCCTAGGGGTCCTGCTGGGACTCTGCACTTTGCTTTCTCTGCCCCATTTCACAGCTCTCACTGCAGCATTGCCACAAAAGAAACTCACTTTTTTATTTATGAATATCTGAGAGAGAAATTATTAGCACCATCTATTGGAGAAACAGAGATACTGGTTTCTTCACAAATCTGAATATGCAAAATCTCTTCCCTTTTTGATTTCCAGCTATAGTTTGCAGTGAAAATGTGCCTAGACAACCTGCTTGTCTTTTAACTTAAAGCAGCCTGTGCTTGGGGGATTGTGCCTTGTTTCAAAATGTACCTCAAAGAAATGCAGTGAACCATTTAAAAGAGGGCAAGCAGACAAAGATTCAAATGTCAAAATGGTACCTTGGCCATGGCAGGTTCTGTCACATCAATAGGACAAGGGCAATAGCTGAGAAACAATTTGCAGCTGAGGAGATAGGCATGTCTAGCGCCTTGAGTCAATCTGGGCTAGTGTGTCTGAGAAATTTGGGTGAAGAATGGGATATTTGACCTTCTTGATCTTTATAGGACAAGGAAAACTCTAAGCACTTGAAGAAAAAGCAGAGGAAATACCATTATTAGCAGAAGACTGAGTTCAAGGCCCATCTTGGGGTTGGAGAGTATTCATGATCAGGAGTAGCTTCAGGGCAAGCATGGTTTGATCTCTGTGACTCCTGACCAGAGCAGTGGCTGCTGTCACGTGTTTCAGGTCATTTACATGTGTAGAGCCTGTTGAGTTCCTATCTCTCACTGATTCTGCTGCTTTGTGGGCTTCTCCCTGTTTAGTGCTCTTGCCCATTGAATTTTTGTGCTGTTCCTGTAGCTTTGGTCTTCCCTGCTCTCCTCCTTCAATAACTTCTGATGTCTTGATGGGAACACCATGCTGCCAGGCTAAGGCTCGAATCCCACTATTGATAAGGGGTGACACTGCGAAAACAGAGCAGGTAATGGTCTCCTAAGTCAAAAAGGTCTGATGTCTGCTGCTGTGGGAAATGTGTAGCCCTGCACTGATAGACCAAGATCTGGCATACTGCTGGTTCTAAATTGCTTGCCCAACCATATTTGTTGGAGAGTACTTGAAGTCTTTCTGATGTGTCTGTTGAAAAATACTCAGCATAATTATATTAAGATCTTGTTTATCCATTTGTTGTTCTGCCAGCACGATCTTTTAATTTTCACTCTGTGGTATTCGCACTGTAGAAACAAAAGTCCTATTGTTTTGTAGCCTCTGTTCTGCTTGGTAAACAAGCAAAGGTTTTTTTATGCCATGATCATGATTGCAGCTAATCAAATTAATGTTTTTAAGAAGCTGTGGTCTAACAGGTAACTCAGTAAATGTTTAGCTTTCAAAGAATTGGACAATTATTAGTTCTGACTCTCTGGATGGCTGTTGGAGAGACCTCGGTACTTTCTATCAAAAATTTCTATTTCACTAGCTTGCTCTATCAGTGATAGCTGAGAAGATGGCTAGATTTCAGATAATTAAGACCCTCAAATTCAATGACTTAGCTAGATGAATGCCATTCTGAGAGTACAGGATGATTAAACACAAGAGAAGGGGAAGAGGGCTGTGTTGTCTTCGGGAATGTGGACTCCTTAGAAATACAAAAGGGTTGTTGGGACCTCAGGAGGTGGTATAAGCTGGGCAGTTTCAGCTTTGATCCCATGGGCTAAACAGAATTGCAGTGCTCCTGAAATGCCTACTGCACAATTGCTTATGCAGTTGACAACCTCCGGAGCTCCTTCACTCCAGTTTTAAGTAATCCTAGTGACAGGTTCCCCTGCATGCTTCCCTTGAGAGTTGTGTGCTTGCTCTAATTGATTGACCCATTAGCAAAGCAAATTTCTCTTGCTATTCAGCCAGAATTTTCCTTCGGCTTAATTTCAGCCCATCACTCCTAGTTATGCCCCTGCAAAACCTGCCTGAACTGCCTTTGCCACACTATAGCTTTATTGATCCTGGCTTTATATATGTAATTCTTAACTGACTGAACTTACTATTGGCAGTACCAGGGCAGTGATGGCACTGGTGAGGGCCTGTTTCTTGACTCTTTAATCCATGGGTCTGGAAGAGAGCAATGCAATGAAGGAGTCTGGCCATGTTCACTGAACTTTCTGAATGGCTGCATGGGGTGGTGAAAAGGAGTTTTTGAGTTTTCCCCAAATCCTCAAATATTTGAGTTTGCACAGCTCTGTGTGATGTGTGTCGATATCCAGGCCACTGGATGTCAGAGCAGGAGTCCTGAAATCAGAAGTTAACTCGTAAGTATTTGGCCTCTGGGAGATTTTTGGATTCCTGTCAAGCAGTGTGTGAATGTGTGCTGTGGGGACAGGAGATGGATAATGTCTGGGGGAAGTTATTTCCTGCCAAGTGTTTGGCTGAGGAAACCTGTTGTGTGGTAGGCATCATGAGAGCTGAGTCCCAGACTTCAGATCCTATGATCCTTCCACTCATCCCCGATGAACTGAGGGGGAGAATCATGCCATGACTTGCTCACACCCTGTTTAGAACTACCTGGATAGATCTGCCTCACCGTGAGCTTTGTGCTGCTGAGTTTATTCTGTCTCTGGGGATGTTGTGCATCTGAGTGGCCAAGCAGGAAAAAGATTCTCATTGATTCACAAATTTCCATGCCCTTACCCCTTCTGTGCCTCGGTTTACTCCTGGATTCAACAAGATCTCTTTCCCAGGGGTACTGGAGTGGAAAGGGGGAAAATGGTATTTCTTTCATTTGGATTTAATTTGAAGGCCATTTGCAAGACATTTTGGGCAGCCTGCTCATGCTATCGTGGCAACTGTTGGTGTGTGCCTCTCTGAGCTTACAGCTCAACAGGATAGTTAGAGGGGCACTATTAATATGACTTTTAAAGTCACTGATGAAATCGTTTCCCTTGTAGGGGAAAGTAGAGAGGCATGTGTGGAGTAGCAGACAGTGGGAAATACAGCCACTCTGGATAAAACATCATCTTGACTGTACTCCTACTGCTCTCATAGAGTTTGCTCAAACACAAGCACAAAATTGTAGCTATCGAGCCTTAGGCACTACAAAGTATTTAAAAGCTGAGGTATCAGATTCCTTGTTTTAGGATACAACATCCCCCTTGATGCAAGAAGAGCAAAGCACAGAAAATTGCTGCACCCTGCTGCTGCGATGCCAGTGGACACTGAGCCTCCCACGTTCTGTTGTGTGTTCCTGGGGGCTGGTTCTGTTCTGCAAGTGATTAATAAATGGGAGCTGTGCACCTTTCCGCTGTGGCTGCAGAAGCCAAGCTAAGCCAATTATTTGCCCATCAGAGCTGGGTTATGGTGTCCCTCCTCCCATCTTTTCTATCCATTCTTTTGTTTTTGTATTGTTTTGCTGAGAGTGTAAATGTGGAGATGATTAATTGCCTTGCTGACCTGATTCTGTCGCTACATGGGATCTGCTTATATCAAAATGCTCCAGCCCAAATGACTAGAGTATGTCAAAGGTAGGTGATTAAAGAATTATAAAATATTTTCTGAACATCCTATTCTCAACTCATTGTGACTTTGGGCAGAAGCCCAGACAAGAGGGGGAGAGAGAAGGGTGAAAAATAAATAATAAAAAAAAAGAAAATAAAAATAATAAATACAACGAGAGGGACTTCTGCAATATTTTGCTCTCGTTTTATTGAGAAGAGAAGATTGATAACAAACATTAGTGAGGCAAAATTATAGTGATTTGTATAGATTCCCAGGTGGACAAGTTTAACATTAATAAAACATTATAGCCTTCTCTATCACAGAACTATTGTACTGATCATAAAATGAAAGAGCTTTATATATATAGGCAGGGGAGTGTATGTGCTCTTAGAGCATGGATGGAGGCATCTCATTCTCCACTAATAGATTAAAATCTGTGTTGGCCTGGAACAGGGAAGTGTTTAACTCTGCTAATGCTATGGATGATTACTACTCTGGGAGAGGATGCACCTGGCAAACTCTTATTTCAGATGCCAAAGCAAACCCAATGGATCTTGCTGAAATGCCCCCTAAGCTGTCTGCGCCTTAAACCCAGCTCAGGTGCCATGTTAGTTTTTGTTGAGGTTGGCAGCGAGCTGAGCACCCCGTGGCTCTCAGAGGTGTGAGTGTGGCACAGCACGTCAGGGTTGACAGTTTAAGTGCTTCCTCCCTGCCGCTCTAGAGTTTGTGGCGGGAACTGAGAAAAACTGAAAGACATCTAAATAGAAATAAACACTTCAGGATGAGAATTTTTTTATGTGTTGTTTTTGAGATAAGTGATTTTGGAGTTTCTGTACTGCCTGGTTTTATTTTATTACGGACGATGCTGAGGGATGGGCTGGGTAGCGCTGCCCTTCGCTGGCTTCTCACCAGCAGTCACGGCTCTCTGCTGTGGAGGGGGAAGATGTTCCCTCCCAGTCCTCGGACATTTTTCTGGTGATTACTCTAGCTTACAGCAAGTGCCTGCTGGTTTTGTGGCCCTAACATGGTAGGAAAAGTAGAGATGAATTTTACCATGATGCAAAGCCATCCCCTGCTGTTTGGAGGCACCTCTGACTGGGACCCAGTTGCCAGTCAGGTGAAGTGAATCTACTTCTATGCTTAGCCCTCCTCCTTAAACATACTAAGGTGAGAAAATTAATTTACTGCCAAGGTAAAAGAGGAGACAAATTTGTGGTGATAATACTCATACAATAAATTCCTATTTGCTTCATCTTTCATTTTCCAGTGTGATAAAATAATGTGGCATATTGGACATTTGCTTTCCTTTAAACCACACAGAACTGATGAATTGTTGTTTTAATTATTTCTAGGGATTTAAAGAAGATGGAATTATTCTTTTCTTCAATATAAAATAGCTCAAATGCTAATACTCTTTGGAAGTGAAGATAACATCTACTGCAAAAATGTGTTTGTTTTGACAGCATTGTATGTTTTAGCCAAATTAAGTGAAGGAAATAGTGTTTAACTTTTTTTTTTCTTTCTTCATTTCAAATGACTAAGACTCCTGGTTCTAATTTAGAACCAGCATCATCCCAACCCTGTCATTCTTTCTTCATTTTGGCCCTACCCTTTTGTGGATTTTCTACTGTAAATATTTAACAGCTAGGAAATGCAAAAGTAGTCATCCCTATACCCTTTTCTTTGGCTCTCCACCTATACTTTAAATGTTGTTTTGAAATGAAATGTAAAAAAATGTTCTTTTTGAAACAAGGTCAAAGCAAAACTCAGTCTAGAAATCAAATCAAAATTCAATCCAGTAATTTCACTAAACATTTTCAGAGAGGATTATTTTTTCTGATGTGTTTTCTTGCAAAAGAAAGCCATAGGTTTTCTGACCAACTCGTATTACTAATAACAAAGGGGTTATCAGAAGGATAACATGTCTCTTAAAGGAGACTTTACAGCTCTCTGTGTGTTCTCTTATGCTTTGAATTCACTTTAATATATGGGTGTTTTGTCATGTAACAAAGAAAGTCATCTGAGAAAGGGCATTGAAGGATTATGTGTGTATGTGTGCATTTGCAGCTTTTCCTAAGCAGGAGCTCTGGGTTGCAGTGTTTGCAGAGTGGAAAGGGATCTTCTGTCCTGCCCATGCCCAGGGTTGGACAGGGTCTAAGAAACTGTTGAAGAGAACCTCAGTAGCAGGGGAAAATGTACATGAGCATTCAGACTGGAAACAATAGCTTTGATTACATCCTTCAGGTTTTTTCTCTACCAGGTAATTTCTATTCTAAAAGACAAAGTGATCGTGTATTTCAGATGCCTGTATGCTGTGGAGCTGATGCACCTTGAATGGAATCCCAGAATGGAATTGGGGCACCTGTTTGGGTTCACAGTTTTTGCTGACCCCGATGGGCAGCCAGTTGCTGCATTGGTGACAATTTGCAATGCCAGTTCTTTGAGGCAGCAGCTTTCCATGGGATGAGGAGGTTTCATTTGGAGTCTCTGCAAGCCTTGCTGATCAGTAGGGAAAAATGCAGAGCACATAACACCCTGATTGGCTGAATCTTTTCCTTCCTCCCAGGGAAGGCATGACAGCTTCATGCAGCCTTAGTCTGGTGTACCACTCTCCGGGAACCGGAGACTGGGTACCGCTGCTTTAGATGCTGCTGTCAGACATCCATCATCCCCAGTTTTAAAGCATTATACCTGTACTTCTAAGAAGAGGGGCTGTGGTGGGAGATGAGCTCTGTAAAGTCATTATTTCCCCAGGAAGTAAAGATGAGTGTTTCTGCATAGCCTCTGTTGTTATTCATGCAGTTTTAGAGCAGCTGTGCTAAAACTGAAGCAGTGAGTTGTCACTTCCAAACTGCCAGTGCTGTAAAGACAAGGAAGGAAAGGAATGGCAGATGTTTATCTCCATGTTTATACCAAGTTTTAGTGCATCAATCACTCAGTGCTATCAAGACTTGGGGAGGAAAGATAATAAGATTTATTTGTGGCTGTTGGAATAACCCACATAGTGCATAAATATGTTAGTAAAACTCCAGGGAGTCCTGGTCTATCAAAATGAAATAGGCAGGAAGGAGCATGGGGCTCCTGGCTATGGAGCAGCTGAGCACTTGGTGGGAGGTCAGTTCTTCACAATCAACATGAATTGCACAAAGCTCCTGATGGCTTTTTGCGGGGTTCCCTCCCCGCAACATTCAGTGAAGGACTGACAATCAGAAAAGACACTTGCAGTGGAGGAGGAGTAAGAGGCAAGGAATAAAATATTGTTTTCCATCCTCCTGTATTAAGTCATCAATGTGGCCATGGTGGTTAGACTTGTCACAGGCTGCTTGGTTGTGACAGGGAAAAGACTCAGCTTAAGAACTGTGTCGACTTATGAACAGTAAAGTTTTAAGAAAAAAAATTTACTTTGACTATTTATTATTCTCTAATGATATTAGAAACAGGTGATTCAGAACATCTTGGAGAAGGAACAACTGGGTTTTCCCTTCTTTCATTGCAGAGAAAGAGGCATCTTGTTTCCAACTTAGTTTTGTTTCTTTTGCATTGCTTGGCCCCTTCTGATATTGTTGGTCACCTTTTGATATGAAACACAAGCTGTTTTCATGATGTATCTGTGTCCCTACTTGTGTACAGGTATTGATGGTCCACACGATCAATTCTACTCAAGGTTTCTTGTTATTTTTGGCTGACATCCTTGAGTTTTTCATTTTGTATGATTCAGAGCTGACTGATAAACACTTGCATGATAACAACATTGATCTGGGACAGTTGACCCTGTCAAAGCAGGGACAGTTTGAGGCCCAGTCAGGTGGATAAGAGCTATTCAGGCTATTCCCTGTTGGATCTTGAAAACTTCCTCAGATGAAGGCTGTGTGAATTCTCTGGGCAGCCTGTCCCACTGCCTGAGTTTCTCACAGGGGAAATGTTTTTCCCTTGTGTGCCGGCTGAACCTGCTTCTGCTTCAGCTTGCACTTGCTCTCTCATTCTTCTGTAATTCCCCACTGTGATGAGCCTGCTTCCTGTTCTTGATGAGCTCCACTCTGGAGCCCCTCAAAGCCATCTCCTCTCAGGGCTGAGCAAAGCTTGCTCATGTTGGCTTTTTGCAGAGGGGTTCCATCCCTGCACTGTCCAGCAGCTCTACCCTGAGCAAGCTCCACTTTATTCCAGACTCTCTGCACTGGGGGTGCAAAAAGCTGTAGATGGTGTCCAAGTAGTGCTGAGGAGAGGGAATCATCACATCCCCTGATCACTGGTTGGACTCGGGGTCCTGCTCCCTGCCAGGCTGCCAGCCACCTTTGTTGCCAGGGGGCAGGGCTGGCTTGTGCTCTGCTTGCAGCCTGCCAGGACCCCTGCACCTCCTCAGTGAGCTGTTTCCCAGCCAGGCAGACCCCTGCCCCGGCCGAGAATTTTGGCTCTTGTTACAAGAAGCAGAATATAAACAGAGAATAGTTGCTGCACTTGCCCGTGTTACATGTGTCGGAAGATGAGGTTGCCTTCAGGCATCCTGATGAAGATGATTATTTTCTCTGAGCACTTAGCAACTTGCCATTGTTTGAAGTACAAGCATGGTTTAATAAAAAACAAAAAAACACCTCTTAAAACATTTTACTTATGGCTGTTATGCTCAGACTAAGTTCAAGTCTAGGGAGTTTTCTATTTATCCCTTTTCTCCTCATGAACAGGATGCCTTTTGAACACGTTTGATACTCCAGGAGGTGTCTCAGAGTTCTAAACAGCAGCTGCACAGTGTGGTTGTGTGTTTCCTTCAGTATAATAAGAAATTCTTCTTTGCATCTCCCAGTTACTGACATTGCATGGAAGTGACACAGCATGTGCTTCCTTCCTTTTATCAAAGTTAGAATTTTACAGTCTCTGAGAAGTTACAATTGTCCCCTTAACTTCTGAATGACTGAGCTAGATGAGGATTAGCTGCAGAGAAATGAGCACTCCTCAAGTTTAATTGAACTGGTGTATCAGACTGAGCAAATATCACTTTGGTAATGTTAAAGCTCCATGGGTGTGTTAACTAGTGCTTTTCCAACTGGGGGTTTATTACTTTGTAATTAAATGTTATTAATGCTTTAATTAAAATAAATAACCATACAAAGCTGGGAATGGGCTTAATGTGGTTTTTTTTGTTTGGTTTTTTTTCTTTTTTTTTAAATACTGGCACACTGCAGTTGCCCTGCTACAGCATTAATGATGGGCTTTTCCCATCAGAAGAGCCCTGCAAACTGTCATGGGACCAGATAATGAAGCTGATGTGCTTTGTCTTTGGGCGAGCGGACATGTCTCCCACTCCAGATTTGTGTGCAGGGGGGGAGCCCAGCAGTTAATTTCTTGGGGGGGGCTGTAGAGGCTGTATGGCCTCACAGAGCACAAATACGTAAATAGCTCAACAAGAGCCTGTTTTCTGCTGTCAGTCATCCCATAGTTTGCCTGCTCCAACTGTAGATGACTCTGTTTTTAGTGACAAATTTATGCGTCCTAATAGAATCAAAATGTATTTTTCCACTTATGTTTTTTGTTCTGTTTAATCTTTATAATTTGTCATAGCTGTATATTTACTCCGTAGACACAGACTCTTTCTTTTCTTTGATTTCATCCCTTTGCTATTTGTATCCCATGCTGTTTTATTTGATAAAACTGTTGTTTAACCATAATGATGTTACCAGTGGTAATGTTTTAATGAATGATAGATTTCATAGCTGGAGTGTGTCATTCTATGGTTCTGATTTGTCATGGGAATTGAAATTATTCCATGCAACACATTTCTGATGTCTTGTTTCAGTTGCTCACAATCCATCTTTCCAGCTGCTGGAAGAGGCAGATTGTGATGAACATTTAACACCTTTTATAGCAATGGGAGATGTAAAGTTAGGAATGTGAGGATCTGTTTTATTTTTTCATGCTCTTTTATTCTAATTCTTGGTCTCAGAGGGGCTATCTGCCTACTTCTAGTCAGCTGGGAAGCAGTGCTCTGACTTTGGGTAAATCTCAGTTCTAAGTGCTTTGAGCCTCAAGAAAAATCCCAAGGTGGTTAAGAGCTGGGAAAAAACTGCAACCCCTGATCTGGCAATAAATAGACCCGATGTGATGGAATTACTTAAAACAAAAATTAAACCTTAATTATCATGGACCTCTGATTGAAAGATGGACAAGTTTTTATTACCACCATCTGGTGCCCAGCATTTAGCAGTGCTTTGTGCACAGCTACAAGGCCTCTCCTACACCTGCCTGTGGTTCTTCACGCAGAATCAGAGCAGAGGAACAGCCGAGAAAACGTGCTGGGAGGCTTGGCAGTCTTTAGGTTGGGCTAAATGGAAAGAGGTCCAGGAGAAGCCAGGACTTACCAGTTCATCTCGGTGCTCTGGCCTGCTGTGCAGATGGGGCTGTCTGGGTCTCATGGTGTGGGACAGCGGTAAAGACCTGCAAATGTGAATCAGGGTGAGTGTCTTTATTAGTTAGAGAGAAAGACCAGAAATTTAGGATTCGTGGGTTCCTGTGTGGTCAGGGGTAACTCAATTAACTGCTCCGTGCTTCAGCGCAAGCCATTGGTAACATAAGCATCATGATACTTACCTGCCTCTGAGGGCCATTTACTTAATTAAATTGCTGAGATCTTCAAATAAGAGATGCTTTAAATAAGTAGTTCTGTGTGGGGTGGAAGTAATGGAGCTTGGTTTCCAATGGCTTTGTCTTGTGGTTCATTGCCAGCTCTGATTGAAACTTTCCCCTGGGCCAAGACTTCATGAGGTTGTTTTATTTTGTTTTGTTGGGTTTTTTTCCCCTAATTCTCTCTCCAGGCTTCACAGGTCTTCAGTAAGAGGTAATGTTGGCCTTTCCTGTAGAACAGGCATTCCCAGGGGATGTTTCTCGGATGTCTCTTTTCTGCCCAGCTGTCTGGCTTGTTTAGAGGTTTTTCTGTGCTACTGCAGATGTAAACCTTGGTCCAAGTCAGGAGTTTCAGGTGGTGCAGCAGGAGGGGAGACCTGCAGACACATCCACCTGCAGCACACAGGGCAGTTTGCAAAAGCCTGGCATGCTTTGGAAATCATGTGGAAACTGGAGCATGGCAGTGCAAACCTATTGCTTGGAAATGATGGAGGGACTGAAAGAGGCAGTGGGGTCCAAGTGTTTCACTTGGTGAGAAAGGAGTTGTGGCCATGGCTTCTAAGTGACTGGGACACTTTGCTTCTCTGCTCCACTCTGAGGCTGTCCTAAGGATGGCCACGTACCTTTCTCCTTTTTGATTGTTTCTTTTGCATCTGGACACATTCCTTTTAGGAAAGTGTGGTTTATGGATTTTCCTCAGTGCTTAAGGCCAAGGAGAGGCTGTCAAAACCAGTTAGCTGATCCCAAATCTCCTGTGTTGATAACTGCAGCAGCTCCTCTTGCTGTAATTCATTCCTGCTGGCAGGCTGTCCGGTTGAGAGGAGTTTTTTTGGATTTTCCAGCTGTTCCACTTTTTGTGCACCCTGCTTTCTGTGGCTCCCATAGACAGACCAGAGATAATGCAGATACACCTTGGCACCCCACTATAAATTAGACTGGTGACTACATTGCAAGTCTAGGAGAGCACATGGGGAATTGCTCACTACAGAGGTGTGTTAGAAGAGAGGGTTGATTTTGGGGTTCAGGGAATGGGGAACATATGGTGACCTCTGTTTGAGTGGGAATGTGTGTGAATGTATGTATTACTACATCTGCACCCCTTGGGCAGTACTCCTGCCGTGGTTAAGCTTGTTCAAATCAGCTCAGGAGTTCACACTTTCTCCTTGTTATAGCCATGTTCTAGGTGAAGTGCAGTGAGAAACTCCCTCCTCTGAGCTGCCTTTCTGTTTCCTTGGGTGCTGCTCAGCTGAAGTTGGGAATAAACTGCTTTTTATCTGCAGGGTGTAAAAGCAGAGAAACATCACTTACTGGTGGAGGAATCCATGGGTTCAGGAATTGCACTGCAGATGAAGTCAGGCTTTTGGGCCTGCAGCTGCAGAGAAAATGAGCAGTGAATAGGCAGTTAATTGAAAGTTAAAGTAGCTGTTTACTAACAGTATAGTCTTGCCTTTTCTCCTATGTTTAATTTGTGTGAGATCACTC
This sequence comes from Pardalotus punctatus, assembly GCA_013400915.1. Lineage (NCBI taxonomy): Eukaryota > Metazoa > Chordata > Aves > Passeriformes > Pardalotidae > Pardalotus > Pardalotus punctatus. The sequence goes on from VZTX01024381.1 coordinate 222,659, forward strand.
AAAATCAGCATCTTTGACCCAAGTTGTTTCCAATATTTATTTGTTTTGTCTTTTCCAGCTGAATTTATATGCCAAGCTTTTAATCCTTTCTTCTTCTTTTTTTATTTTTTTTAAACCAGCATTTTGTATTGTTGATCCTCACTGCTAAACTGCTGCTATGCATCAGTTGAAAAACTGATTCTCTCACTGAGCCAGTTAAATTCTGCTGATCTTCACTCAACAAGTAATTGGAACTTCAGAGAATAGGGATGCAAGAAAGACTACTTGGATAAAGAAGGGTTTACAGGTTTGGGCTAAAGGAGTTTTATAATTCTTTTGGGATACATAGAATAAACGTTGAGTCAGGAAAAGAGGTAAATATTTGTGGGATCTCATTGATTGAATGAGGCTGTTTAAGTCTGGCTTAAATTCTTAGCTGGGCTGAGGGATTCATTCCTTGAAAGAATAATGTGGTTAATAATAATGCTCCTACTGGGTGAGTTGCTGATGGGTAGTTTGTACCTGCTCAGCTTTTCAGTGTTTAAATACGCTGTCTTATGAATATGTAGTGTCAATACTTTAATTTAGAAAACCATATTGGCCAAAAGTGTAGAACAGGAAAGCATTTTACTGAGAAGATGAAGTTTTCTCATGTGGGAGATTACAGAAACTAGCACAATAACACTTTAGTATTCTGATGTTACAGCTGCTGATGGTCTCTGACTCTAAGAGCTCCCTGTAAGCTAATGTAGAATGTGGTTACCGAGCACAATCCCTGGCAATTGGTTCATGTGTGGATACAGTATTGACAATATTCCAAACAAAGCCAATAGACGAACTACTTGGGATTAGTTGTCATTAGAGCTGGCTGGCATGGCTTTCATTAATATTAAAATAATGAGGAGTATGTGAGAAGGTTTGTTTTTTTTGTTTTTTCAAAAAGGTTTAAAAAGCTTGGAGAGAACTGAAATAGCTCTCTTTCTGCTTACTTAGGCACTTCATGCCCCATTCTCAGTCTGTTTACAGAGGGAAATGTGAGGCCAGGAAGAGCTTTCCAACCGAGCTGCCAGAAATGGAGGCAGTCAGGGCCGTCTCCACAGAGATCCATGAGTACACTTAAGAGTAAAGGAGATTGTATAGCCGAGAAGGAGAAATTGGGGCACTCTACTTCCATCAGCCTGCTTGGATGTCACTTGTCAGATTCAGTAGACAGGTATTGGTTTGATTTTTTTTTTTTTTTTTTTTAAATTTTTTTCCCCCCACCTTCCTTTTCCACTGATACAAAATCGCTTTTAGATGCAGAAGGGAGAGAAGAAAGAGGATCTGAAAATGATCTATAGAAAATTCATTTTAAGAATCTCTCTACCTGCAAATTACTCTGACACAAAATTTCCAGTTAGTAATTTTCTTCAAATATTTGAAGAGCAGTCAATCACAAAAAGTGTCTTATTGAAAGGATTTTTCTTTATTATATTTAATGAGGCTCAAAGTACACTGCTTAATATCTGGGCACCATGCTAATGAACACTTAGAAATGCCAGAAGCACAGCACAGACAGGCATTGGTACTTACATTGAAGAAGCATCCAGGACTTAATACAAGGGCCCAGTGTGGGAGGTGCTGGATAAAGTACACCTGATTGCAAATAAAGCCATGAAGGATGTGAAGGGAAGTGAACTGGGAGCTAATGTGGGCAGGATGATCAAGATGTGCTGGGAACATGGCCCTGGCTGTTGAGCCTCAGGAATCCTGAGTGATGCAGGGTAAAATCCCAAGGTAAATGGAGAGGTGAGGTAGTGTTAAGATGTGCACAAAATCGGTGGAAACCTGACAGCAAACCAAGACAGAGATGGGCTATTTAGAGTAGTTCTAAAAGTGGATCCAGGGATGTTTATGGCAGCAATTTCATTGCTTGGAAACACTGTTTTTTAATACCTAAGCTTTGTGTAATATATGCAGTTACGTCTCCAGGGAATTAAAGCAGCAAGAATTATTTGGATTGTCTGCATATATTTGTATTGCTGTTCAGAAGCTGAATTTACTTTTGTTTGTGTTATTTTCATTAGTTTCCTGGATTGAAGCTGCACATGAAAAATGTTTCAAACCATTTAAGGGGCAGGATTTTATTTGGTAGGAGCATTTTGCAGATGGTTATTAAATCCCTTTGCAGTGTCAGAACTGGAGCCTCCCTTTGGATCTGCAGGCTGAACAGCTGGACTGGAGATAGCCAGACTGCCCATTAGTGTGGTTCACCCATGAAGATGGTCCCTGCAAGCTGGGGAGAAGGAAAAGGAGTTTAAGGAAGCATTGTATCGGACTATGAGAGCAGGAGCCAGAGATGTCAACACTGTGGAGAGCTCTGCTGGGAGGTGGCTGCAGAAAACATCCCTGAGCAGGAAGCACTGCATCATCTGTGCCATGCAAGGTTTATATGAGTGCTGACCATCCCCAGCCTAAGGAAGTAGGATTTGGGGGTTTGGCTTGAAAATTGCCCAGATCTTCTTCAGTCCCAGTTCTTCAAAATCAAAACCTTGCTTGTTCAAATGAAACCTTCAAATTGTAGATTCTAAGCTGCTACAAATTCCCCCTCTATTGATGGGGATCTGGCTCGGCTCTGGCAGGTTTGGCCTTAGTTTTGGATTCTGTTCACACGTGTGCAGCATTAGCAGCTTGAGTCAATGGAGTAGCTGAGAGCAAAGGTTAGCATTTCAGCTGCCTTGCAAATCCCAGATCCAAAGCATGTAATGTGGTGTTACAGCAGCTTTTGTGCATGGTTGGTTTTTACACCTGGAAAGTGCAGCTTACTTCACAAAATGCTACCAGTAAAAGAGCTGCTTAGAAAATTGGCCTGTAAGTACCACCTACTGAATGTGACAAGGGACATGTGGGCTCTGTCGCGATATTTGCACTTCTCCCGTCAAAAATGGGGTCTCAGCTGGCTGTGAGTGAGCTGCTGCCATCCTTTAAGAGGAAGTCATGGTTGTGCACCCACTGTACAGACAATTCCTGCACTGTTGATGATCTCCAGAGATTCAGGGCCTGGGTCATGCCATGGATCTTTGAGTTGTACATATCACCACTGCTGCCCACAGAGAGCCACCAGAATAAATTTTGGAGCTGAAGGGATGGATGGCCTATGTGTGTGTGCAGGAAGATGAAGGGATTGCCAAGGGGACACATCCAGGGGGCATTCAGAAGAGGGAAGAGGAGTTTTGGGCAGAGGTCTGAAGGAATTAGGAGAGTGGATGAAATCTCAAAGAAAATGAGGAGTCCAAACCATGAAATTTCCATGCATTAATAAAAGGTGGCTTGTGCTGTACTTCAAGGGTTGGCTTTGAACTGCTTGGGGGGAGCCAGAGTAGACAAGTGGAACAATTCCTTTAGGTGATGAAAATCCGCAGCCCCTGCAATGTGTCCTAGAGGGTTCATATCCAGCTGGAATCAAGAAAAGCAATGCAGTGGATGAGTGATGCACCCAGCTTACCCAGCAGAGCTGTGAACAGTCCCTTCCTCCCTGGCTCTCTCATTCTGCACAGTCCAGACTATTGTTTGAATTCACTGCTGTAGAACTGAGTGCTCTTCCTGAACTTTGGCAAAACAAACCTTAAAAAAAAAGTCTATTTTGCCATTTAAAACGAAAATAACAATCTTGCTTCTGAGTGTTTTTGCACATTTATTTTCCAAAGATACAAGCAGCCTGTCTGCTTAAAAACAGGATGCCCCCCCCTCCCCCGTTTCTTCTTTTTTAAAGGCAAACCAAATAGCAGTGCAATACAAATCCAGGAGAAGTTCACAGTAAGAAAAGACAGCTCAGTGTGAGGTGCTGAATAACACTAAAACAGCAAATAAGTGAGCTGACAACAGTAAGCCCTGAAAAATGCATCACATGTTGAACTCTTATACTGGAGAAGGACTGATTATGTGGAGAAATGTGCAAAAAAGATATTTGTGCCTATTTCAAGAGTGCTGCTCAGGTCTGCTCAATATTGGAACTGTAGGGAAATCAGTACAGTGATGGAGGAACCCTGACTGGATGTTTGACAAGGACATTTTTAACTGTGTTTTGTTCTTCTAGTATGTGTGAAAAGTGCTAACTTTCCTAAGAAAATGTAGTACGTAATAAAAAACAAAACAAAAAAAAAACAAAGGGGAAAGCCCCAAAACATAACTATGGATAAATGCCCTCAAGACTCAAATTTGAATGAAATTTGAAAAATTTTTCAATTTTAAAGATCACCAAAAATGTCTTGTGATATTTGTTCTTGTGCCTTAAGGTCCCTTTCTTCTGCCGTCCCTGCCTTGGATGATGGGCTTGTGAGCGGGGCTGTGTCCATGGTGAATTGTGCCTCACTCCACCACTGCTACATGGGACTCACCTCGCTGTGGCACTTGGCTACTCCACCTTCTGGAGATAACAGCATTTTTAAAGTTAATTATTTCTTTTACCTCAATACTTGTGTTGAGTATTACCTGCAGCTGTTCTTCCACTAAGGTATCCGAAGTTGGAGTGAGGAACAAACACCCTTTGAAATCCAGTACTCACTGAAGAGCATGAACTTTATTGTTGATGCTGGTGGCAAGATGGTTTTCCCCTTGCTAGTCTGAAAGCATGGCACAAAAAGAAATTATTGCTTTCTCAAAGAGCCTGATGCAAGGCTCACAGATGTTGTTGGAACAATTGTTGTCTCCTAATGAGCTGTAGATCAGGCCTTCATTAGTTTAAGAGGGTGAATGAAACATTGCTGAGTCTGCTTCTCCATTGAAACTCTTGTTTTGAAATACAATAGAAAATTCCTCACACTTCTGTTTGTTAAAAAGATGGACCCAATCCAGGCAACTTCCTGAAATTTATCATTGCCATTTTGTGCTAAGTTTTTGGTGGAAGGTCTAAATTACTTTTGGTTATAGTAAGGCTTTTTTTTTCATATTTAATTAAATATAAATGGAAGTTCTTTCTTTTGTAATTATTCCTGGGGAAAATTATTTTAGAGTAGATACATTTAATAAAAAAGTTTCTAAGGAATTCAGGAATTGGCAAGAGACAGGAATGATGGGAGCAAAGTGGGACAAAAAGTAATTTTATCACTTCATAATAAAAAATTTTGTCTAATTTTTAGAGTTAAGCTTACTTTGTTCTTCGCTGCTGTTGAACTCAGTGTTGCTGAATGAAATATTCATACAAAGGTCTTGGGTTTTGAGGAGCTTCTTTGTGAGTTCTGGTACACAGCTTTCTAGTGGAGACATTAATTTCACTGTGAAGTTAAGTGCTGAAATCAAAGTTAACCTTGTAAGATAAGTTTTGTTCTTAAATCGGTGCGAATTGGGAATTCTTCTTTAACTTAGCTCTTGTATGTTGACATTTCATTGGCACTGCCCTTGCTGCAGTGTTGATATTGCTGACTTGTCCATGGCTATGAGAAAGGCAAGGTGAGATCAAATCTAGAAGAGATTTGTTTTCTTGTCTTGAGCTGGCATCTTACTCTTCCATGGGCTAAAAAAGTTTTATTGATCTTGAGGTTCTGTACTAGACCAAGCTGTATATTCAAGCTTCTGTCTTCCTCTGATGTGCATCTAGTTTTGAGTTTCACACTCAAAACACAGTTTTCACAGTATAGGTGTTGCTGGCTGAAATCTTATTTCTACAATAGGGAAACCTGTCAAGTCTACCCATTAGGTTACATATCCAGCAATGGCTCTGCAATGCAAGAGGGCTATTTTTATTTTTATTTTTTTTTGTTTGTGTGTGTAGAAGTATTTAATTTAGTATTTGATATCAATCTATATTCAGCTGTGGCATGTAAGGTTTGGCCAGCTGCAGGTTGGATGTGGAGCCTGCTCATAACCCTGTGCTGGCAGATGTGAGGGATCCCCCTCTTGAACTCCTTGTTGTCCTGCACTGAGGATCATGGGGGTCTGTGAGCTCAGTCTGGGCAACGAGTGTCAGAGAGCTAGAATGATCTCAAATTCTGTCTTAAGTAACAAGTACCATCTTCTGTGGGAAATGAACAGTGATTTCGGTGCTCCAAAAGACCCAAGATTTCTTGGAGATTGTATTCACACAGATCTTCCCTGAACTGCTCACAGACCTTGGCAACAGACTGTTACCAGTGACTCCGTTAACCCTGAGTTTTAATATGCCTTTTTTTTTTTTTTTTTCCCCCTTGTTCCTGAATTTAAAGGGTCAGGAGGGCTGCTTTCTTAAAATCTGCAGGTATGATTTCTCTCATGCAGATAGTATTTTTCTGTGCAGCAGCTTGATCTGGAAGCTGATGATAATGTTTTCATACTTGCACAAAGAGCTCATGAACACTTAAAAGCCAGTGCAGTCTGCAGACCTATTCTTGCCACATCTCTCTTGACAGGTGAGATGTACTTCCTTTTGGACCAACTGTTTCAAAGGCTTTTACTCATGTGGTGGATAGCTGAGGAAAATCAACTGCTTAAAAGACAGAGTTTGACTTCCCTCTTTGATAAAGAAGAGAAAGGGCCATTCAATCACCATCTTATCTAGATCTTAGGAGATCTTTCTGTATTACAGCCCAACTGAAATCACTCACTTACGTGCAGAGTTGGAGGAGAGGGGTCATCAAAGATCTACCACTTTACTGAGGTTTTCTGCTCTGACTCTCATTATTGAGGTTGACAGCAGTCCAGAAGCAGGCTATACATCTTCAGGCGAAGGATGGTACTTTTCCATCATCTCATAACACTGCCACATAAAGGTGAATATTTAAGATATTTAAAGCAGACCTAGTGCTTGTTATGACTGAGCAGTTCAGCTAATTTTTAAAAAGCAAATCCATGCTTGAGGTGACCTCTGATAGACTTGTTTGATATTGAATTAAAAAAATCCTCTCAGCTGATAAACTAAAGCTGTCATGAACCTTGCCACAAGTGTCAGAGACTTAAAAAAAGTCACAAACTTGCTGTGATAACCCTGTTGATTACGCTTTTAATACTTTGTAATTGGTATCTGAAGCATGGAAATGTATATTTGTAAAAATGAACTTATCAATGACATCTTCTAAATATTTTTTTATTTAAATAAACCCAGCAGTTGCTGCTTGAAATAAAAATACTGTATCTGCTAATTAGGACTTAAATGGCAAATTAAAACTGGCATTGGGTAAAAAACATCATCCTGGACTGGTAAATATTTCAAATTAAGGTTCTTTTATTTCTAAATAGAGTAATAAGAAGGCATCTGTTCTAGTGTAGCATAGTGTAGAGTGAGTTATAAAAGTAAAATATATCATTATGCTGAGTTGTAACGACATCCGTGGGGAATTTCTTGCTTTTAGTTATATTGATTTATAAGCAGAGTTATAATTAAATATGATGTGTAGAGGAGACTGTGGCATTGTGTTTGTATAGCCAGGGCTCTGGAGACATACCACAGGACACACCTGTGCAGTCAAAAGAACTCGGGCTGATTATTTTATATAAATCAACAATACCCAGATGAAGGACACGTGTCCACTTGGTGAATGCATTGCAAACTGTCTGAAAAACCAGTCAGCTGAAATTGTGGGTGGAGGTCACCTTGGGGAAGGCACATGGCAGGTGTTTTGCCTGGAAATACTTGATGTGCCCACGGAGTGCTCTTGTCTCCAGCACTCCTCTTTCTCCTGAGCTCCAAAGCAGAGAGATAAGTACCATGGAAGAGCTTTCAGTAGTGGCAGGGGAACTGTTTTAAGCAAAGCAGTATCTTTTTCCCTGCATGTCAACCTCAATTCACTTTGAGTACTTTGAAGAGCAAATTAAATTCCCCATTGCTAAATTCTCCTTCTGTAGTAAGGGTCAGGAAGGATTTGGGGACTTCATATGTTTGCATTCATTGCCACGATGTGTTCTGTGCAAATCTGGCTGTGGGAGGTAAGGAAGAACTGAGTAAGGTGGTAATGTTTGTGTGAATTGAGGCCCACAATGTCACCTTTGTTGTCACAGCCAAAAGTTTAGTGAAGAACCCATCAGAACCTGTGTGCCATTTCAACTCAAAGAACTTTCAGATTTTTTTCTGATATATGAGACTACCTCCCTTTTGCTGCTCCTAGGAAAGCATAGTTATGGCAAAACTAGACACCTTTACATTATACTCACAGATGTTTGTCTTTTCATATGAGTATTGAAAACTGATAGTTTTCCATGCCCTTATCTGAATAGCACTACTAGTCCACCTCTACTGACCTTGGAGTAATTGCTTTTGCTAAGAAATTCTCTTGAAGGTGCAGAAGAGAACACCCTTGGAAAAGGGGGCATTGTTTTGAGAAATTGTAGCTGTTCTCTTTCAAGGTATCATCAAAACAACAAAGTTGATGTTTGTCATTTCTTATTGAAAAAATTCTCTTAAGTTGCTAGTGGGATTTGTTTTCATCTGTGTTTTTAACAGACATCCCTGAAGCCTCTGCTGCTGCTGGTTTAACCACTGCTCCAAAGCCTTGCTGGCTGGGGTGGCAGTAAGCTGACAGACCAATAGGAGACCACATGGATTATGTGAGGGGCATTTCATGGCATACTCAGTTGGAGATGAGGAAATGTATCTGGAATGTGCTTCCTATTTTCATTGATTAGTTTTGTTGGTCTCAGAGGCAGGTAGGAACAGAAAAGAAGTGCCTGTAGCAGTGTATTAAAATTCCTGTAGCAGTACTGCACTTTTTGTCAGTACTGAGGCATAGCTTTTGTTTTGCAAAACTGGATTAGAGTGTCTCTTTTGCAAAATGTGTTGTGCCAACAGAATCTTTACCGGACAGAGAAATGCTGGGGGAGAGGGCTTTTCCATTGTGGTTTAGAATTTTTTAGCTGTAATTTAATTTTTTAAAAGCAAAGACTGGAAGCAGAGAAAGAAATATCTTGAAGCCATGTGAGTTTGAGGAGGTAAGAGCACCTGCCCTATGCAAGACTAGCTCTTTTCAGGACTTAATGAGGTGGGTAACCAGAATCACTGAAGACTTATGAATCTTGAATCTATGAATCTTAAACTGTGCAAATGTGGCTCCTGTGGTACTGAGGAGCTTAGGTGACCACTCTAGCGCCTGGGTTGTTTGGTTTTGTTGGTTTGTTTTTTGTGGTTTTTTTTTGTCTGTGGGTTTTTTCATTGTTTTTTTTTCTTATTAAAAAGGTTAAATCTCAAATGGGGCAATAGTGCTAATGACAGTTCAGAGGGTGTTCTTGGAATACAAGGGTCTGAATTCATACCAGATTGCAGCAGTAACTTTTTGATCACATGGAGATATGCCCTAGAGCTCTTGAGATTACAAGGGTTTGACTGGAAGAGTTGAAAGGGGAAGGGATAATGTGTCTGACATACAAGGAATTGAATCAAAGTTCTTTGTAGTCAGAATTTCCAACCTGAACCATACATAGGTTTTCATAAAAATATTAGATCCAGTGTATTTGTTATCAGAGGCAAGCTGAAATATATCACTCTTTTTATGAGATCCTTTTAGCCTGATCTCAATGTATCTGTGTTTTCTTTCCAATCATCTTTGTCTTTCCCTGTTTTTTTTCTCAACTGGCAGTTCTGTCCACCAATTCAGTAATTACTGTCTATCATTTTAAGTGATGTGCTAAGGGCCAATATTTAAGGTCAGGGCCATGAACATCTGACTTCCCTTGAGAGTAGAACTGGTTGAGTAGGAAGAATATTGATTCACTGAATAGATCAACCGAAAAGAAGGAAATTTTTCAAATGCTTTTGACCTAATAACATTCAACCTTCTCTACTTGAGGCAAGTTAATGAAGGAGTAAATCAAATATTGTATGAATCATGCATCAAAATACAAAATGAGAAACACTGAAAAAAAGCAGCCCAGAGGCGTGCTGCTGATAGCTGGGAAGGTGTAATAGGCAGGGTTTTGAAGAGAATTCTGAATTTCTAGGTTTACAGAAAATGCAGAAATGGGTGAATTGGAATCCTAACTGAGAATGGAAACTAATTCACCTCTGTGGCTACTTCAGTGGATTTGTGTCTTAAATAGGAACATAGTGATAGCAGATTTCACTGTTTTACCTAAAAATATATGAGGTAATTCACAGAAAGGGAGAATCTCTAAACTTACTGTTCTGTCAAATGATGTCCCTTAATTTAGGAAAAAATGTCCAGCTCAGTTCGAGTTATTTCTTACTTTCCCCCATATGTTCAACCCTGAGCAATTATTATTATTGGGTAATAGCATCAATTACAGAGCATTAAGAACTTCCCAAGGTACTCAACAAGCACTGCAGATGATGAAAGAACAGCCACCCTGTTCCCTAAAACATAAATGCAAAGATGGTTCCCTCCGGCCTCATATGACTGGAATGGAAGAAGGTTCTGAATTTAGGTGCCCATCTCCCATTTGGTGGAAATCATAGTTTGGAATCTGTGCTGTTTGATAATCTGAAACCCCTGAATTCTGTGTTTTGTGTCCCTTGTCTGAATAAACAGTGTGGAAATATCAAAGAAGATTTTTGTGTAAAGAACAGTAATAGGGGGAGAAGCAAAGTAATAATCCAAAAAGAACTTTAGATGTCTTGGCTGTGTTTAATTTTCTTGGTAAATCTTAGCTACAAATAACAGAAATGGCCTGCCCTGCAGAAGGAAAAAAGTGCCATGAAAGAAATGTCCTAATGTTCTGGGTTATCCACTCTGATACTTTTATCCTTGAACATGAATAATTTATGCTCAGGAAGTTGGTTTCTCTGTGACAGACAGGCATTTGTTGAGAAATCTCAGTGTTGGTCTTTTCAGAGCTATCCATATGCTTCCTGTTGCCCTTTTAGAGAAGGCATAGATGGAAAATGGAGAAAAGCTCAGGATTTTTTTGTGAGGGAGTCTCACAGAAGTGCTCCTACCTTCTTTGATTTGATTTTATTTTAAACTCTGTTAGGAAGCTCATGAAATGCTGCTGAGTAGCAGAACATTATTGGTGTCCACAATTAACCCTTTCAAGACAGGTGAGCAAAAAAGTGTTATCCTGGAAGGGTTAGAAGTAAACACTGGTCTTGCTTATTGCATACACTGAGTGTTTTTATGATTTTCAGTTTTATCTCTTAGCACCTCTTTATCTTTGTTGTGTGTTGTGTGTTTCTTACATTCATAGAACACCAACCTTTTAATGAGCTCACGTGGAGCAGACAGAGGGGCCCAAGGCCAAACCTTAGCCTTCAGCTCTGTTGGAAAAGGGAATAATTAAAAGCTGAAAGGGTGAAGCAGTCAGGTGCACTGAAAATAAGGGCAAAAGGCTAATGAACCAAAGTGAGGGCAATTTTGACAAACCTCCCTAGAAGCTTCTGACAGTCAAAGCCACTTTCCAACGTGGCATGGCCTGGCTGTGCTTTTACCCACCACAGACTGAGGGGAGTGCTCAAAAAAATCTTGAGTGAGGCTACATCCAGTTTTCTTTGTCAGCTCAGCTTGGATAGTGCATGGAGAGAAAGGGGCTCTTAAAGGCAGTGTATAAAATGCTGGTTTTCTGCCTCATGAAGGCAGAAGTGTTAGTGAGTTTTGTAGTTTATTTCACCCATGCTCCTGGAGGATGTGAATGATACATAATATTTTAACAGTGAATGGCTACTTTTGTATGGTCAGGCAGTGCAAGAAACCATGATTAGGGTGGAATTTTTGGTAGCTGTCTGTAGGGGAAAACAGTAGTGGGGTGTGACAAAAAACTGTTGGAGATAACACTTCCCAAATGATACCAGATTTGGGGTCCTGGTCAGTAAATAGCTCAATGGCAGGGCTGCCATTCAGAGGGACCTAAACAGTTCTGGGTCTCTGAAATAAACCCCTGCAGCAGCACGGGCTGGGAGCAGCTCTGCAGAGGGAGCACCGTGGGGTCTGGGCAGACAGGGGGCTGAAGAGGATCCAGCCCCACATCAGTGGGGATGGCTCACAGTATCCTGGGCTGTATCAACAGGAGCAGATCCAAGGAACTGGATCCATCCTCCTCTATTCAGATATCAGGTACTGAAGACAAGATGGGCTTCTTGGATGAAAGGACCAGAAGATCTCACAAGTGGTTTTAAATGTTCAGCCTTGATCTGTGTGAAGGGCTATCTCAAAGTACTTTGGCAGTGGAAATGGAGATGAAGAATGGGTGCAAGATTGGATGCAGCTGGCAAAGGGCACTGTAGATCTTCAGGATGAAGGATAACCTGCTGGCTGTGATGTGAGCAATCAAGGGGAAGAGGAGCTGTTATAGGAGGGATCGGGCACTTGAATTAGGAGAATCAATCAGTGGTTGGTAAGTGGCCATGGTAGACACCTGGCAGTGTGATTGTCCAGCTGTGACCCTAGCATCTGGACAGGAGATGGACCCCTGCAGTGTCCATACTGGAGACAGTTCCATGGCTTTGTGTCCAAAGCAGGAGCTCAAACCAAAATCTGAATTCAAGTACAAAGTCATTCCTCACTGATTAATGTGCGCACAGGGAGTCAAGGATGCACCAGAGCAGAGCTACCCTGGTGCTGTCTGTTCTGAGAGTATTAGGACCACACTGGCCAGTGGAGAGAGCCTGAGGATGCCATGAGGCTGGGGATGTATCTGGCATGGTGGAGGTGGATTCAACTTCAAACCTATTGCCTGTCCCCGCTCCTTGGTAATGAGCCATGGTTTTGTCTGTGGACATTAGATTTGTGACTTTCCAACCTTCCTTTGCCTGCCCTTAGATGAAAGATATGAGATGATTCTTGTTCTAAAATCAAATAGCTTTATTCCATTGCCAGTGAAGAAAAAAAGGAAGAGTTCCTTTTTTTTTTTTAATCTCTCAAAGGATGCCAAACATGGACTGGATTTCTTAGGGAATCTGTGGCATTGCCACTCTGTTCTTTTGTTTCTCTGACCATCTTCATGTCAGCACAAGTGTTAAAAATGAAACTAGCCAAAGCCCTTACGGCATAGGTCTTAAAAGAATTCATCTGCAGCAACAGAGAGCAAATGGAGAAGGAGTAGCAAGAAGCATGGAAATTAAATTTTTCAGAAGGATCTAGCAGTTTGCCAGCATCAATATGTTATAGACACAACTCTGGTTCAAGGTCTGCCTACTGCAGCACCAGGCAGAGACACCTGGAGGTAAAGTGCCCTTTGTAGCAAGATCCTCAAATTACACTAATTATTCCTGTTTCTTGAAAGGGCTAATTAACTGGAGCAGAGTCATACAGAAGGGCTACCTGCCTTCCAGGGGCCTCTTCAGCCACCTGTGTTTCACCTGAGGCCACTTGGACATCCTGGCTAATTCAGGCAGAGTGGGTTCAGAGCCCTGTGTATCATTAGGCTTTGCCCTTAGCAGTTGTCAACTTTCAGAAAAAGAACAAACAGTGGGTAACTGGCTTCACTTTTTTTACAGACTGATTTTACCAGCTGTTCTGAGGGACCTAAGCAGAGCGATCTCTTTAAATTCAGGATGGAGAGCTGCATCTGCCAGTTACTTCTCACCTAGAAAAAGTATCCAGAAAGCAGTTGTCTTTGCTCATATTGTGCATTTTTGAGTGTTTATTTTACATTTATTTTTTTGTGGATATGTCCTGGTTCTGCATATGGGTATATGTTTTCTTGGAAAAAGCAAGAACTACATTGCCTGTTTAGGTAGTTAGAAAGTTTAACAGTATGGCTGAGGAAGTGTTGCCATGCTGGTCTGTTCCTCATGGATAACCCTTCCTTGAGTTACTCCCTTTGCTGTGTCCATCATTACCATGTCATGAAATTGCAGTTTGACAGTGCATGTGATTGTGAAAGTGGAAAGCTGTGACCTTGAGAAGGACGCAGAAGTTAGGGAAAGAAATACGGAGTTGAAGGAACAATACAGAATTGTAAGTAAATATGAATCTTCAAAATAATACATTTCCTGTCTTCAGATTTTGCATATACGTGAACCAGATGTTTAGATTTGGTGTGGGTTTTTTTTTGTTGTTTTTTTTTTTTTTTTGTGTGTGTGTTTTTTTTCTTTTTGTTTCCTTAAAAGCTTCAGATAGTGATTCTCAAAAGAAATAGCACTGGAGTCAGATTGGTGGGCTTTGCACTCTAGGACTGATGAGTAGTGAACAGTTACTTAGTTCCCTATTTTTTTGTTACATTAATTTTAATCGCTTAAAACCTTACCTTGTGTTTTAAATGACAGGAAAAAAAAAATCAGTTATTAGAGCTGATGTCTCCCTGTAGCTTCTGATTTGGAGTATTGACCAGAGGCAAAAATGTTACAGTGTGCAAAACATTAAAAATGAAAAAAAAAAAAAAATAAAAATTTGAAGAACCTATTTATTATGTAAAGGTTAATTAAGTCAAATACAATTTTTTTTTCATGAATGGAAACAGTGAAGAGCTCAGTCCTTTGAACAAGATATGCTAATTTAAAACTTCTAAATTTGTGATCTGAAAGTGTGGAATTGTAGAAAAGCAGAGCTGGAAGAGATCATGAGAGCTCATATAGCTCATTTCTGCCCTGTGGCATGAGTAACTCAACCTGAACTATTTTGGACAGAAGTATATCCACCCTATTCTTCCGAAGGTCTGGGATACTGAGAATAGAAGCTCCACAGAAAATTTCAGTAACCTGTTCTCATAAGTCATTGCTATTGCTGTAAGGACATTTTCTCTTAATATCCAGTTTGCATTTTCTTTGTAGGTATTGCAGGTTTTGATTTCTCTTGTGCCCATGACAAACCTGGAAAGGAATTTGTTCCCTTTTTGGAACAGCTCTGCTCAAACTTGTCCTAGATGGGATTAGGGTAATGTATTAGAATGGTTTAAAGCATTTGAGACAACTTTAAATTACCTTTTTTTTTTTTTTTTTTTTTTTTTTTTTTTTTTTTTTTTTTTTCTTTTTTTTTTTTTTTTTTTTTTTTTTTTTTTTGATGCCTGAATTCTCATCTTTAAAAAGCTTTGGTGTGGGAAAGAGAAACACCAAGAATTGCGCAGGCTCAACAAAGCCAAAAGCAGAGAACAGCCTTTTTAACTCTGGATTTGATTCCTGTTTGTTACACGCTCTGTCTTCCTTACCTAAAATGTAGTGAGATGCACACAAGGGACACTTGTCCTTCAAAGCAGCCTATTTTAGGGACAATTCATGGGTCAGTTTTGAATCCAGCTGCTCGTGGTTCCATGCAAGCCGCTTTCCATGAGATTGGATCAAGCACTCGTTGCTGCAGTGTCTCTGGGAGATGGGATTTGGGAAGGGGCACATAGCTTATATATGGTGAAGAGAAGCACTGAAGAGAGATGCTGCTAAAACCCTAAAAGCTGTCTGTGAAATTCTGTCTTTTTTTACTGCATAATTAAGCACTATTGCTGACACATCCTCCCTTATGATTCCCTTTAAGTTGGAGCATCTGGCCGGGTGTTGCACAAGAGCCCAGTTTTCTTCTCCCTATACAACAGAGTTTTGATTAATTAATCATTGCTTCTGTTTGAATAATACATTAAAGATGCACTTGAATGTTCTAGGAAAAAAGTAAAATAAAAAAAAAATCCCACACACAAAGGGGAAATACTGCTCTGGCTTATGAAATGACACGCACTCTTTAAATGGCAGGACTGTTTTAAATGTGCTACTGGTTGGTCTGTATTTATTTTCCTGCTTGTTTATTTTCATGTCCATTTGACTTGGTGATAGTCACTTGCCTCAGCAGGCTTTTAAGTCACAAAAATGTTGAATTTTAATATGATATGAAAGAATGATACAGTTATGATGAATATGCTTTGAGTCAGTGTTTTGGTATAGTAAAAAAAAAGGAATTATGAAGCTTTCATATTGTTGGCTGCTGTCCATTTTTATTTGTGACTTCACAAAAGCAGCTTCGTGCTGATATGACCACAGCAAGTGGAGTAGCTGTACTCCTAAAAATTCTGCTATGGTTTCAAAAGTGCAGGGTTTGTGTTTGCTCAGCACTGAACCTGCCACTTCACAGGAGATATTGCTGTTCCTGTGTTTGTGTAAAGACCTTAATTCTACCCTGTGCATGTCCTCCACAGTCTGGAAGCAGAGAGACAAGGTTCTGAAGGCACAGAGAAAAACTGTTCTGTATCCAAAGGCCAGGCTTTCCTGGTGCTGCGCTTTCTCCCCCAGTACCTAACTATTGTCAGGATCTCCAAAGGATATCAGCCAGCAGTTGTTCTCATCCTGCATGCAGTCTTTAACATTGTGAATGCTTATTTCTTGAAAACCTGGATGTCAGCTCTTGGTCTGAGATTTATTTTTTTTTTTTTAAAAGTACTGAGGGCTGGACTAAGCTTGCCTTTATGTAATTTGAGCTTTTTGGAGTTGCTCAGTGCTTCCTGTGGAAAGGCAGAGAAGCAGCAAGGTTGGTGTTGGATCAGGCATGTTCAGTGTGTCTGGTAAACACAGCTCTCTGCAATCCTGTTCTATTGACACTTTCTAAAGAGGTCTTAGTAGCACTGACAGAAGAGGTAACATGGTGCTGTGCGCTGAAATGAGAGCCAGTGCCTGGGTAATTCTTACTAATTCTTACTGTTGGGGTGTGAGGAGCTCACTAATGAAATCCTGGCTATGCAGAGCTAAGGCAGCTTCTGCCCCTGGCCTTGAGAGACAAAGTGCTACCTTCTCCCTAAAGGAAGGACCATGGGAAAATCAAGATTTGATGCAAAATTAATGCCACAGTTTCTGTGTCTCTCAAGTGGTGATAGCAGTAAGGTCCAGGATGCATCTGCAGGCTCATTTTGGGTCTGCCTTCCTACGTGACTGAGCAGGAGAGCATTCCAGTCTTTGTATAGACCCACTCCTGCTGTCAGATGTGACACTGGGCCAAAAGCCCCTACTCTAAAAACTGACAAAGTGAAGCCCAAATGACTGCTGAGATCTCACTAGACGGAGCGAGGGCACTGCTGGATTTTACCCATGGAGGCTCTTTTAAGAGCTTTCCTCCCCCTCTTGCCCCCTTTAATCCATTTTCAAGCCTAGCAGTGCCTCATGTTTACCCAGCAGGCCCACCTGAAAAGGTCAGTTCTATTTCTTTGACCTTTTTCAGCTCAGTAAACATTGGCAGCTGGAAGTCCTTGCTGTAGACATGTCAGTTGCAATGAAATGGTGTTGCAGGTAATGACATGCATACAGAGCATCTCTGACCTCTGATGTTGTTTGCCCATCAACACAGAAGTCTTCCCAAACTTTTAGTTCCTGTGACACCATTTGCTCTCAGGGGACTTGTGGATGGGTTTTCTTTCTCTTTTCCCTTGGCATTGTTTGGGTGCTCCCCTTATTTTGAACTGAGTTATTAAATATTCATAATTTTAAATTTGTAGATATGCCGCTTATCACTAATGTGTGGTTATGGGTTTTATATCCCTCAGGTATTAGTACCAGTTTGTTGGGATAGGAGGAAAGTTCTTGTGTGGATAGTTTATTTCCTAAATTTTTCTCTGAATTGGCAACCCATGTCCAAGGCCAGCATGAACTAGTGTTTTGGTGAGGAGGAAGGGGAAGGAGAACAGCAACTTACCTGCTGAATCTTGGATGGTGACCTTATACCCAACATCCACCAGAACCAAGTACTGAAATTAATGCTCCTGCTGTGGAAATACGGAGGTAGGGTCAGCACCATCAGCAGCAGAACTTTGTACTGTTTTGGTTTAAGAAGTTAGGCTCTAGCATCTCTAGTCCAGCTTTGGACCTTCTTTCTAAAACAGAAATTAAACTACTATGTGTCTCTCCAATGCCAGCCTTAGTCCATGGCCAGGTATTAGCATCAGTCACTGCTGCAATCCTGTAGAGTCTCATCAGCCAGAACACTCATGGGAAGTGATGAAAAGCAAGTTGTCATGTTGTGTTCAAATTATAAGTGCTTTTAGGTGGAGTGATAGCTACACAATTCCCGTTAGACAAGCGATGTTTTTCTACACATCCTGTGCAAAGCTGAACCTCATTTACTACCTTTGATTTCTGATGAACATGAATATCTTTACTGACTGAATTATATCCGGCATTCTATCTGCAGTGTTTTTCATCTTCTAGAATATAATAAAGAATTTGTTTTGATAAATTTTGATAAAATTTTGACAAACTGTATAGCTAGATTAGTACCACTCAAAAACTAGGATTGTGTTTGGGTGAAAGTTTCTGCTCTGTGTCAAATTAATGATCTGTTACAAAACTTTAAAAAAGCACAATAACAGTAAAAGTAATGTCTGGGTAGTGATAGGAACACCACTGGGTACTCTCTAAGTCCTTTTGTCCCTTGTTAATACCTCATTTTGATTGTTGCATTTTTAATACTTAGATTAAG
Source organism: Pardalotus punctatus (assembly GCA_013400915.1). NCBI lineage: Eukaryota > Metazoa > Chordata > Aves > Passeriformes > Pardalotidae > Pardalotus > Pardalotus punctatus. The sequence continues at coordinate 240,853 of VZTX01024381.1, forward strand.
ACAGTGACATGTTCTGATCATTTCTGTTGAATGCATGAACATCTGGTTTTTGTTGTGTTTTAGTGTTGTTTGCTGTTGGCTAGGGATGAAAGGAGGGATCAGATGGTTTGAAGTTGACTTTTTTTGTTTTTCAAAGTTGCCTTTGTTCATAAGCAGCAATCCAGGAGCCGAGCAGTGATTCTAATTGTGACTGACAAGCAATGACGGGAAGGAGGAAAATGGGAGTGATGATATATTGGCTGTGCTAGCTCAGCAGGGAGAGAAAAAACCCCTTAGAATTGCTCCTTAAAATTATCCATGCTTTACCTAAAGGAGAGATGAGGTTGCAAAAAGAAGGTACTTTATTATGCATTGGGCAGTCCTGAGTATGCCATGCACAGATTTGAGACCTGCTGCTTGCCCAGAAACTGAAAAGTATTTGGCATCTGCAGCCTGGTGACCTGAGCACGAGGGCATGGGCTCTCTGACCTGTGCCACCTTAAAGGGGTAGAAGGTGAACCCCCTGTGCCCATGGATTATTGGAACCTGAACAGAAGCCAACACCCCATTAACAGGTCACAGTTTGTAGGTTTACTCCCTTGTCCCTCTCCTCTGTTTTGAATATTTTGGGATTTCATATAGTAACTCGATGGCTATTACCTTGTGTCATTAAACGATAATGTCAAGGAAAGGATGTTCAACCCTGTGTATCTGGTGATAAACAACATGATTGTAGGAATATTGTTTCATGCAGTGCGCTGCAGGCAGCTGGCTCAGGGTTTCTTGCAATAGTTCCCACATCTCTTGTGTTTGTTGGAGGGACTGTGCTGTCAGCTCCGGAGAATGGAGAGATTAGTCTCTGCTACACTTGCTCTGGACAAATACCTTTTTAAATTAAAACACCTCTTCTGTATTTAAAGTTAGGCAAGAAAAAACTGCTCTACTGTAAAAGCTAGTGCCTGAGCTCCTGCTAGGAGGTGATGCAACTTGCATAGAATGAGCCAGAAAATGTCTTAAATTTTTTTTTTTTTTTTAAAAGATTTTCTCCTCTAGCAGTAGCTCTCACCATTGTCCAGAATAAGTGTCAATTTGACCAGGTTAAATTCCTGAAGTTTAGCCTTCCAAGAGGTGAAGCCTACCCTTAATGAATATCAACCTTCCTGAGCATAAAATAATTCCAATTAAGAATGAGACTGAAGGAGAGGAGATGCAAGCATACCATCTCCCTGGGTCTTGCAGCTGGGGTTTGGTGTCAGCCCTTCATGGTGCAGTCTGGTGTCTGCACACTCAAGTGCTACTCACTCCTCAGCAAGGCTGTGCCTTCTGTGCTCTGTCTGATAAAACTCACATTGGTCTCAGGGTTGGTTTTTCTCCTTCTTACTCTCAGGGAGATTCTGGCTTAACATTGAATAATGTGTGTTTGCTTCAGCTTACTTAGGAAATTCTTAGCTCTAAGAGGATGTTCAGTCTAATGTTGACAAAACCCTTTTTTCCACTCGGCATGTGGCATTGCACTGAAATGACACAGTGCAATGCTGCTGCTAAAAGAGACACCAGGACGCTCTGTTCCCAGCACAGCAAGCAGAGAACCTGGGGGAAGAACGAGACAAACATGCTGATGGTGTTACATGGGGATGATTTTTATCTGCTTAGGCCCTATTGAAACAAAGGTAGGAATTTGCAGAGGCAAATAGCAATTATCTCAGTGGGAATATGGCCAGGGCATCAGGATTAACATTAATGAAAAAATGCAGTAGGATGGATCTTTAACGATTCTTGGGATTAGGGCATTGGCTTGGCTTTACATCTCATCAGAAAGGTAATAATTCCTGAAGCACAACACAAGATGGTTGGGTTCAGTTTTGGATGCAAACATGCTGCCTTTTTATTTTGTAAATAAAAAATTCTGCTGGCTGTCCTTATACTGTAGAGTGCTGGAAGGAAACACCAAGGGAAGCGCTGCCATGCTCTTTTGGACATGTTCTATCCGAGCTGGGAGCTGGGCAGACATGGAGCCTTTGCTCTGTCCTGCTCTTGCAGTTGCACTCTATTCTTATGGACTTGTTTCTAAATATCACAGCTTGTCCGAAGCTGGTCACACTTGTCCTTGCAGGTGTGCCCAGTGGCTTTAGTGATGACTTTCCTGTCATTGTTGTAAAACCAAATTTGCTCCTGTTATGCATGGGTTAGAGATGCACCAGTTACACTACTCTGGAGTATACTGGAATTGTGCTATTCCAAATTTGCAGCCCTCTTGAGGGAAAACTAAACTTGCTGAGCAGCTTCCTTTCACACAGGGAAGTTCCCATTTAATATCCTTAAGGTAATGTTTAGAAGAGCCTCAGTGTCTCTAAGTGTTGGGCTGCTCATCTATTGAAAGCTTCCTTGGACTTGATCAATTAATTTGTAACCACTCTAAGCATGAATATAAATGTTGCTCACCTGATTAGCCTGTTTTATAGCACTTCAAAAGCCTTGATAAAACTGGTCAATGCAATAAATACTTAGTGAGTGCTGAGCCTCCTTCCTTGAAAATAAATAAATAAAGCATAGCACAAATTCTAGGTGATGCTTTCAATCAATCAGCATAAATCCTTCTTTGGCTGCAAAAAGTGAAGCTTGGGATGATAAAATGTAGTTGCTTTGGATGTGCTACATTGATTATATTATTTTTTTCTCCCTCACAGTAATAAGGACAAACACAAGTCACTTTTCCAGTTTAAATGCAGTTTGCTGGTAGTTTCACATCCTCTTCTAGTCTGTAGTACTTGCAGCATTGCTATTTGAATATTTTAAAGGAAAGTGGCCTGCTGGTGCTGAGTTTACTGGTGTATGTTGCTTTTACAAGGTACAGGCAGTGGTGGATAGGTTGAGACTCCAAAATGGAAACCTTTTATTTTCTGGTGATCCTGTTGCCATTCCTTAACTCTCACGCCCCTGCAGCCACTCACACAGAGATCTTGTTGGTGCTAGCAGGTTTATTTTTGGAAAGCATATTTAGAGCTGTAATATACCAAAGTGTCATGACAGCAGAGGAGGCTGCCTTGAGAATTCCTGTAGGAAAATACTTGAGAGAATGCTGAAGCTCATAATGAAGAGGACACCTTAATGTTCATCATCCCTCTTGTTATGGCTAAGAAAGACCAGTGTGGTGCAGGTACTCCAGATGCAGTAAGGGTTTCTTAGCATGGTTCATGATGGCTGATGGTCCACACTGCCTTTGGTTCCTCATGTTGACCTTTTCTGGACACTACACTGCGCCTTGACACATTTTGTCCTTTCATGGCAGCTCAGGCTTAGGGATGATTTATTGAAAGGCTGCATGTGTTACAATTAAACCACAGAAAAAGTGGCTGTGACCATTCCTGCTGGGGGTCTGAAAGATCTGCTGAATTGATCTAGGGCTCTGACAGTGAGAATAAAAGGACTTGTTTTTAAGCAGTGATTTATATCCCATGCTTGATTTGATTCTGTTTCTCTAAACTATTACTTTAGTAGCGCTGGCTCAGTCCAGTTGAAACAGCAACAAAAATGAGGAAGATTTTAGACAAATCGCTCACAGGTTAGAGTGCAGCCTCAGCCTGTTCCCTGCAGCCACCTGGACACTCAGAGTGGCACATGCAGCAGTAAAAACACTCTGCAGTTCTACTGAATGTGATTGAATCAGATCTTTGTGAAAGCTATGAAGTCATCCTGTGGATTTTTTTGATGCCTAATAATGACTGTGAACCGCTTGTTTTTCATAAGCACAGAGTCTGGCCCTTTTGTCTCTGCAGATCTTACTGAAAATTCACTTCTTCCTTGGCTAAGTTTAGCATAATTAAGAATTTTTTTTCTCAAACAAATAAATCCTTTTTCAGGTGTAGGAGCCTCTTAAACATAGCAGGTATTGTCTTGAGGTTTTACTCAGCCTCATAATATATGGGATATGAATATCAAATTCTTCAAATCCTAGAACCTGTGTGTAATTTCAGTAGTAAAATTGCAAGGCTTTTTATGGCAGCTTTTAGGTGATTCCATGACTAATCCAAGCTTCTGCAATATGACTAATTAAAAAAATGAAGCAGCAGACTTCCAAGCTGGAAGAAAGTATTCATATTTTTCTGGCTTTTTCTACCAAGAATGGTTTTTATCTGGCGACTCCTGTAGATTCTCAAGTTAATTAAGGTTTCAGCAAATTGTTATAAATCTCTCCACACCAGCAAAACAAAAAGTTTTATCTTTAAAACTAAAAAAAAAAAAATCATCACTGGAATGCTGGCAGGGAAGTGATTTGTTTCAGATGGGCAAATTAATTTTTTTCCATGAACATGCTGCCTCAGTAAAATACATGAAAAACATAGGAGGAATGTCAATGGGGTTTGCATTGATAGAACATGTTTTTTTTCACACACAAGTGTAGATTTATATAAATGTTTTTGCATGCATGTACACATGTGCACAAGAGTCCAGAAAAGTTAGTAATTTTGCAGGTCAAGAGTTAAGCATATCTGTCTCTAAGAAAATGATTAATGCATAGGTTGGCTTGGGTTATTCATTGCATTGAAACTAGTAGTAGGAAAAATAATTTTTTTTATTTTTATTGTTTGTTTGTGTGTGTGCTTTGCCCTTTTCCTGGGAAACCATCCTGGTTAATAGCCTGCCTTTAGACAGGATGAAACCTAAGCACAGAAATGTTCTTTGGCTAACAGAGAATGTAAAGGGAAAACAAAACCCTGTCACATTGGTTGTAATCTAATGCTGAAGTTGATTCTATTTACAGTGCAACAGCTGCTCTCTCTTCTGGCAGAAGCCGTACCTTTAGGCAACCTTTCCTGTAACTGGGACAATCTGCTTGTCTGGGTGCAAAAACTGTCACTATTTGTCCTGACCGTTCTGATGCTTTCCTTAACAGGGTTTGAAATTACCATCCCAGTCCTTAAGAGAGCAGTACAGACAGAAAACGTAGCTTTTAAAGGATTTATTTTTATGCTTTGGTGTCTTCTTGTTTAGTTTTGTCCTGAAACGTGGTTTATCTGAATTCTCTAGCATGTGTTCAAAGATGTTTACAGATATTTATTTCTGGTAAACAAGCAGGTCACCAGAAGATGTTGTGGTCAGCCCTCACCAGCATGGGCCACTCTCCTGACTGCAGCAAAGCAGGGTTGCTCCTACATTGGAAGGAACTAAAATGTCAGTAAACACATGGGGATAATTTGCATCAAAGGTTTGAAGAATTGAACTTCTTGAGGGACGAATAAGTAAGGAAAAGCCAACTGGATGAAAGCCTCCCTGATGGTGGCCCACAGACATTGTGATGTCTGACAGTAGGCAGTGGGGGTGCCAGTACTGGGACACTGAAAAGGTTAATGAGCTGGAGGATTGCTGAGTTGATAACTTGAGGACTTGTATACCTGTGCTGTCCACACCAATAAATCAGGTTTGAGCTGCCATTCCAGTTTTCTATGCTGTCCTTGGAAGAGGCTGTCACACAGATGCTTAGGAGGGAGCGTAATGTTTTATGACTACACCACCTGCAGTTCTCTCATGGATGGAATTCCCAGGAGATCCTAATCATACAAAGCTGATATTGCTTAGCTACTGCTAATATCATGCTGCCAAGCTGAGTTACATGGATTTCAGTGGTAAATGGCTGGCTGATTAATTTTAATTTAATGTAAATAGAAATGGTGTCAAGGATATATTGTGTAAACAAGAAGTGCCTTTACACATGAGGGCATTAGTGGTGGACTGATGAGCTGAGATTGCTTGGCCACCACATCCCTCGGTCACGTCTGACAGAATTGCTGAGGTAAGGAAATGGAAAGTAGAGATAAAAGAGTATGATGTGAGGTTCCTGAGGCTGATGGAAAAAACTTGGCGGCAGAGTCAGCACTGCAGGCTCTGCCTTCTTCTAGTGGCTCTGGAGAGTGCTGTGGGAAGTTTTTATTTCACCCAGCCCTATAAAAGAAAATTTAGTGCCCTCTACTTTAACCCACAATGGAGGGTTGAGACAGGCTGAAGGGAAGCACCACTGTGAAGGGAGCAGGGTGGGAAGCATGGTATGGAACTAAGTGATCTTTAATGTCCCTTCCAACCCAAACATTCTATGTGTTTATGGGAGTTAATTCTCCTACTGAATTAACCCATCAGCAAACTTATTTCCCTTAAGCCTGAGGTACAGAGGGGAACAATTAGCTGCAGGCTTATTGCTGATGAAATCAGCAATATAACAAAGTGCTTCTATTGCTCTAGCAAGGAAGTTGGGCTTATTAATGATGTACTCTGCTCCCCCTCCCGGAGAAGAAAAAAAATCCAAATATATATGTAAATTAGGTGAGTCTCTTAAGCTCCTGTCAAGTTGCCAGTTCAAACTCACTTACTAAGGGCAGATCTCTCTTTATCATCACAACCTGGTTGCTCTCTTTGGACCCAGTCCACAAACTTTGCTTTTTGCCTCTCAGGCTATACATACACAGTTAATCACCTTACGGCCAATAAATTACTCCAAGTTGCAGTAGGTCATTAGATTTTTTTTTTTTTTTTAAAGTAGGTCGTTACTCTTTTTTCTTTCTCCCCAGCATTCTGAGAGAGAAACTCTGATGTGAATATTCATGAGAATACTAAAAGTAGGCAAGCGAGAAGATGGACGTGTTATTTATGTTTGAGGAAGAAACTGTAGCCTTGCTTTCATCATATTGACTTCTGGTAATTTGCATACTGGACTGAAAGAATTTAATTATGTGGGTTATATGAAGAAAAGGATGGCATGCTGGCTAGAGTTATGAGCACTCTGTTCTGTGCCATACACCTTGTTTAACCTGGGCAAATCATTCTCCTTTAGTTTTTCCACTTGTGCTGAATGGGGATAGTAATTACCCACTTCACTGAGGAGGGCATGTGGCTGAAATTAATTAATGTTTATAATGTACTTGGTTTTCCTGATGAGGGTTGTAGCTGTGTTGCTGAGTACAGTTGTTTCTGGGTTTTGGCTTGTGTGTATGTGGTATGCAAAGGTTGGCTCCAGCAGAAAGGGCAGTAAAATACAGTCTTAAGAATAAAATTTCTTGGCACTTATATAAATGCAATTAATTGCTAAAGATTTTAAAGCGTGAATGCAGCTGGTACTGGCTTTGCTACGGAAATGTACCTGCTCTGTGGAAAGCAAGAAGGTAAATAACAAGGCAGAAAGCTTATGGTGTTTTTTAATGGGAGCCGTAAAAATAGTGGACCTCAACGATAGCCTTTGGAGAAAAAAATTCTTTAGGACACTGAACATAGTTCACCTGAAATCTTGTGGATTTATGAAAAATCCCATCACCATAACTTCTGGGAAGAAACTGAAATCCTGATTGAGCCTCAAATTCTTATTTTACAGTATGGTAGTAAGAGGAAGATGTTATTAGTCATATCAATAGACAGGGAACAAATATTTAACACATATGTAATGGGCAGAGGATTGTTTTAGGATTTCTGTATGATATGTAATCTCTGCCAGACTAGATTCTATCAATTACATAAATCCTGCAGTACCTACTAAAATTTCTAGTCTTATGAATGTTTGCTAGAAAGCAAATTTATACAGATCTGCTCAAGTGAGAGATCTTGGTGAAGAACATATTGCAGTGAATGAGCTGCTCCACGATGTTAACAAAAATTCTCAGTGTGAGGGGCCCACTGACAGCCAACGTGCAGATGCAGTTGTGCATTGAAACCAGCAATACTGAGATTTAGCAGCAGGTCAGGTTAAGCCGAGGTTTAATGCAAGGGAAATTGCCCTTGGAATTAAGAATATTTTAATGCAGTTTGTTGGATTGGGATGAGATCAAAGAGATGTTGATTGTGAAGGATGTGCTTAAGTGCTTTGCTGAACCCAGGCCATAATGGCCAAGGTCTTCCCCTTTCTTTGATGTGATGGGTGGCATCTAACGGGTGAATCAGTCCTCGGCTTGGAACAGCTTTTGAGCCAGCCTTAACACAGATTTTCAGATGGGTACTCCAGCCTTTTCCAGAGTCCCTTTGATGCTGTCAGTGAATCCTGAGTAATTCATCTACCCAAGGAGGGCTCCAGAGAGCTCCCATTTTGTCATCCTGGAGTGGGTTTTTATTTTGCAATAGCTTCCCCCTAAATTTTGACTCTGATTAGCAGTGTGCCTGCATTTTAATAAATGATCTCAAAGAGCTCCCTTCCGTCTTCCCCCAGCACTTAATTACGAAGTGTAAATATGCACACAGCCCTATTACTGATGTTAATCCCAATGCTGATAAAGCCGAATAGCAGCGAATAGAAATGAATTGGAATAGGGATAAGCACAGGTCTTTCATTAGCCCAACTAAAAGTAATCACAGATCTCTTGCTGGTAATATACATCTTCCAGATAGACTACTAATTACTTCTGGCAGTGCTGTGCTACATCTCAGAGATAGCTTTATTGTAATCCTGCAGTGATCTAATGCTTCCCCATACCAGTTGCTGCTTTTCCCCTCTTTCTCTCCTTGATAAAGTGACCTTACAGATTTTGAACATTCAAACTACACCTTGTAGTGTCAAGGCTGAGGAAATCTGATAAGTTGTGGTTTTTTTCTTTTTTCTGTTTTTCTTTTTTTTTTTGGGGGGGGGGGCGGTGATTTGATTTGATTTGATTTGTCTCCTTTTTTTATTTTTTCCCTTTCAAAGTTTTCCTCTAGTATTTGCCATGAAGTAAAGTTCTACAGAATTCCGGGAGACAGACTTGTACATTACATGTGCCCAGGGTAATGTTTTATGCAGCATCCAGTGTGGTTGCAAATGTGTCACTGATAGATAAATCAACTGCTGCTTTCTGCTCGAGCAACCTGAAGTGCTTTCACATATGTTTTGTGTTATCTGTATATTATGGGCAGTCTTTTCAAACTCTGGTACCTGTAACCAAGTTTTAAGTCCACAGTTAGGGTCAGATTCTCATCCTCTGAGTTCTTTTTAAGGGATGCTAAATTCCATAAATAAAGCCTGGTATGTACTTCTAACTAGGATATAAAATTTCTGTTTGAAATGATTGAGAGAGCTGCTGGGACATGGCCCATGGGAACATATGGAAGATATCTGGATTTTTTTTGTTGCATTGGTTTTTGGGGTTTGTGTGTGAGTTTTTGTTTGTTCTTGTTTGTTTTTTTCAAAGCAGTGGGAGTTCTACCTAGAGCTGCATGGATAACTGATGTTTTTGTTTAGTAATTTTAAAGACAAACAGCAGGGAGAAGAGCTTTTTATGGGTTGACTGAAAAAGACCATTAGGGACATTAAAAGTCTGCAATGTCCTTCCCTCAAAATGTTTGCTATCCAGTTAGATTCTTTTGTTTGAATTGGACCACCAGACTCAGCATGAAGTATTTATTATCAACATGTTAATTAGCAAAACTAAAAGAGCTTTCAAGCCAAAGAAGCAATTTTTATTGCAAAACTCCATTCAATTTATACCATACACATGGAATCCGTCCTGTATCTTTGGTACTTCATTGAACCCAAAAAGAGTCAACAGTTCAACTGACAACAAATAAATTACTAACTTCTTGTCACTCCATGTTCAGTCCAAAAAACATTGGCAATGACAAATTTATCAGCTTGTACTGGCCCAGCTCAGAGTTGTTTAAAATACATCTCTGGGGCAGCGCTACGTTTGAAATGCCAGGTAACCAAGTGTGGCTGTGCCATGCACTCATCCTGGTGCTCTGCTGTGGTTGCCTCATCCCCTCACCTGCAGCTGCTCGCTGTCTCCTCACACCAGTTTCTGACTAAGACTAAGGAGATATTTTGGACTGTGAGAATCTGGATGGTCCTTTTGGCTTTGAGCAGATTGCGTTGTGTGATGTGCCAAATCCAGTCAGCGCAGTTTTGCGCTTTCCTCCTGGGGAACGCTTGAGATCACATCACTTATCCCTCTCAAGATGTTCCTTCCCACCTCTGCTGCTGCTGTGCTGTTACTGAAAAACGCTGTTATTTAGAGGAACATATTTTTGCCTGCAGACCCAAGTCCTTTCTGTGAGTTTGTGGGAATCATTTCTGTAAGTACTTGTGTGTGTGCAGATGAAGAAGGTTGCCAGAACGGGAGGCTGAAGAATATGTGCTGAGACGTTGTGTGGGAAAAATCTCCCAGAGATTGACAAGGTCTGGAGGCAAGTGGCCTGTCCATACTTATATCTTAATAAAAGGCGTTGAAATAAATACTGGTTGTGATTTGATGCCCCAGCTTGATACTGTATTGGGAGAAAAACAATTTTATTTATAAACCAATTCATTTATTTATAACTTTTTTTTTTTTTTTTTTTTTTTTTTTTTTTTTTTTTTTTTTTTTTTTTTTTTTTTACATGTCCATGAGCTGTTTGGCTTTTCTTCCTGGAGGTTGTCTCATGTGCTTGCTTCAGGCTCCTACTGTTTTATGGACCCGTCTTCCTTTTCTGGCTGCAACAGAAAATCTTTTTTGGGATTTCCTGAAAGCACAGCAGGGCTTGGTTGTATGACTGCTCCTTCAGCACAGCATGACACTGAGACTTGGCTGCTTGCTTTAAATAAGATAGTGCCAGATATTTTATTCTTGCTCCAAATAAACAATGTGAAGGAATTTGTGTTTCGTTTGTAAACAGTTTACTTCAATTACAATTTATAACAGTTTATAACATCATGACAAACCATGCACACTGGAATGTAATTTGCTGAATTATTAAAGAGATCAGTCTTATTCTGTGATAAACATGAACTTGTAAGTATTAAGAACTGAAAAAAAAGATGATTTGTGTTTTAATAAACACCAAAAATCTTGTCTGTGCAGTTGGGTTCTGTAGAGTGCTTGCAAAGTCTCAGTCCAGAGGAAACATTTCTGAAATGGTATGAGATTTTAAACTAGCTTATTTGCATAGCACTATATTAAAATGTCTGGAAATTTTCTATTTAGATTCTTATGCAAAACCTCTGGACTTTTTGGATAAAGTGTTTGCAAACTGTTGCTTCTGTTCTGGCAAGGGCAACAATAATAACGTCAGTAGGGAAGGTGTGAGGTAGCAAAGAAACAGATGCGCAGAAAATAAAAACCTGGTTACTAAGAGACACCTGTTCAACAGAGCTGTGTAATTACAGAAATGTTTCTGGTGTGAGACCTGTGAATGATTTATCTGTGGTGCAGTGGGGGTTGGAACATCTGGTCTGAGATTTCCAGTTCGCAGTGAAGCTTCTGAGCTCCTTGTTCTGGGCACATCAGTTGTGCCCGGTGGCTGAGGGCAGGGAGATAATGTGCTGCCTTGTGCTGTGGGGTCTGAAATAAAACCAGGAGCAGATGGCAGATGTGTGTCTGCCTTGTAAGCACCGGGCAGCTCTGTGATATCCCCTCCTGCCTTTCTTCATGGCAGGCAGCACCCCAAACCGGCACCACTGCCACCCACCTTTGACGTGAAATAGCTGAAGGTTATCGGAGCCTTCCTGCTGCTCGGTAAGAGCACAGCTCTGCTAATGTGCGTGTGAAAAATAATTTTGCTGTATGGATGCCACAGACATGTCTGTCCGTCTGCAGGACTGTTAAGTGCAAGGCCTCTTCTGAGAGCCACAGGCTTGTTTTTTAACCACTACTGCATTTCAAACTAAGGATTAAGCAGAGTCTCCCCCATGAGACTTGTAATGCTCTGCTGGTTAATGGAAATAATTAATCTTATCCAACTTAACGTGCAAATGATGAGGCTCAGGTGATGACAACATGCTTTTAGAGAGGATGATAGAAACTGGGGATTTGAAATGCAAGCTGATGGTGCTGGCAATTGATTTTGTATTGCTGATTTTTATTTCTGTTGCTTAGATTTTTAGACTATACAGCTGCCTAAATTTGGTGTACTTGTGTTAATCTAATGATGAATGGTACTGCAGGTTTGAAGATAACTTGCTTCCTACTGCATTCAACTGCATTCTCAGACTTGCTTTTGGAAGAAGAGGGGCTCTGGCACTGCTATATAGATTGTGAGGTGGTTTCAGTCTAAGCCGGAGAGAAAAATTACTTTTGATATCTGATTTTAGGGCTGTGCTAAGTCTTGTGTCCGCTTTACAAGCCAAGAGCTAATAAATGTCAGTGTTCTAGCCAGTGAAAATATCATGGCATGAAACACAAAGAAACAGCCCACAAATACAGTTTAATTTTCTGTTTGATGTTGCTGCCCCCTGTTTTCCTTGAACACCAGCACTTAGAAGCTCTTTATCTTGTCTTATCTTTTGCATGATGCTTGAAGGGTTCAAAGTCACCGGGGAGATGTGATATGCTGAGTTCTTAGTCACTTTATATTTTTACATGGGCATCTCCATCCTTTTGTTTATAGAGATCTAAACTATTTTCCTTCAAAGAAGGGAGAGAGGAAAGTCTGCTTGGCTAGTTTTTGGTTTTTTTGGTTTTTTTTTTTTTTTCAAAACAGCCTTCTGAGACCTCATTCCTTCATTGCCTGAGAAAGACAGAGAGCAGCTGCCAATAGAAGGTGACTCATAAGTACAAATAACAAGCTTGCAGAAGCTAGATTTGGACAGAAAAAAAATTTACACGATCTTATAGTCAGAATAAAAGGTGAACCTATTTTTTTCATGTAGCTTCCTTTATTTCTTTAGCACCCTGCATAAAATGAGATAATTTGTTCTCTTAAGTGGAAAACAAAGGAGAATGGTGTAATTTCTGATTTAACATATTAGGGAGAGGTGGAAAACCTCAGTTCTCCAGTCACGAATGTTTTTAGTTGCCTAATCCACTAGTGAGAATGAGGGACTGGATCTGTGTTGCTGCAGTGGCTGGAATAACTAACAGCACCTTGGAACAGATGAGGGTTTGAAATGCTAAGAATTAGACAGCTCGCAGTAGAACTGATTGTGAACCCCTGGCTGCAGGGGATTTTGCTGTGTGTTTTCATGTTTTGTTGGTTTGGGGTTTTATCTGGAGGCGGAGGAGGGAAGGATGTAATAGTTCTAAAGAAAATGGGTAAGTGGAGAAAACAGCTGTTTGGAGATTTTTAAAAAAAATTGTTGAATAATTCAACTTGACTTTCTTTGGGGATAGTGAATGAGACTATGCCTTTTTAATGTAAAAATAGACAAGTTTAGTTGAGATTGAACAGTGCACTTGTAGGGTGTTTAGATTGCTTATTTCAATTCTAGCTAAATCATCAGCATTTAAAAGCAATTTAAGAACCTGAAGTCATAATAGTCTATTTACATAAGAAGAAGAAAAATAAAAAAAGAAATTAAATATGACATTTTGTTTAGTAAGTAGAAAGTATTCTATTTAATTGCAGAGCAGTTGCCCTCAATCTAGAGACTGCTGATATTGTACTCACATAACTGAGGCTGTAAGTCTGTGCTAGAAGTCCTTTGCATGTGCAGGTATGTTTCCATATTGTGCTGGTAAGGTACTCTGGAAACACAAAGGGATTTGCAGTGCTGTGACAGAAGCAGCCTTGCTGTCCCCTGACCAGATTTGACCACCACAATCAGTGTGGCTCATCAGTGCCTCCTCGGGGACCTCAGTCCATGCAGAGTCACATCCCAGGTCAGTGCAAGCAGGCAAGCAGAAAGATAAATATACCTGACACCCTGGATTAGATCTTAAGATAAATGGAGAAAAATCATGTGGGGTTTTTTGCTATTGTTTTTTCCATCAAAATTCAGAAGATATAACACTTGATTTTTGAAAGCTTTTCTCCTGCTTATTGTATGCATTTGGTGGTATATTTTTTTACTCTATTTTACTCTGTCTTCTTTCCTACCAAGTAAGGAAAGAATTTTGGAATTAAAATGCATAGTGAATAACATTTTTCTGTTTCATGTAAATGGTGAGACTTGTTTGATACTAGATACAGGTGTTTGTTTCATACCATCTTGACCTTCCTAGCCATCCCTTCCAAAAAAAAAACCAAAAAAACAGGACCCCAAACAATCTTTACTGTGAATTGTTGGTTGTACATTATGGAAGGTGGGGCTGTATTAGTTAGCTTTGCTACTCATATAGAATTGAAGCAGTAATTTGCTCCTGTACTAATGCAAACTGCTTGTCACCATACTGCTAGATCCCCTTCAGCCCCTTGCTAAAGCATCCACTGCTATTTTTTTTTTCCAAAGTACTTGAAGGCAGAAGGCAGAACTTTGTTCCTCAGGAAGTGAAAAAGAACAAAGTGAATTTGTTATTCAGCAAAACAGCAGTGTCTCTATGAAATGAATGTACATCTCTAGAAAAAAAAACATTGTCTACTACTCTTCCTGCTTACCAGTCTCTCAATATCAGCCACTAAAAGCTTTTGGGTCAGTTTAGAAAAAACAGTAATAACTGGAAATGCAGATTACTGCATAAACAATGTGCTCATGCAGTGCTGTGTCTAATTTGTGCAGGGGATTAGTGTAATTGGCAGTGCAAGCTGGGTAATTGGGTGTGGAAATGATGACCATGATTTCCTCATCTGCACAAGCTGCAGTTGTGCTTTATTTACCTAGTGGCCTTTTCCAAATTAGCTCATCCTTTGGTGCGGACCAGCTTGGTGGGATGGATCACTCTTCACCATGGCAGTGTGCAATTCCAAATATCTGAGGATAGTGAGCACAGTGGGTCTGGAAAAGACAACTGAATATAAGAGAAGTTTTGTCCTAAACAGTCAGTGCTGTTTGACCAGGAGCTGCTGTATTCCCTCCTAATTTTTTGCACACATCCTCACAATTAAGGGAGGAAGGTATTTATTTTTGAGTAAACTTAGCTTGTGTAACTTCTCACTCATGAGTGATGTTGGCAGTCAAATCACAGAATCCCAGAATATGCTGAGTTGGAAGGGATCCACAAGACTGACTGCGTCCAACTCCTGGCCCTGCACAGGACATCCCCAGGAATCACACCCTGTGCCTGACAGCACTGTCCAAACGCTTTTTGAGCTCTGTCAGGCTTGGGGCTGTGACCACTTCCTTGGGGAGTTCCAGTGCCTGAACATCCTCTGGGTGAAGAATCTTTTTCTAATATCCAACTAAACCTCCCCTGACACAATTTCCTTCCCATTCCCTTGGGTCCTGTCCCTGGTCACCACAGAGAGATCAGTGCCTGCCCCTCCTCTTCCCCTCACAAGGGAGTTGTAACTGCAGTGAGGTGTCCCCTCAGTCTCTTTTCCTCCAGGCTGAGCAGACCAAGTGACCTCAACTGCTCCTCACATGGCCCTTCACCATCTCGGCTGCCCTCCTTTGGATGGTCAAACGTTTCCTGCTGAACAAACACGAAGACAAACAGCAGCATGTTACAGCTCCTACCTGGCAGTTCTTACAGGAACTGATCCTGTGACGAGGACAGCAGCGCTTTGAGTGGGCTCTGGGGTCATTGCTGGGGGGTTTCTGGGTGTAGCTCTACAGATTTACCTGAGAAAACCTAAAAAATAAAATTCAGCATCAAGGTGCTGTTCGTGTCATCCTGTATTTCAGCTGCTGCACCCAGCTGGGCTGAGCTGTGCTTTGTGCAGCTGATGGCAAGGATTGTGTTCACTTTGTGCCTTTTTCTCTGCCAGGCATAGAGTTTCTTGTCACTGTACTGGTTTGACATGAGCAATCGCTTTGCTTTCTGTGTATAGAGGGAGGAAGGAATAGGAAAAGCTGGGAGGAAACAACAAAAACCCCTTCAGCTCTGTCCCTGACTCCAGGTTGTCTGCCTTTTCCTAGCAAGATGGGTATTGGTGAGCCAGAATTACTGCCTCTTCATCTGTTTCTTTTCCAGCAAAATATTCTGGTTCATTTTGTGCTGACATTTGTAGCACCTTTTCAAATTTAACATGGAGATAACATGAAATAACATATTTTCTCTGTGTAGGAAATTAAAGCCAGAGGACCCAAGTTCTTTCTTTAGGAAACAATGTGACTTTTTTTCTTTCAGCTTGGTTTTGCTTTAATCATCTTCTAAAATGCTTAACATTCTTTTTCCTATTGAAGAAGAAACTGGCTTAAAAAGGATAAGACAGTTTTTATGGAAAGATTTTACTGGTTTAATGACGTGCCAGTCAGTTTCAGCTGAGTAGTCTTTAATCTTTAGATGCATTTGTACAGTGATAAACCCTTTTAAAATGATAGGAAGCTCATTATTTAGAACTGAATTTTGTTTTCCGTTGTCACAACTAAATCTCTAGAGCTGATACCTTTTTGACACTTAGTTATAACTTACCCCAGAAAAAAAGAGAAGCCACTGTCTGGTAATGCTGTGTCTTGGTATTACATCTTCACCATTGGAGAAAAATCATAATGACAGCTTATAGGTTCATGAGACTTTCTCCAGAAGAAAAGTGTATATGTTTATTTTTGGGGTTTTTTTTAATAGTTTCTAAATTTTTAACAAAAATGGGAAAGTAAGTTTTTCTTATTTCATGAAATTGCACGTAAGTGCCTCTTGTAGCATCAGGTACATCCTTCGTACAGCAAACGTTGTGAGGCCAGTGATAAAATTGAGGGAGCTTTTTCACAGTGAAGGGTAACAAGCTGTGTTGCTTCTCCAGTCACCCTCTGCTCTCAGGTATGTGCTTTTTAATGAGCATGGTGCAAATAGCATCAGTGTTGTCCTTTTCAAATTAGGAAGTGGCTTTCATTAGTTTTCCTGACAGACTTAATTTTACTAAATTCAGTACTAAGAGAATTTCTTTATTTCAGTTTGGGGGGTAGCCTTCAAATGTATGCATGAAACTGTCTCTGCAGTAGAAAAAGAATAAGGGAAAGCCCTTGGAGAGCTGAGCTTCCTGCAGTTTATAAACTTCTTTTTCAGGGCACCTGAGCTTAGTGCAGGTGAGGGCAAGAGTTGCAGCCCTTGCGTACATCATTTCTCATTTGGGTTTTCCCAGCTGTGTTTGTTTCCTAGTGAGGCAAATCTTTCACTGAAGGGAGCTGGAGGCAATAATTCCTCATGTTCCAATAGTTCCTTCCAATAATTCCTGCTTTTAGCTGGCTCAAGATCTGGTCCTTTGAGTGCACTATAACTTC
Organism: Pardalotus punctatus; assembly: GCA_013400915.1. Taxonomy (NCBI): domain Eukaryota; kingdom Metazoa; phylum Chordata; class Aves; order Passeriformes; family Pardalotidae; genus Pardalotus; species Pardalotus punctatus. The sequence continues at coordinate 257,786 of VZTX01024381.1, forward strand.
TGTGCTGTAAGAATTCCTGGGAATTCTTCCCTGAATGGTATCCCCAGCTGATTGAAATTATTGGTGCTCCACTGGAAACACATCAAGTGGTACCAGGTTATTTCTTCCCTCTTTAATCTCTTTGGGGAATATAAACTGCTAGTGGTGCTTGTGGTATGACACTGAGCTACTTGATTAATGGCAAGCCAAGGGTAAAGGCTAATAATCTACTTTCTTTACTGATCTGAATGGAACAAGCAGCTGAGGATAAAGGTGGTAGGTGAAATTATGAGAATATTTTTCTTACATAAGGCCTTTTTATTCAGTTGCTTGTGTGGCTTAAAGGCAGAAATACAGAAATATCATTCTCCTTGAGGACAGGTGTTGAGCAAGCAGAAGAGATGGTGGGGAAAAAATGGTATGTGCTCCCCTGGAGGCACATGTGTGAAATGTAAAATGTAAGTCAAAGGGAATGGTATATAAAGCTTCATTTCATACCTGTCTTGATAAATGGTTGACTGTAAGTGTAAGACAAATTTAGATGGGTCAGTGAACTGGTGACAGGGCTGAAAGTTTGCCTTAAAAATAATTTAGGAGGATTCTCTCCTGTAACAAGTGAATCCGTGCTGTTTCTCTAGTGTGTTTGGGGGGTAATGCCTTGCAGGTGAGAGAGGTGTGGAAGCAATGTCCAGCTTTGGGGAAAAATTCAGGTCTTTAAAACCTTTCTTAGTTGAGGGCAAGGGCAGATTGGTTTGCTATTGGAGGAAGTTGAGTAGGGCTGATTGAAAAGACCAGTGGACTAGAATTTGGGAGTGCAATGTTGAAAAAGCAGAAATGTGTAAGTGGGAGATGATTCTTTTGCTGCAGGTTTGCGCTCAGAAATAAGGTGAGGTTCTTTGTAGGGAAGGAGTACCTGAGAGGGGAAAAATAATTTTCAAGCTGTTGAGTGCTTCTGAAATTAAGTCGCTAAACCAATGGTCTCTAGTGCTCCCAGATTATCTGTGACTTGCCAGAGTTTTGGATCCCTTGTTAGACTTTCAGGGATGACTCTTGCACACAGAGTTTGGGAATCAGTACTTCTGTATCTGTAGGATATTATCTGTGTAATATTAACAAGCTGTGGAAAAATACACAGAAATCATGAAAACCCAAGTTGTTGGTTTTTTCTTTTATTTTTATTAGAGTCTGAAATTCTGAGAAGAACTCAAAATACGGTTCCTTCAGCTTTCACTTTTGCATTGATACAGTTGATGAAAGAATATACTTCTCTGCAGTGTGTTGAAAGGAATGGGCCATTTTTCTGTGCTGTGCACTTCAGAAAGGAGGGTTAATTTTGTCAGCAAGGACTAACAGAAATTTTTCTCAAGTTACAGGAATGTTGAAAACAACAGTCAATACATTGCTTTTCATTTTTAACAAGCTTAATTAGGGGTATATGGCAAAAGCATCAGGGAGATTGGGATGTGTGGGTTAATTCTGGGGTTAAGATGATACCTGCTAAAGAAATCCTCCTTGCTCCCACGTGCTTGTATGCTTTTGTTTAATGTAAGAGAGTTTTGTGGGTTTTTTTGATGTCCGATGTACTCTAACTGGAGGGAATAACCAAGCCAGTGCTGCTTTCTTATAATGTCTGATGTCTAAAGGATATCTGATTCCACAGGATGATTTTAATCATCACTGTTGAACCTTGATGACTGCACTGGTCAGATGCTATAAAAAATGTTCAGTGGTTTGGGTGTTGCAGTTTTGGTAATGGGCCTCTACTCAGTAGCCTTTTGTCCTTTGTTTTTTGCCCTGCGCTGAGAGAGGAAGGCGGGAACAGACCTGGCTTTTTCCCTTCCAAAACACCATGTGAAAATCCCAAACTTAGGTAGTGTATATATGTAAAAATGAGAATATCTCCCCACAGATCTCACTTGACAGTGAATGAGGAGAAGAAGGAGGAGAAATGAAGTTCACTAGTCACTTGGGACATGCCTTTCCTGTGCTTTCTGTCAAAACCTTGAGGATATAGACAGAAGGCAGCTTAGATTTTTTATCCTTCAGATAATAGGATCTTAGTCATACATCTTAGTGGGTTAATAAGATTTTTGTGCGTTGGCTTGTAATATGCTTTGACTTTCCCTTCCTTTTGAGGTAACTTCTTGATAAAATGGGGAAAGAGAAGAAGTGAAGTGCAAGTTACTGCAAGTCCTGCCCCTGATGTTAAGAGATGAACCCTTTGCAGCAGACAGATGTGTGCCTTTCTTTTTATTTTATAAGTGGGAGGCAGCTAACATAATTAAAAATTATAGCTAGGAAAATATGAGACTCAAGTTTGAAGGGGAAGGAAAGATGTAGAGAGCAATGAGGGCCTTTCTAACAAATAAAAATAAAAATCTTGTGTGGGCAGGGTTTTTTTGTTTGGTTGTTTTTTTGGGATTTTTTTGGTTTTTTTTGTTTGGTTGTTTTTTGTTTGGTTGGTTTTTTTTTAAAACTTGGTGGGACTATAATTTCAGCCACAGTAATCCTAAATGCATTGTCTTATATATATTATTTGTAAATAGTATGGCTGATTACAAGATGGAATAATTAACTTCTGTTAGACATACTTTGACATAATAGCCACAAATTCAGTTTTTCTGTGGATCGAATACAAGCATGCTTCAAGGTTTGCACAGTCTCCTTCTTGGGGAAGTTTGCATCAGTGCTGCAGGTCAGTGGATGTCCTCAATTTCCCAAAGTGTTATTTTTCCAGAATAAATTTTATGGGGCTCCCAGGTGGGAACGCAGCAACAGATGGGTGCAGCTTTCCAAGGTGCAGACTCCTTGCACTGTTGTTATATTGATGCTCGTGCTTGTTGCTAGTCCTGCCCTGGCTGGCTCTCAGAGTTGATGACACCTATGGGAGATGTTTCATCTTTAGCTGGTGGCTTTAAATTGGATGGGTGTAGTGTGAAGAAAAAAAAGAAACTGCCTATAATTCATGTTTTGATGACCTGGTTTTGTGTGTCTGTTTGGTTTGTTTTTATCCCCCAAAAGAGCTGGGGGAAGGATCTTACTTTGAATATATCTCACTTCAGTTAACAAGTTGTTTTGACTAAATCCTCTTCTCTTTGCTAAAATTCAACAGTTTTCATTCTGACAGCATCAACCTGTTTTATAGAATATAGAGCCCCAGTGAGAATAGACCTTTAACAGCAATTTATATCCCAAGTCTGAAATGTGCACTTTATGTCTGTTATGATCCCTAGGTGCCTGTTATGGGATTACTTACCTCTTACCATCCTAAGTTGCTTTCCATAAACAAATGAAACCTTTGAGTCTGAGGTTGAAGGAATATGCTCAGATGAAGCATGGTTTTAAGAGCTCCTTGGGGAGAAAGAGATAAGGTGGGAAAGTGAAGAATTGATGATCTATTAACTGTTTAAATTTCCCACCTTGAATTATTGACAACATGTGACATTACAGCTTTACAAATTACTGTCTATAAACAGCTTGGAAAATATGACCTTTGCATTACAATTGGTCTCAAGATGCCTTCCAGTTTCATACAAACAGCTGCTGATGGCATATTTTGTTGCAGCTGGAGTGGGTGGAAGAATGCAGGGAACTGAGGAATGTTTCTTGTTTAATCAGGCATATATTATAATTTATCAAATGACAAAATGTACTAGGTAATGGTTGAAATGTCTCTATTTGAGACTGGGCTGAATCCTCGGGAGTTTTGGAGTGATCTAATTTTCAGTAATAAAAACATCTAATTAGTTAAGGTTAGTCCTTACCTTCTGCCCTGTGTCTTTCTAGAGCAAGGAGACACTAGAAAGCCCTGTGTTCCTCTAATTCCTCCTATTTCCTGGCCCATGGAGACAAGTGAGTCCAAGCTGAATGGATGGTTTGTCTTATTTGTTCATGGCAAACCAAGTGCACTAAATTCTTGCTTTGTGTTGTTGTTCATGTGATTAACACACAAAGTAAGAATTGTGTGGAGTTTGGCCCTGGGATTTCTGCTGATTTGGGAGAAGCTGAGAAAACAAGGACTTGATTTTTCATCTCTTCTTATCACTATTGAGGAGGAACAGGTCATGAAGTTAGTGATAGGAGCCAGAGAGTTCATAAGACACTTGCTGAATCTTAGGCCTGAGCCAAATCAATTTCTAATTTAACTCCATTAACAGGGGGCTTCCATAAGATGAGACCTACCAAGTGTGGCAACGCAGTGATGGATTTTATTATAATTTGTTACTGTAAGGTGCGTAGGGAACGCTAGAGAGCGTTTTTGGATGAACAGGTGTTTGGAAGGATAGATGTCCCCAGCACAGTGTGGGGAAAAAACTCTGTGGAATAAAAATCATCTTTACACCAGACTTGTTTGTTTTCTCAGTTTCTGGAAAACATACCTTGTGTCTTTTAATGCAGTGTTGTTCATTACTGACTGAAGATCAGAAAGTCAAAAAGGTCTATGTTCCCATCTGTGTGGATGCAAAATCCAGCAGGATTACAGAAAGGGGAATAGAAAGCTCTGGCTCATGTCCTTTTAGAGCTAGACAGGGTGGAAGCTGTGACTTAATATTAAAGCAGGACAGGACCTTGTGAAGCCACCGCTTCCTCTTCCAGGAAAGAATGATTTCAAAAGTGAAGACCAAGGGGCTCATCAGAATAAGCATTCCCACCCTGCCTGCCCTAACAAACTCTTGAACTCTGAGTGCTTGATGTTTGTAGTAAAACCAATTTACATCACAGAGCTCTGTAAGGAGTTATCAATTGATGTTTTCAGGGCACTTTTGGGACCTAAAGACAAAAGGCATCTTACAGTCTTAAGTTTCACTACCCGTGCTGCCCCAGGATGAAAGTTTTACCTTAAAGTTCCAATTTCTTCCCTGGAGTGAGAGGGAGGCAGTCTATTATTCAAGGGTATCATCCTTATCTCTGTTGTAGTTGCCTTGTGGCCATGCAACATCACTCAGTAATACTGTCAAGTATTATCTCTTGCATGTGCCAGAGTGCTAAACAGTGATTTATTGCTTGAATACACATTGCTTTCATGAAAGTGATTTGTTGAAACAATAGTAAAGTGCTAAATAAATTATTCATTGCATGCTAATTTTTCACTTTTATATTCTGTAGTGAGCTCCAGAATAAACAATCTGGGTTTTGTACATACCATATGAATCCCAGGTTTTTGATTGTGTGCATCCCCCTCCTCCCAGTCTTTCCCCCAGAACAGGGTTCCTTTCCCAAGGGTGAGTATCTTCAGCTTTTCTCACCTTGATTGTCTTTTGAGCTATTTTTCCTCTTCGTGCTTTCTTCAGGTAGAGTGGGGTGAATTATGTTCAGGTAGCTTGGATTACTAGTTTGGGAAAGAAACTGTGTGTTTGGAGTTCATGGGTCTTTCTAAATCCTTTGGGAACTTTCGGTTCTTAACCAGAAAGCCACCACCATAAATAGAGCTTACAAAGTTGGATCCCAGTGGCTGACTGGCATGTTTTCATAAAGCCTTTTCTGGCATATTCCCTCTTTTTTTCTGAGTATTGTGTGGTGCTGTCGTTCAGCTGCCACTGGCTGTGCCTCAGTTCTAGTTTGCGCATGAGATCAGGTGTCTGAGAAACTCCTCAGAAGCAAGCTGTTACTGGTGGATGTGCTGGCTTTCCAGATTTCCTTCAGAAATGGTTTCTCAGCACTTGAAACCTTTGTCCCTTGGCAAAGCCTGGAGCCTCTGGAATGTTTCTGAGTCTTTCAATAGCAAGCCAGGAGCAGGCCAGGCACAGAACAGCAAAGTGCTTTTCTCCACTTGACCCTTCCACCCTTTCCGGGTGTCCACTCCAAATCACTGGCAGTAACTGCATGTGTTAAGCACAAGCTCTGATTGGCAGTGAATATAATGGGGTGTAAGAGAAGAATTTTCTTTCCAAGCAGTTTAGGGCTTTGCCCTCCTCTTGTCTTAATTCTGAAATAATCCCCCAAAGGCCTATGTGGGTATTCAGTGAAATGAATAAACAGAAGGCTACATTTCCCTCTTGAAACATGCACAGAGCTCTCATGCTAATGGCTTTTAAGCATCAATGCAATTATAGTGTGTAATCGATTCTCTCTATACCAGCTTTTGTCTTCTGAAATGAAACCCTGCCTCTTTCATAATTATTTGCCTTTGTATTAAAATATTTCAAGATGACAGTATGTCTATTCCATTGTTTTTTGTCTTCCTTCCCATCTTTGCTGTCTAATTCCACCACTGGAAGAAATTCTGTTATTACATTTGCTTAGAAATCTGAGTATCTCTCGTTGGGTTTTTTTCCTACCATAATTACTCCCTAGATTTTCCTTTTGCTCCTGTTAATTTACTGGGTTTGTGTTTGGTTTTTTGGTTTAGTTAATCATGTTTGGAGCTGCTCAGAAATATTTCCATGGAACGGATTCTTATTGAATGAAAGGGGAATTTATGAAAAGGGATTTCAGTATGGAGAAAAAAAAAGGACTCAGCAGGGAATTAATTCCACTTTATAAGTTAATCAGCATGTCAGTGGCCAAGGTGTTTTTCTGGAATGTGATAGGCCTTGGTTTGGGTCCTTTTCAAAGCCAGGAGAAGCAGTAACTCAGTGTCTTGACCTTTGGGCTTTAGCTATTACAGTGTTCTTCTCTCTGCTTTGGTGGTGGTAGTATTTTAAACTCTTTTCAGACTGTAACAAATTTCTATTTCATCCTGATGACAAGCATGAAGACTCGGACTATCTTTAAAAGGTTTGAAGGAGAAAGATGTTGCATTTTTCCTCTCTATTATAATAACTTCTGTTGTTGTCTATTCTAAAAGTTGTCACCATGCCAGGGACCCTGTAAGCTGAGTATAATAGAAACTGCCATACATCTTGCTCTACTGATTGAATTATACAAGATTAAGAAAGGAAATACTGGTATCCATGTTTGGCAAACATTGCACTTCTGGCCTACAGGTGGTTTTTATAAATGCCAAAAATTGGAATAACTATAAATAAATTTATGTAAGTTCATGGGTCCTAAAGCTACCTATGGTAGCTATAGGAGCAAAATAATTGGCCATATTCTCTCTCTAAAAGTGGCTAAAATTGTATACTTGGGAAAACTTGCACAAATATTATTAGATCTAGTTTTACTTAATTGATTTCAATGCACACTTTTTTCCCCTGAACTTCTGTCTCCCCTTGAGCTTATAGTAAATTTTTGGTATCCCCAAAATGCAGTGGGAAGTAACTTCCCTACTCATGTATACCTAATATTTTGAACCTCCCAGTTTCCCTTGGTCCTGTGTGCTGAAGACTAGTGAATAATAAATTCAGTACACTTGTGACTTTACAGATGTCTTTCATATCTCCTTTGTCTCTTTCTTGGAGTGAGAGTTGGAGTAATTTCCCACAAAAAAAAGATCATTCCACATCTTTGATCATCCTTGATTGCTGTCTCTGATCCTTTTATTATTAGGCACAGTAGTTTCAATAGTTTTTGAATTAGGAAGAGTATAATCTGCTGAATGTTGGAAGTTATTAAGGGGAAGAGCCACCCTCTACATGGACAATTTTTAATGCTTTCTCTCTAAACCTCTGTTACTTGTGCCACAGATGGGATGGTGGGCAATATTGGGCCTTTTTTCTGTTCATTGAAGGATGCAAAAGAAAGAAGGAGTTTCACTTTATGGGTTCATTGTGATAGAGATTGGTGAAATGGAGAGGTGGTGGTTCAGCTGTGTAACCTTGTGGTTGTCCTTTTCTGTCATTGCATGCCTGTTGATCTGCAGTCCATGTGAAAAGCAAATCCCAAAAGTCTTCATGACTCCACAGTTCTCGTTCCTTGAGTACTTGGTAGAGTCCCTGATGCTGCTGGCTGGTATAAAATTGCTAAAAATAATATGAAGAACAAGATTTGTATAAGTAATTTGCCCCAAATAATGAGTTCTCTCAAATTTGGTTTTTTATTCATGAGCAGCCTGTAAAATTCTCAGTCGTGAATTATTCAGGCTTATTTGTGAATTTATTTGAAAACGTTTCCTCACATAGCTGTCTCGCCAAACAGTTCATTGAGAATATTCTTGTGTTCTGGTTGTGCTCCCCCTTATTACCAGTCCCAAGGTTCTGGATGATATTGGGAAAGTAGAGAGGAAGAAGGGAACAGATAGGTGCCCAATTATTTCCAGTTTTTGAATGCGCAAACTCTCAAACATGACAGCCTGAGAGTGATGGTTTATTGACGCATAATGCATGTAAGAGCTTCAAGTCCTTTAGTTTCCTGCTCAATTATAGCAAACCAGCAAGCTTGTGAAAACTTAATTTAGTGCTTCTTTGTTATTGACTTATGTTGCTGTTAAGTAGGCAATGGAAAGGATCTCTAGAGTTTAATAAGGGATTCATGGATCACTGCACATTGAGGTGTACTTAAACTGTCTTGATTGTGCCTGGATATTTGTTTCTCTCATCCCAACTGGAAGGCAGCGTGACTGTTTCATCAGGAGAGTCTTGCAAATATAGTTACACCATTAAATCTAGCTACCATTTTTACATAGCTGTACATAAAGTATTACAACGCTTTATTAACAAATTAGTTATATTGCAGACTGCCTGTCTCTGTGTGAGACAGTGCCTGTGACTAAACCTTTTCAGCTCATAACAGCCAAATTAAACATGTGCTGTTATTGAGTCCCAGAAGCTCTGCTTGTGCTGCATGCTCCTTGCATGCTGGAAATTAATATTATCCCAAGGCATAGAAGATAGCAGCTTGAAATGTTAAAATTCATGGTTCTGGATAAGGAGGGAGTCAGGACAGAATAACGTCCTGAAGGTTTTCCTTGGGTTGTGAGGGTGGCAGGGAAGCCTTCCTTTTTTTTTTTTTTTTTTCTTTTTCTCCTGGGATTCAGTGGTCCAAAGGAGATGTCTGATCACCATGTCAACAGTCCTCACAAGAAACTGATTAAGAAAGCTGCTATAAGCGGCTAGCAGTCTAATACTAGAAATGTTTTATCAAATATACCACTTCCAAATGATTCCATCAAAATGTTGATGAGCAGTCTGGGCACAGCTAATGCTGAGAGATGATGGTGTGCAAGTCAGGAGAGTAGACTAATAATTGCATTGTTTTTAGTGCTGTGGATTATCCCAGGACAGTTGAAACCTTGACTGAAATGCATGCAAAAATACATGTAAAGCATGAAAGTCTGAAAACAGTAGAGGTTCTGGTTTTGCCCTCATAAGCAAAGCCTATTGTGATTTGAAATTAGCATTGGAATCCTGTAGGATCCAAGGTCCCCCTGGGAGGGCCATCTTTCTGGCACAGTTTTAGGTCAGTCTAGAGGTATACATGGTAAAATTCAGGCCCTAAGAAGCTATAAGTGAATGCCTTTAGTAATTTGATAGTGGTGTTCTGCTTGAAAAAAATTCTATCACTACAAAGCTATGAAAGAATTTGTTATGAATTTAGTGCCCTGTTGTGCTGTGTAAAGTGGAAAGCCCTTGCTGAGAGCACCTGGGGGTGGTGGTGGGAACACATCTGATAAAATGCATTGAAGATAAGAGCTCTGTTGGTATAAATGGACTTGAGTTGGTTTCTCAGAGACCAGGTTGTGTAGTGGGTCTTTAGTAATGTGATCAAACTGTGAATGCAGTGATTGTTGCTGTCCATTTGAATGGGTATGGATATCTTTGTCACAATGCTCCTGTAGCATTCCCAGGAGTAAATTTGCCATGGTCAGTGAGTCCTGGGGAGTGTTCCAGTTGCCTGACCCAGCATGCTGGAGTTCTCTGGTGCTGGTTTGTGTGCAGCTGGGGCACTGGGGCTGCTTTGCTGTGAGGACACACATCGTGACCCCAGATGAGTTACAGGGGCTGTTGTGTCCTTCCCAGTGCGTTATGACCCTGATCAGTAGCAGTGTCAAACTTGCACTGCCTTCCTGGCAAGCTAATTCAGCACTGTTTGATGAGAGAAATATTTTTTGCCAGGGGAGAAAAGTCACTTTAAACATAACCATTTCATTACATTTGCAATTTGCACTGCAGTAAAGGACAAACTCTGGCCGATATCCTGAGGGAGTCTTGCTAGAAGTATTTACAGAGCAGCTGAAAACAGGGCCAAGACAAAGATCTAACCAGTTGTAAACCTAGGTCAGAAGTGCAGAGAAGGATACGGTTAGACAGTGAGGATCAGATGGTCATAAGCCAAGGTAGGTCTGGGAAATATTTAGCCTTGTTTGTCCTGGAAGTTCTCTGGTTACAGCAAAGATCCTCCTAAGACCTAACCTGGCAAGCTCACAGAGGAGTCTCCTCTGCCCAGCCACTGATTTATGTTTTGAAACCTATAGGTGGTCCTTCACATCCCAACTCTTAAAAAGCAGTTACAGGTCAGGAGTGGTTAACAAAGTCTGTTTTCTTTGAAAATGCTCTTTTGGTGTCCAAGCTGTGAATGCCTTGGCCTTCCCGGAATAGCCACAGGGGACTGGTTTCCTTCAGGAGATGGTGAGCCAGGTTTGAGCCCCTCTTTTGTCATTCCCAAGTGTCTGTTTCTTGCCTGCTGGGGCTTTTCCACTTCTTATGGGTAACTAAAACCATTTTTGGTGCTCTGTCTCTTGGTCGGCACTCTAACTGGTGATGTGGTAAACCCAGGATCAAATGTCTTTTGCTCTGAGCTCTCAGTGTGGAAGTGATAAAGTTTTGTCTCTCCTCCTCTTTCCCACCTGCTATGCCAGAATAATCCATTTCAACTGCTGATCCTAATGAATAACAGACTTTCTGAAGCCTTGTGTTTCTATTCAATAGGAAGGGTTATCTGTATTCACAGCAGAGCTGGAATAAGACTGGATTTTTAGCTCATTTTCATTGTATTTCTAGTTCGCTTGTTTTTCTCCTTCTTGCTCTTGTTAGCTTGCATTGATTGGTAAGTGGCAAAAAAGGGAGGAAAACACAGAGTCCCAGAAAGCAAAAACAGAACAAGAAATGAAGAAGAGGCGAGACGCTATTTTCAGTTCATTACCGTGCTTCTTCACAGCTCCTATTCTGACATTTAGAACAACATAATATGCATGTCTCTGTTCATTAGGTTCCTCGGTAGTACACAGTGACAGCCACAGAGGGTGGGAAAAAAAATGAAAAAGAAACAATCTTAAACATGAACTAACCTTTGCAGGCTAAATAACAAAGAAATGAGAACAGCAAAGGAGAAAAATGATTTCTGAAAGAGTAAATATACCCAAAATCAAGGCCTTGCATAGGTTTACTCGAGTAGCATTACAAAGGGCAAAAAAGAATAATGACCTCTAGGGCAGAAATAACTAATTTTCTGCCCAATTATTCATTTGTTTTGTACATATATGTTTGAGCACACCTGTTACTGGTATTTGAACCACAGTAAATGACACAAGGAGACTACTGAAACCATGGGCAAACTTAAAGACATTTGGCAGCTGATACAGATCCTCAAAAATTAAAAAGCTTCTAATAGAAAAGCTCTTTCATGTTTTTGAAAGAGAATATCTGCACTGAGTGGAGATATGTGAGCTGTTAATCCAGAAGCTAGTGTGTGTGTATGCCACAGTGTGGTGTCAAATACAAATATTATCTTGGGAATGTTAAATGCTAAGATTTTATCCTAAATTTACTAAGAAGTCAGAAATAAGCAATATTGCTTAGGGCTCTTGATGTAGCTAGTCAGTAACTGATGTGCATGTTTGGGTGGGTCCAGGGATGCCTTTGCAGGAGGATTGTTAGACCTATATAAAAAAAAAGGTGATGGAATGCAGCTGGCTTCCTTCCCCCATCAGTTCCAAGAGAACTACAGAATTTTAAGATTGTGTGGGTTTTACTGAAATTTCTGGGGGAAGAAAAAAGAGCAAGAGACATTTCAGCCCTCTGGAGGGGAAAATATTTTGATTTCTCCTATTGGCACTTTAAATTTTTTTTTAAAAATTTCATATTCCTTTTAGGATGTCAATTATAATTTTTCTCCCCTCAAATGATGAAATTAAAATTTTCAATGGAGTTTTCTTTAATGGCTGTTTTAAGATTTGTAAATTTTCCTCACTTGGGAAAAACTAAAAATCTGAGTATTTTATGAAAAATAATTCTTAGTCTATTTAGCACTAGTAATTACACACTGCTAATCTTAGTATTCCATAAAATTATCCTGATTCCAATTCTTGGATTTTATAGATGGGGAAAGTGTTTCTTGATTCTTGTATGATCTTCCCCAAGAGTACATCAGCCGGTGGCAAAGAATGGGGAGAAAATCACACTGTTTTCCCTGTTTCTTCTTCCCAATTTCTATGCCTGCTCTCTTCACGTCTGCTTCTATAACTACCAGATGTCACAATATTAATTGGGGAAAACATTCATTAGGCATTTCCATCTCTGGTACCTCTGTCAAGCAGAGCAGGAGAGGGACAAGAGGAGAAGACAAGATTTGGAAAGAGATATAAGGAGCTGCTCAGCTGCTTTGAAGGTCCCAGGGAAGCTCAAAGCTGAGGGTATGTGCAACTCCCACCTGATGTCCCCAGACAGGCTGGCACTGAACATTGTGGAGATCACTGCCACCTTTCATTGGACTGGTACTCAGAAAGGCTTTATGTGCACACTCCATCCCCTTTCTTTGTCTTCCCCCCTTGGTTTTTATTTGCTTGCTAAGTAGGGGATTTGCAAACCTCTTCAGAGGGTGCTGTGAGGGGTGGCAGTGACACAGCTCTGTATCTGGAGCACACAGCTGCCCTGCTGTCATTGATAAGAATTCCTGGGAGGATGGAGATTGAAATTAAGGATTTAGAAAACCCTGATTGGCACAAGCCTTGGTGAAGAACGTGTGTCCACCCCAGCTCTGACTTTTGCCTTGGCTGGGGCTTTCCACCTTGGCTGCCTCTTCAAAGAGGGCTCTGCCATGAGAGTGGGAAGCTCTTCTCTGCCAGCACTGGGGTTTTGGGGAGCAGAGGGAATGTCCATCCGTGTCAGGGTGCCCTGGGGAGCAGAGGGGGTCGTGGCTGTTGTGTGAGTTTCCCCATGAGCCGCACATGACTTGTGTTTGTGCAGATTGGAAGAGCTTTGGGCAGCCTTTCTCCATGCTAGGAGTGGTTTAGGAGTTGTGCTGTAGGAAGAGATGTCCCATCAGAAGTGTGTCCTCTGCCCCCTGTGCCTTCCTCTCATGCAGGAACTCTGTGCTGCCACATCAGCTCTTTCTGCTGTCTCACTTGCTGACCATATTGGAAGGAGACAGTTCCCATTGTGCCTGTTTCAGGGCTGTAGGTGGGTAAGAGGCAGAAGGGTTTTTGGGTTTGGAAAAGGCAGTGGTGAGGTCTGTTTCCTCCCATTTGGCTGCTCCTCTGCCATGCAGGTGCCAGCTGGCGTTGGGCTGATGGGCACTGAACTTCCTACAGTCCTTTGCTGCTCTGCCAAATTGGTTGAAGTTGGCAATTTTATCAAGGGACCAGGGGGGTTGTGTGTCTGTGAGCCTCATCTCTTTCAGCCAGGAACCCAGGCTAAAAATAATAAGAGGTATATAGATCAGAGGTTTTGTCAGATAAGAGTTGGGTCTCTAATTTACTGAGGTTTTAATGGGATAGGGAGGTGGATAAGATATACAGTGACCTGGCAGAGAAACATGCAAAATAAATTAGTAGCAGTAGTAATGGTTGGGTAGTTTGTCCCAAATGTAGGTCTTGTTAAAGAAGTCCATCATCTTGAAAGTCAGAAATTATTTTTTGAAGACACTAACAAAAGACCAGTCTGAAATCTTTTGCTGGAAATTCTTTTTGCTAAAATTGCTTTCCTCCCTGTGGTAAGATAATTTTATTCTAGGAGTGCCTGTTTTGGCAGGAGGGAAAAGCTCTTTATCCAAAGAGCTAATAAAAGTCATAAACTTGGAAACACTTCCATTCTGGCTAAACCTAAAACTTTTTCCTGAAGTTACAGAAACATTATTGTTAGAGATATTTGGAGGTCCATAGTTCAACCTCTCACTCAAACAGTGTTATCACCAGCTATAGATCAGGTCAGCCATGACTTTGTCTAGCCAGGTATTAAAAAACTCCAAGGATGGAGGCTTTACAGATGTTCTGGGTAGTCTGTCTTGGTGTTGGACGATTATCCATACTGATACTTTTCCTGATGTCCAGTCTGAATCTCCCAAGTCAAAACTGGTGATCATTTGCTTGTGTCAAATCATCTGCTGCAACCAGAAAGTGTTTGGCTGGAGACAGGCCAGTGGGTTATCTGTGCACCACACTACGAAAAGGATCAGCAGCTTCAGTGTCTGTGAAACAAAGCAGAAAATAGTCACTATTTCTACTGCATACAAGGTCTCCTCTCATTCCCACTGCACTCTGCCTCCTGGGGTTGAGGGAAGAAACCTGTTGGTGATGTTGTACAGAGGAGCTGAGCAAGAAAAGGTCTGACTGGCTCAACACATATCTCTGCAAATTCTTTCCATGTCAGTTTAGGCAAATGCTTTTAACAATTCGTTCAATTATGTTAAGCACCCATTAAAAGAATTCTAAGCCCTCCCCGGGGCCATTTCAGTTCTGTGAGATTGTAATTGTTTGAGACTAACCATGATTTCTTCTTTTGCCTTTAGGTGATTCTAATTCTGACAAAGCTGTATGACTACAACCTTGGAAGCATCACAGAGAGCTCTCTTTGGAGGTATGGAGATAAATTGAGTTAATAATTACCACCTTACTTAAATAGGAAAAGCCTGATACAATTCTTTTATTGAATTTAATTGGATTTCATTAAAAGTGCTGGAAGGTTTATAGCTAACCCCTCTCTTACTCCTGTTCTTTCATACTCAAGTACAAAAAGCTGAAGTCTGATTGTCTTGTTTCAGCTAGATAGAGTACTTTGCAGATATGCTGTCTTGATTTCCCCTTTCCCATCTTATTCAGATTGAAATGAACCAATTGGTTTACTTTTGGGAGAGCTGAACAGCCTAAAGTCCTTGTTTATAATGAAGGATCTCATGGCTGGTCTGCCCAAATGGTCCTTATGAAAAGCCAGTGCTGCTGAGACTGGGGAACACCTATGAGTATTCAATGTCTGCTGATTAGAACTGGTGGGATTAGTACTAGATAATTGATTTCCACTTGTGTGAACTTGACTGCTGGACCAATTTATAGGGAATGTTTTGATACTTTCATGATTTAAAAGCATATTATGCACTATGTGAACCAAAGGAAAGAGCTGGGCCGTGAACAATTTCTTAAGGCAGTTATTTGGATTCAATGTGAGCAGATGGTGCCTGTTTTTATTTCTCTGAAAAATTAATCTAAGAGGTGTTTCCTATTTCATATGTCCCTAGTACAACTTTCATGAGCTGAAAGGGACGTATTCTTGTGGTTTCATCTGTGAAACTTTGGTGACAAGTTTAGGAGTTTTGTATGCAGGTCACTGATGAAGGTAGGCTACTGGCAGGATAGAAGAAAACTTCAGGTATTTGAAACTAAAATTTCTTGTTAGAATGAACTTGTTTTAATAAACTTGTATAGGAAAGGGGTTTTCTTTTCTAGGGGAGAATTTTGGGTCAGTAGTAGAGCAAATAATTTTTTTGCTCAGGAGCTGAGCAGGTTTTAATAGAATGATAGAGGAGGGATTTGACATGAAGTATATTCTGAACTTGGGCTACTGCTTTACCCACTGGCCTGAAGAAATAAAACAAAACCAAACAAACAACAAAACCGTAAGAAACACAGAACTTCTAGTAATTATTCTGAGCAGTAACAGGAATACTCAAAAGTATTTTGTGGGGTTGAATAAATGGTTTTTCATCCCGCTGTGGGGGGTTAATCAGTCTTTCCATTTCATACACCTTGCTGCCATGACTTTCTATTCCCTTGTCTTTACTACGGTGTGCACACATGTAAAGGGTCTTTCAGGACTGCGGCTTTGGCAGCGTTTCTCTAAAGGGAGTTTGTACTAAAAATTAAAGAATTAATTAAAAAAGCTTAAAAAAGAATATTCATACATACAACAAATATTTTCATTTTCTGACTATCCTAAGTCATCTTTGCCTGAGAAATACTCATCTCTCTTTTGTCAGTCATTGCAGAAGTTATGGCATTTCAGCATGGGAAGACACCTCCTTCCCCATTGCTGACAGTGCTGAAGATGTCCTGATGTGATGCAGTGCAGGACTGTGTTGTGATACTATTTTCTGACTGAAACTAGGACAGCCACATCAGAGTGGAAAGCACATTTCCTGATGAGATGTATGAATGCGAGCACAAAATTGTGCTGATGACCTTAAGCTCTCTTCCGTTTCTGGCTTCTGTGGAGCATTCCACAATGGCATAAAATTTTGCCCGGATTAAAAAGGGAGGGACTGCGTGGATGTCACTGGAGGATGTAACAGACAGCTGGGACCTCGGCAGTGCAGCAGTCCTCAAGTGAGTGCAAGGCACTTTTCTTGACCTCAGACAGTCCTAATGTCAGAATGTGGTTAACAACATAAAATAGCATGATTGTTTCCTCTAGTCTGGAATTCTATTATCAAAATCTGCCTGATAAAAAGTAAAAATCTGAGTATTTTATGAGAAATAATTGTTAGTCTATTTAGCACTAGTAATTACACACTGCTAATCTTAGTATTCCATAAAATTATCCTGATTCCAATTCTTGGATTTTATAGATGGAGAAAGTGTTTCTTGATTCTTNAATAGGCTGGCATTAATACTTCTAGTATTGCAGTAGCATTCACTCTTAAGGTTTAAGTTATCCTCAGCCTTCAGTGTGAGGTCTATGAGGAGCTGAATAATTTTCTTTTTGTTTTAGTATATACCAGAGGATTAATGTTCCATGAGCTGGCCTTCTCAATATCTTTTGGAGTGTGTTAAGATTTTTAGTACCTGTGACGTTTTAGAACAAGGAATTCCATAAATTATTTGAGGAAACACTTATCTTACTTTGAACCCCTCAGCTTCACTTGGCACATGCCACTTGTCAGAACTTGATTGCATTTGTATGGCCAACCATCCAAAAATGCTTTGAACTGGGAAATGTTGGAAAACCGGAATCAATATGCCTATGAAGGTCCCAGGACAGCTTCTCTGTTCTTAGTGTGATGGAAGGAAATGGTGAGATGTGCTGATCTTGTTATTCAGTGTACCTGACAGAGGTTATTAGCTGTTGCTCCTCCCGGCTGCTTGAGACATGTTAATTTAAATCTCCCTGCTTCTTTGAAAAGGATAGAAAAAAACAGGTTTGAGAGAAGGGGTGAAACATATCTTACAATTTATTTTATGCCTCTAGGTTTGATTCTGGGGAATAGAAGAAAACATGATCTCTTGTCTGGTTTGCTGTCTGATATCAGGAGTTCTGTTTCTGAAGGACAGAGGAGAAAGGTAGTTTTGCAGGTACCCACAATTGAAGAGAATATGTCTTGAATACATGGCAGAGAAATACCACTCTTGCCTCCTGTGCTGAGTACACTCTCCAGAGGTTCCTGAGTAATGAGGGGCTGTAGGAGAATGTCATAAGTACGAGTAATTTATGCAATAGCTGATTATAAGCCCATCTGTCAATCCAAAGTGTATTTGGGTGATTAAAGTAGTCTTACCAATGGGACTGTAACCACCTATAACCCAGCTATGCCATTGCCTACAGGATACAAATATGTCCTCCTCGTAAACATTACTTCCTGCTAGGATTAAATTTCTTCAGTATTTTTCAGCCTGTTTAACTACAGCTGGCTGCAACACTAATGGGTGGAGATCATCCTTCTAAAACTACTGATGAATTAAAAGACCATTGGTGACAGATATGAAGGGATGAAATACAGTATACAGATTCTCCCCATCTCTTTTCACTTAATCTTCTAGATTTTAAAGGCTCTGTGTGCACTGAGTTTTGGATGGCAGGTGAGCTGATGTTTCTGTACATGGTAAAAGAAATTTTGCATCAGGCTCAGCCTGCCTTTAATTATGCTGTTATCCTCTCAGCAGATTTCTTCCACAGTTTTAGTTGAGAACTTTTTATTTACCTTTTGTTATTCTTTTTATAGAAGAGGAAGAAAATGGAAGAAAGATTATCTGTCACTGAGCAATTAACTGAGTGTATTGGATGTGTTTCTCTTCCTCTCATAGATATCTCTCAGATCAAAAAGAGGATTAAGATGTGAGAGTTAGGAGAAGGCGTTTCTTACCACTGGAGTAAGATAAGCTTACATTTAAAATAAATAAAAATGTCAGAATAGTGCACATTTTACCCATGAGCTGTAGACAGCTGTGGGAGGACTAATCTTTTCCTGTTTGTGTAAATATGATGCTCTGGAAAGATGTGCATGAGCGACACTTTCCCTCAGGACCTTGAGCGGCTGTCAAGCCATGAGTGCTGCCATTCGCCTCCTTGCCTTCTTACTGCTCTGTGTTTGGTCATGATTGAGTAATTTCATGGAACTTTGTATAAAAATAACAGTAATTAAACTTTTCTTTTCAGCCAGAAATTAGGAAAATGTAGAGTTTGCTTAGTGTGAGAGGTTTTAAATCATGATTTGTTGCTGTGTTAATTCTGGAAGTTATTGATGATACTCTTGATGCTCCAGCACTTTGCCTGAACTCAGCTCCCCGTTTTGGGAGTGATTATCACTTCCAACCTGCCCTTCACTGCTTCTGGTTTCTGCATTAAGGAAGCGTCAGCCCAAATGTCATAAAGAAATCTCGAGGATGCTGAAAAATACTTATGTCTCATGTAGATCTAGATTTAATTTTCCATATGTAAAGTGGGGGCTGTTCATGGTTGCTATTTTTTTTTTTTTTCATTCTTGGAAAGCTTAAAATGGATCTGTTTCTAGCTCTTTTTCTAGCTCTTAGATGGCCTTTTTGTTTTACCTTGAGCTGCTGTTTTAACCTCTCCATCAGTTTACTTATCTGTTCCTTTCACCACCATCACTGCACATCATCCTGCAGCTCTGTCCCTTCAAGAAGGGAAATTGTGTTGTAATCCAGAGGAGAGTCAGAGTTGACCCCTACCCTGTGGTTATAAATACTGCAGGTGTTTTGAAGCCTCCCTTGCTGATGTTTCTGCATGGCATTTCCTGGCTGCTTGCTCTCTCTGCAGATCAGAACCACAGCCACCCAGAATTGCTGATGTGTTAGTGGAGATTTTCTTCTCTGGGTTAGAGAGTTTTTGCAACAGGAGATTTGAAATTTGTCTGTGTTTGCTTACTTCCTTTATGGGGAATTTCTAGGTTATGTCTGTTATTGTATTCATCATTCTCCTGGACCTTTTATGCAGGTTCTTCACTTTTGTTTTGCAGATTGACTGTTTTTAAATCACATTTATCTTCTACCTGCTGTGCCACACTAATAAGGTCGTAACGTGTGGCTTAGTGACACTGTGTGCTCTGCAACAGCAGATTAGTGTCTTTTAGCTGAAGTAGGTAGGAGAAGCAAATCCATATTAGATGAACTGAAAAAGTGAGGGGAAGGAAAGTCTCATTAAGCACATTTTAGCCAGCAGTTTTGTGGGAAAAAGGAACTTGAAAAGGGCTATTTGAAATGCTTTTATCTATAAATATGGTGCTCCAGTTTGCTCAGTGTAAGTCACTTTCCTTAAATGAATATCAGAGCTTGATAAATGCTACTACATTATCTCCCGTGGGCCTTCAGTGGAATTGTAACAATGACATTTCCTTGTGTCTTTTGGTTTAATCCTTTTTTTCATTTTCTCTCCTGCAAACACAGGAACCTCCACCTGGTCTGTGTGTAGATGCTGGAGGGTGTCTGGGGGAAGGAGAGAATGGGTTTGCACACTCAGTTATTTGTGTAGGAAGCAGTATCTTTTTTATGGTTTGATCACAGTGGGAGATCTGCTTGCACTGCAAGTGGCCTTAGAACATGGATTTTTATGCCCTGTGTGTGGAGCTCAGTGCAGCCTTTTTCCTGTGTGTGGGGACACTCTGTTCAGCCATCGGGACCCCGAGGGACCTAAGAGTTTCCATAGCTAACAATTTTTGTACCTGAGAGGGTTCATTTTACCCTGGTGAATAACGAATAAAAAATTCTAGCACAGTCAACTCTTCTACTTGGTTGCCAAAGTTTCCTTGGATCTTCTTGTTATCAAAACCAGCTCCAATAAAGATGATGGGTGGGGAGGGGGAACTGCCAACCAATCAAACAAAAAGTGCACCCAAAAACCCCAAAAATGACCTACCTAGGAAACAACCCACAGAAGATGCTCTAGTTTAGCAGGAGACTTAAATTTTACTGAATTTTACCACAGTTTTACATTCCCTAAAGAATAAGGGCTAATAAAACCACTGCATTTTGTGGCATATCACATGTGTTTATCTAATCAATCTCTTGTAAATTCTGCCTTGACTTAGCTTGAAGAGTCATACCCTGATATTATGAAGGATCAGATTTGGTTGAGGATTTAGTGATGTGCTTCTCACTCCCTGGTCTGTGAGGATAAAATATTCAGCACTAATGATGATGTAAATTTATTAAGCCTATTAAAAATGTGTTCTCTGTTGCAGCCAGTCATGAAATGTAGGAGTGTTATCAAGTAAATCGGAAAGAATCCAAATCCATTTTCTGCATGAAAGAAACATGTAGATCAAGATAATGAATATTAATGCTGACATATATTAGGAATATACTGTAAATAACAAATGCACCATATTCATGCCATGTTATAGGCATACAGTGTTTCAATGCATTTTGTCGTTCTTTGCAAATTAGATTATGAACTTCTATATCTGTTTCCTAGGCTGTACCTATTTGCTCAAATGATGTTGGTAAAACATAACAGAACTGTCTCTGGTTGTGGTACATGGGGTTTATCCATCTGCTGTGGCTGTGCAATAACTGCAGACAAGCAAGGCTGGAGCCGATGTCTAGTGGGGAAGAGGAAAGACAAACCACACAGTACTTACTGGTTCATAAACAGAAAGCAAAACACCCTTTGTGTTCTGGTATTTCCACTCCTTTCATATCTATCCAGTCATTCGTCCTTTTTCAGAGCTGGGTAAAATTGTATTTATCTCTTCAGAGGGATATATCCACTATAATCCACTATATAAAAGGAAAGAGTGTATTTGGGGCTGAGCTTGGGTTAACAAAAACTCCAGCGGAGTGTATTATACTAGCTTGAGATCTGAACTCTAAGGACTTGAGATCCAGGTCCAAGTATTTCTGTGTCTGCACCTTGGGAACTATCCAGGTAAACAGTCAAAGTTTCTTGTTACTGCAGAAAGAGCCAGGCATATGTCATTAGGCCTTTCTTGGAGGACTTCGTGAGGCACCTGGAAAAGATGTGCTGTAAAAATTGATATTTAAATGTGTTGATGGTATGTTGTGCAGCATAAACTGACTGCCATTTACACTGAAACACAGTGGCTTGCTTCAAGCCTCCTTTTTTTTTTTCTGGTTTCTCTAACCTACCAAATAATAATTGGGCAAAACAGAAAAGGAGAAATAAAGCTCACAATTAATCAACTTGCGTCTTCAATAATGATAGCAAAGCTGGTTTTTGAGTGTGATCCTGCCAGTGGGTCCTGTGCCTGTGGAGGGGTGTGTGTGTGCAAAGTAGGATGTCAAGGCATGAAGCTGGAAGGCACAGAGTCCTTTAGGAAGGCTGGGTGAGACTCCAGATCTGTGTGTGGATGGAGCTGTTAGTGAATATTGGGCAGGTCACTGGAGCAGCCAGGGCCAGGAAGGGTCATTTGCCTCTTGTCATTGGGCTGTACCATCGAGGGCCTCTGTGGACTCAGCACTGTGAAAGTTTACACTTGTGTGACAGGGACAACCTGAGGGACACTCGATTCCTGGTGAGCAAGGAATTAATTTGGAGTTTGAGTCCCCCTTACAGGAGGAGGCACAGGGGAATTCAGGAACTTTTCTCTCCTGGCTGGCAACTTCCTGCTGCTATTACACCAAGTCATTTCCCTGGTGAGATGCATTAAGTGGCAGAGGAAGATGAGTCCTCTTGATTATGAACATCACTTGTAATGGGCTCTAAATTGATACTGTGCTTCGCCAGTGGGAGGTAAAAAAACATCCTTCCCTTTCACCATTTATTTTCCCCTATCCCCCAAATGAGTTTCTTCTGCAAGGAAGTTGTATGAATTTCCCTAGCATGCACGTTAGTGTGTGCTGTGTAGTTGGGTGTGAAGATAAAATCTCTTTTCAATGATCTTGCAATCTAGATAGATGGGTGTATCTATGAGAGATGCTGAGTTGGAAAGGAATAGAAATTCAGAAACACCACATGTATTGTGCATTAAATGACTTCATGAGGAGATAGAAATTGATATCTGATCTTTCTCTAAGGCAAATTTCCTGCAGAAAGAGTGTTGTTCGTTCTGTTAATGTACTTTTACTGCTGTATTTTATGGCTATGTACATATCTGTGTAGGTGTTTCCATTAATTTTCTTCTGGTTTTCCTTCAGGCCTCAGCTGCTGGACTGTTGGGTGGTTGCTCAGAATCTCAGGTTTTCTGTGGTAGGAGAAGGACCCAGTTCCTGGTTTTCACAGAGTGAAGAGAGAAGTGAATCACTTCAATTGTGTACTGATGGGAAAGCCCAAACACAGATCTTCACTCTTAGTTCCTGAGAGCTTTTTTCTTCATTGCTTGAAGTGTCTTAGCTGTGAAGACAAATCAGGATAGGATGGAACTGGAGTAAAAATGGGCTGGATTCCTCCATGAACTGAGCATGTAGATACCTCTTTGTCATACCAAAGGCTAAGGGTCAGATCACAGCTCTGGTCAGGCCAAGCAGAACCTTGAGATTGGCTTTCCAGAAAACCAGCTGAATGTTGGCCATGGGCTTATATGATTTCAGTATCCAACATTAAAAAAAAAACAACAAACAGTCTTTCTGTTCTGTTACTAAACTTCTGCTAGTTTTCACTTTTGATAAAATTGGAGGATTTGTTCTCTTTCTTAGTTGTAATGCTACAAAGATGCTCTCTCTTCTGTGGAAGAACAGGAACAAAGGAGGCACCTCCTTAGAGTTAACTGGGAGCTGAGTATTTCCCATATATTAGGGAGAAACAAAGCTGAGTGGAAAGGACAGACCCTGAAGAGATGGCAGTTTCCTTGTCACTTATTAAAAGATGCCAGTCTTCCCTAGCAGGTCCTGACTGACTGCCTGTCTTGAGCTGCTGAGAGATTTTTGTTAAGATGCAGGCTTTATAATCTGCACAGCTCTCAGCTGCCAGTCTGATGGGCCCTGTAACCTCTGGGATAAAAGGGATGCAGTCAAAATCAGACCATCATTGTCTTTTTCTACTTGAATAGAAAACCTTTTGCAAATAAGCTGAAAGGGAAATAGAGGCCAGAACAACTGTTTAATTACTCTTCTGTAATACAGTGAGATAAAAGGAATCTTTAGGCAGGTCTAAGCTCCCATTCTGCTTTACCAGCAAGTCACTGTTTTCTTACTGATCGTTCGAGTGTTTACATTGTCAGCTCCTAAAGATCAATCCAGGAGGCTGAAAACCACACAATTTTGGTCTTCTTTATTTCTCCACTGTTTAGAGCTGGGGAATGAGAAGGACAGCTCTGGGTCCTGGCCTTCCTACATCCAGCTTTAGGCAAGCTTCTTCAACCCTGCATGTGTGGGTAATGGGGTTGTGTTACCTGCCCATCTACAGTATGTGAGCTGAGAGTTTTGGATTAAACTGGCTAATAAAGTCCAGTCTTGGTTCTCAGAGAGTGGAGGCACAGCTGCATAAACCTACAGTCTCTATCCATGGCTGAAGCCTAACATAGATGTGATCTATGCTTTACCAAGCCAAATGTCTGATATGTTCTCTTCCAATACCTACAGAACCATGAGAAACTCTTGTATGCCTTTGCAGGCAGGGCAGATTGTCATCTTTGGGTCAATGTGTGATGCTGTTAGTTTGGATTTTGTCTGAACAGAGTCCAATCCCTGAAAAAAGGGTAAGAAATGAGAACCAAACCTATTCCTTTTAAACTCCTTCCAAGGAGTTTAAACACCACAGAAGATATTTTATGACCACGAACTGTGTGCCATTGCTGGGAAGAGCTACTAGATGGGAGAAGCACTAGAAGTAGCAGCAACATGAAAGTTTTATTTTCTTTATGAAGAAATGAAACAAATTTTTTTCCTAATTGTGTTTGTAAGTTCTCTGCTCCTCTGTTCTTGTGTTTTCTGTGAGGTGAGGGAGACAGAGCCTTTCTTTTCTCCCTTACTCCATGGTAGGACTGCCTAAGTGAAAGCAACACTGTACTGTGGAGTAATTAAGAATGTGAAGTTTTTTGCACAGTTCTTCCTCAAAGTGAGTTTTCCTTGCTGGAGTTTTCAAGAGAGGGTCTGCTTTTTTTCCTAGCCTGCCTCCAGCAGTGCCCAATAAATGACAACTATTACCAGTGTTAAACTTTCAGTAAGAAACCTGCTACCTTTGGGATAATTTTTCTTTCTTGCCCTGCTGCAGGAATCAGCTTATGCCCCAAAGCAAGTTTTGATGACTTGCCATATGACATTAATATCTAGTTAAAATTGTAAGTTATCTTAATTATAGGCTGTTGGCCCTTTCCAGTGAGCGCATCTGTGGCTTGCAGGAACTCTGACCTCCTTTGGCTGTGAGCAGTGTGCACTGACTACAGGCATTGTGGAAATATAATTTCTCTTCGCTTCCCTGCCAATGCTCGAGTGACGATGTTCTCTCTTGTTATGAGGCAGCATAAAATTTAGAGGCTAGTCACGGTGAAGGTAGTAAGAAAGAAACTCAAAGACCTCAGTAAATTTTCCTTCTAACTGTTCCCTTTTCAAAGGTAAATGGTCTTATTCTTTGTAATCTCTCCCTGTATGTTAACAGCTTTCACAATGCTAACTCTTTTGTAAGAAAAGCACATTACAATCCCAGTCGACTTTATCTGTAGTAAAGGAGCCAAAGAAGAAGCCAATACCTTTTTTTATTTTTTCTTTGCAGTCCACCAGCTACTCAGCACACATGTATTGTAAATTCAAGATGTGGATGTTACTCAAAGAAGCAACTGTGATGTCACAAGTGTTTTAATAGCCTATGATTTATTTCCTTAAGTGCTTTATTAAGATGATGCACAACAGCATTTGGAAGCCAAATGCTGCCTTAGGAGAGACTTGGAGGAGTTATTTTCAATCTCCTGACTTTCCTTCCTCAACACAGTAATTTGTTTGATTGGAGCAAAAGGGCCCTGGATTCAAGACAGGGATTCTACTTCTTATTTAGTGTTTCTTTGTGCGTTAATCAGCCCAGTTTGTGATCTGAGTGAGCAGGAGTATGAATGAACTTACTGTGATATGAGAGAGCTGCATGATTCAGAGAACAGGATACTGGCTGGGGTTTGGAGATCTGCGTTCTGTCGCTCCATGGGTTTGTGGCTGTTCGACAGTGAAATATTTGGTTAGGCATAATCAAGAATCAGCAAATTCGTGAGAACCAAAAGCCATGTGCAAGGAATCCTCTCCTGGCAAAGTATTTCTGATGACATTCAGGAAGGTTAGTTGTAGATGCAGTGATATAGGGCCTCTTTGCCATTAGTCTGGTAATAAATCTGGTATAATTTCCAAGTTTTGAGACAGGCAGGGTAGTGAATCAAAATGAGACCTGAGGTAGTCACAGTAGGCAAATGGATGGCTTAGTAAGATGAGACCACTTGAAAAAAGGTATTTTAGTTCAACAAAGAATAATAGTAGGAGAAGGGCTGAAGGTTGAACTTACAGAGCTATGTAATATCTGCTTGCAGCATGGAGAAAGATTGGGCAGTGTGTAGGAGCTGGAATAGGCAACAAACTGGACTTCATGTCCCATAGTGAAAAGACCAAAATGCATTGATCTGATCAATGACAATGTAAGCTTAGGAGCCAGAAGGTGCATTTTTAAAGAAATTAGAACTTTGAAATGTTTAAGATACTCACTTGGCATGTAAGGCTTTTAAAGACAGTGTACAGTTTTCAATAAAACTCTTCCCAAGGTGGGATTTCCGGGCAGAAATTAAAGAAACTAACTGTGTTGATTTGAATTAGAAAATAGACATCAAATTAAACAGATCAGAAACATCCTCCTAAGGTCATGGATATAGCAAATGCATAAAATTGCAACTGAACCAAGTTTGGTGTCTATTTATTAGACTAGTGACTTGGGAGGTATAACAAAGGGAAGAAGATACAAATGGTGGAATCAGGTGGCCAAATGATTACTCTGGATAGGTAAAGAATGACAAATACCAATGGGAGATGGGGGAGGAAGTCTGTTTTTTGGAGCAGAGAAGATTACACATGGTTAACATGAGAAGGGTTGCATGAGGAGTTGGCCCTTCTGCTTGTAGAAACTGGGATTAATTCACTGACCTGAGTCAAACAGCTTCACTTTCCACAAGCTCCAGAAATTACTTTTGCCCACTAATATAAAAGAAGCATCACCCTTCTTTATTAGGCTTTTCTTCTTACTATTGATATTGTTTTGATGGCTACTATTACCACTTAGGTTTTTAGCATCATTAAAATGCAAAATAAACAGAAAAGGTGGCTGAAAATACAGTTAGCGTAGTTGTAAAATTTATTCAATCTATGTCCCATTAAAAATAATGGTCAGTGTTGTAATAAGTATAAATTCATTCTTCAGACCCTCTATTAATGTAATTATAAAATCACTGAGCTTGGTGGTTGGCTTCTCCTACATTCAGTTGCTATTTTTTGTTTCAGAAGAAACACGCTGAGTCAATTGGTTTAGAAAGAAGATGTAATAAAGCTCTCAGAGTGAACAGGGCTTGTTAATTTGCAGAATTTCTCTTGAAATTGCATTAAAAGAACATGTATAGAGATACAATAGCCTCATTTGTATTTGTGGATTATCTCTGATGCACAGTAACTCCTGAAATGCTGGTCAGTGCTCTACAAAAAAGGCAAAAAAATGTGGTTTTCAATTTGGTTTTGAAGAAAATGAGAGATCTAGAGTTATTATGCAGAGGTGCTGCATGTTGCCACTTATCCCCAAACCAAATCCATAATCCAAGTGTTTCTCATTTAACTGAGGGAATGTGTGAGGCTATTTACTCCTGTTACAATAACTGGCACTCTAGCCTTTTTTATTATAAATAATTCCATCAAGTCATTAAGAATTGATCATTGAACGAGGAAGATCCATTGCAATTGTACAGATGGCTGTTTTGGACTGAACCAAAGATCCACTTGATCCAGTGTCTTCACTGTGAACCCACAGCAGGTAAAGATAACAATGGTATGGGAACAAGGCCAAGCCACATATGTGAGTTTTTTGCTATAGCCTTGCAGCTAATACTGACTTCCAGATCCACAACTTTTTTAAACAGCAGAAGTGTTTAGTGGAGGTATTTGTTAGCCCTTGGTGGGTGTGTTTGTGAGGGTTATTTTTTTGTTCTCAGAATGAATCAGTCATTTGAACCAATACAATCTTTTAGTATCCAGGAGGATGGGCAGCTGGAGAGCACCAGGTGGTTGTTGGCCTCTGTCAGCTGCAGAGAGCTGAATTAGTGCTTGAGAAGGAAGAGGGTTTTCTGTGCCTTTAGCCATCCAGTTTCTTTTTCCTACACCTCTTTATATTTTTGAAATCTTACTGTGTGATGAAGGCAAACTCACCCAGCTCTTTATCTTCTAAATGAACTGGCCTCTCAGCATGTTGGAGAGTGAAAGTGAAAAAGCAGTAAATGACATAAAATTTCACTTGTGTGTAGCCTTTAGGGCAAGGAGCTTCATATAGCAGCTGGAGAACAGAGTGTTCTTGAGTTCTATTGATTGCTCTTTAAACATTGCCTTACCCTTTTAATAAAAAGAGAAAGTAAAAGAAACTTTGGAAAGCTCCATTCAGTAGTTAAGAAAAATTCTGGCTCTTCAGTAAACTTGTGCTGTTGTACTTTTGTATCGTGCTGCTGACTAGAGAATGGAAGTATGGAAGACTAAAGTGTAGTGATGGTTTTGGATGATCTTCACCTCTGTATTGCTTGCAGGCTGGCCAGATTATTTCTACCACCTCAGAAATATTATTTGCTTCAGAGAAGTGGCAACAGCCTTGACGCTTAAGACCCCATTGCTTGGGACATGATTAAAAACATCAGTTATGCCTATTTGATTTGTGGGGCTAAACCTCCAATAGGGGCATTTTTGGCTTGTTAATTGAATTTTGTCAAAGAATTTGGTGGCTTCCTTGCTGCCTTCTGGTTGAATATGATGTAGAGAATTGAATCTACCTGTTAGTAACTGTAAGTCTCTGGTTTTGATGGTGGGCTGTTTCTTAATTTGGAAAACACAAGGAGGCCATGGCTTAGTTTGGCACATAGGGAAGTACAGGAGTTGCGTGGTCTAAACCTGGCTAGACTATAATTCCATTTGTTTTGGCATCTGATTTATTTCTCATAGGAGCTGATGTCTTCCAGCTGCACCTAATGAGCTCAAATTTGTCCAGGAAGGGGTAGAGGATGCTGAGTGAATCAGCAACATCTCAGATGCCTCAGAGCCTTAATTTACATGTGTATTTGGTCTACACTTGACAGTGATCATGTACATGCCTTACCAATATCCCACTGGGCATTGTCACCCTGTCCTCCCACATAGGTTTGTCCCCTTTTTTCCTTTCTAAAATATTGCTTCTCTGGCCTCCCTGCTTCTGACATTTTCTTTGTTAGTTTCAAGAAGCTTTAAGTCTTGCTCTGAAAGCTAAATAATACATTTATATTTTCTTCTGGAACATCACATGGGAATCCAGAACTTTCCTGAATACAGATGTCATAAACATTTGTCTTCTCAATCACTAAATCTCTAGCAGGCTTTTTGTAATTATATAGGGTAATTACATAGACTCTGCTGTAAGCTGTCATTAAGTCTGTGGAAAGGTTTGTGGAGATTTCAGTAAGCTTTAGGTCAGGCTCCTTACCTATCCAAAAAACGACGGATCTTTTGTTTTCTGATTTGTCTTTACCACCCATAAGAACACAAAGTTCTTTTGAATCAGTGTTTGTAAAATGGCTCGTTTCTGTTTGTTTGGGCACCAGCCAGTAAAGTACCACCCGTGAGCACAGTCCTTGTGCTGTGACTGTTCCAGCTGAGTATCCTGGGGTTTGGGTGGATAAGCACACAGGTGAGCCCAGTGCAGTGGGGAAGGAAGTGTTGCTGCCACATCAGGCAGTGACTCACAGGTTGCTGCCCTAATTCTTGGAGGAGTTTGCACCTTCTGCTGTTGGCATTTTATTTCTGGGAGAGATTTGCAGTGTGTGAATAGGTGCTAAAGTTAATAACAGATTCGTGAATTTACAGGGCTCTGTGAAGAATCAAACTCAACATCTCCAATTGTTGAGGCAACTAAGGCAGAGTTAAGTTCTAAGGAAGAATTTGACTGAGGATCAAATAGGTGGGTGTGGATAAGTTTCATCAATGACCAGCTAAGGCTGTTGTCTTTTTTATATGTTATTGGGGTCACTGTACCCTCTCTGGGAGACAAAACAGGAAAAAAAAATTGTCAGGCATCCCACAGTAGCTGTTAGACTTTCCTGAGCAAGCTTAAGTCCTGTTTCTCTGCCGCAGGGTGCTGCAGCCTCTCCTGCTCTGTGGTTCTGTGTAGTGGGTGCAGGTGGCTGTTGTGGTTTTTAGGCACCAGCTGTGCCCAGTGTGTGGCTGCACCAGAGCGGTACAGCTGTGATGGAGACCTGTGGCAGTCGAATCTCATCTGCTCAGATCATGAGCTGGCAGTAATCCTGCTAGAAGCCTCAAGATTGCTGCTCCTGATTTACACAGCTCACAGGACAGTCTGTTGAGAACCTCAGCTATATCTGAAATATCACTCTGTAATGTCTAAATGCCCCCCCCCAAAAAAAAAAAAAAAGAGAAAAAAGGATAAACTGCCAAGAGGCCTAGATTTTTTGAAGGAACAGGGCTGGCAGCATAACTCTTCTACTGACACAGTGACAGAGTCCTGCAAAGATGAGGTAGTTGCACTCAAGGAGCTGAACTTACCAGCCTCTAAATCGGCCAGGGCTTGTCAGCACTTTCAGCAGAGTTAATGCCCAGTGGTACAGTAAGGAAGATCCACTGTTGGTGTTGCCATTCTGTCAGAGTCACAGAGCAGAAAAGTAATAATGTCTTCATTCAGCATAAAAAGACTGTTCCATTAATTGAAATAATAGACTAGGACTGGGTTTGTCTGGAGGTAG
This sequence comes from Pardalotus punctatus, assembly GCA_013400915.1. Lineage (NCBI taxonomy): Eukaryota > Metazoa > Chordata > Aves > Passeriformes > Pardalotidae > Pardalotus > Pardalotus punctatus. The sequence continues at coordinate 287,861 of VZTX01024381.1, forward strand.
TGAACAGAGATCTAGACCCAGTCCCCAGGCAGGGGTAGATGTGATTTACTTACTGTTTGTGTTCCAGTGCTGTCATTTGCTGCACTCTAGGCTGACTTGCTGGGATTAATTTATGATGCTTCCTTACTAGTGCTTCCCCTAAAGTAGACTATTGCTCCCTTGCCCACGAGCACTGCTGATCAGATGATCTATCAATTGCCACAAGAATCACTTGTGTTTCTTGCCTGTCTTCACTCCTAATTTTCTAAAGCAAACTTTACTTTTAGCTGCTGCTTCATCTCCTGTATCTTTTTTGCTCTGTCAGCCAAAGGCTTCTATTCCAGCAGGCCCCAAAGGTGTGCTTTCTTAATTCCCTGGTTAGTTTTGAAATGATTCCTGGCTGGTACCAATCACAGGGATGAATGTAAGTGTGCTGATTAGCTGCTGTGACAACTCTAATTAGCTGAGCTGGTTTTTCCCTCTCTGAGTATGTAAAGGAGGTGTTTTGTTTCAAGGTTTTATTTAGGTGAGCTAGGAGTTAATCATTAGTCATAAGTGCAGTGGTTGAAGACTGATCAGCCTCTGATAGATAGAGCTCAACCTCTATTGCCTCCATTAATTAAGGCTGTTTCAGGAGTGACAGTACAATCACTAGAGTTGTCCACTTGTCCCTCTCTGTTTCCCTGCAGAGTAAGATTCCTTTACCTGCTCACCTCTGCACAGAAAGATGTGACAACAGACATTTTACCTTGGCTGTCCATTTTTTTTTTTTTTTTTCTTATGGTTGAGCGACATTGTATTTGGGAATGGTGGCTTCAGTTAAATATCTCCTTCCTTGGAAATAGCAACTCAATAGAAAACTGGGACCTAATCCACAGCAATTTCCCCAAGAACTGTAAGTGTCTGAAATGTGAAAGTGGGACTGGAAGTGTTTCACAGTCCCAAGATTAGCCTTATTTCCACTTTCTGGCCAATAAGAACTCCCAGTATAGGTGGCTACATCTGTTCTGTGGAATTTGGTTATATTCCTGAGTCTGGGCCTAATTACAGTTGGTGTTCTTCCATGCAACAGCAACAACAGGGCTGCAGAAATTTCTTAACATATGCTCTCTTCTTTCAGTGTCTGTGCATCACTGGGAGGAAAATGTATCTGGCATGTGCAAAGGTACAAGAGTTCAGGGCAATTTTCTTTTTTTGGTAGCAAGGGGTTCTGTGTCTGGTGCTGCCATAAGGAATTTTGGAGTGTGCAATTTCTCTCCCACCCCCAGGTTCCCTCTTCTGTGACCAAGCCATCAAGCCAGTCTTGGAACCAATGGTACCTTCTCTTTTGGCTGCTTGTTTACAGGGTTTGGGATTGTTTGTCCCACTTGGACGCCTTATTGATGGATTTTCTGGGCGGTTTGAACTAGTTTGGATTGTAACACATTTCTCCTGCAGGTTAAAGCCCTTCCTCTACCTGATTCTGTCAATGTCCCTTAATGGTCCTTAAGGGCCATTCAAGAGGTAGCTTTTCCTGAGCCACAGTTTCATGTTTCCTCCATTCTCTTCAGGAGCAGCTTCTGCTATCTATCTCATCTTTTACACCATTTTGAAATGTTCTTTATAAAAACTGTTAGCAGCTCAGAAATGCAATAAAACATGTAGGTTTTTAACTGTTAATAACTGCAGAATTTTTCTCATTAAGTTTTAGCATGAAGTAAGATGATAAATAAAATCAAAGGAGTTTTATTTCATTCTCTTTAACAGTTCTGTTCTACTCTCATAAATAAAACATTCCCACAAAAAGACACTTATTTTAATGTATTCTCACACTGCCACCCAGGCTGAGTTTCCTGACTCTCAGCAACCTCACAGTGTTGATAACTTCATGGGACCACTGCTGTGCTGTGTATGGATGAGTCAGCTTTCCATTTTCAAAGTAACTTTGTTTTTTTCTTGCAAACACGCATTTCTCATTAAAAAACCTGGTTTACTTTCTGAGGTTTGCCATGGTCCTCCCTCAGAGCCACAGTTGTCTCCATTGCTGTGAGAATACCTGTCATGTTCAACCGCTGTTTACAATCACCTGACCTGACAGGTTCTAGGTACAAGGGCTTTCCTTGCAGAACCTCTTTGCATATTTTTTTTGCTGATCATCTGTAATGAAGTTGGAAGAGCCAGTCCAGTCTTAGCTGCACCCCATATCTGATTTTTCTTGCTGATAGTTGAGATTATCTAGGTTATTCCTTTTTCTTTCCCCTTTTGAACCAATAAATTTTGTTGCACTGGAAATGTGCAGAATTTCATTTTATTTTAATGAACTGCTGCTGGGAGAGTCCTTCCCTTTTTGAACCCAATCACTTTGTCAGCTTGATTAGTCAAATTGCTGGTGAATCTATTACTCTTCTCCATAATCATGAGTGTGGTTGCATTATTAAACATCTTTCTCTGTCCTACACACAAGCAGAGTTCAAAGGGGTGAAGGAGAGCACCACCCCACAATAATTAGGAGTACAGTGGCTGAGAGAGCGCTCTTCAGATGGATGATGCTCCTAAAGGGAAGTTTTGTATCATTTGAGAATGATTGCATCTCAGTGTTTGCCTTCCTGTGAAGGAAGATTTGTTTGGAACTAATTCCAGTGTATTGGTGGTTTCTGCAGTAACAACCCCAGCTGTTGTTTTAATGTTTAGACAGCTACAGATGCATCAGGACTTTAGCTGAATATTCTACTGAGTGCTGTCCTCTCTTTCCAACAAAGCCTGGACCTTTCACATCTCAGAACTAAATAATCTGTTCCTTCTGATGTTCTGCAAGGAAATTCCATTCAGGAGCTTTTCTGAAAAGTTTTGCTTTGGTAGGTTGGCATTTTCTGAAGTGAAAACGTGTCTGAAGCATTTCCAAGTGACTCTGCAGATGACTGAATTAAATTTCAGTTTTATCCCTGAACTTTCAATGTGTTTGTGTTTATGTGGCTTTTTGTTTTATTGTGATTTTGATTTTGTACTTTGTTTGTTTGTTTTTATTGATTTTTTGCTTTTTTCCCAACCAGTCTTTCTAGGCAGAAGCACAAACCTGTGAAGTAATGAAGATTGTTCAGGTGGTGTGACAGCACAAATGTCAAAAATACTCTTTGAGGCTTTCCAGGACTCCTGGAGAACTTAGGAGTTGTCAGGGGAAATTTACACCATGATGAGCTTACTTAGCAGTCTGGACAAACAGAATTTCTGTTTTGTGAGGCATTTTGCATTTCTGAAACTGTAGAAAAACTTAATAGTAAAAAAGGCTGTGAAACCTGTCACTAAATGGATTATGTCATTCAGCCAACCACCGGGAAGGTTGGACAGGTCCTTGGAGGATGTTTTGATTTTATCCAGAAGCTGTTGTCTGATGGAGAACATCCTTAGGGAAAATTTGTTTTCAATGAAAAAGATCTACTGGGACACATTACATTCTTGTATGGGTGGCACAGTAAGAGGAGGTTACAGGCTCTCCTGGGCTATTAACAGTGAAAGGCTCATCAGCCATGTGGAGGTAGCACAAGATGTGATGTCACCGTGTGTTGTTGCTTTTCTGTTATTCGTGGGATTTGTGGAAGCAGGCAGGGAAGTCAGGCAGACAGGCTCCAAGATGGCGAAGAAGAGAGATTTATTTACAAGAACTTCTTTTTATATACACTAATAAACTAGTAACCATTGGCCAAAGCGAATCCACCCCCTAAGACCATTGGTCACAGCTTGTACAACATCTAACACAAAACACAGAGATTAAGAAAGTACAAGAAGTACAGTTTATCTATATTCTCCATGAGAGAGAAAGGAAAATTCTAAAACAGTGCAACTACAACCGTGTTCTCTCGAGGTTCTGGCTCAAGGATTCAAGTGCTACAAGCACAAGCTGATTTCTTGTTTTTGATTTGTGATGATGCCAGCCGTCAGCAGCTGCAGGGTGCATGGAATTGGCAACTGCTGAGAGTGCCACTGAGGCAGCATTTCAGGTATTGCCTCTCTGCTTATTGTGCTGCCCTCCTGGAAAGCCCAAACGCCTCCGAGAGGAACAGGAGCAATACCAAATCCTCATGGGACACACATGCAATAACTCCTCTCTCACGAAGAAGGCTGTTCCCACTGCGTTCCTGTTGCTGCAGCAATTAGAAATAAGAAGTCTGACTTGTCAGGGGCTTGCCCAAACTCCCCCAGCTCTGCCTTCCCTATTTCTGTGGGATGGTCTGGCTCCAGATCTTGAACAGTGGAGCAGGAATATTTCAGTTTTGCCCACGTGTCTGAGCAGCCCTTGAGATGTCTATGTGGGGAGGCATCAGTGAACCTGCTCTCTTGGGTGCCTGACACTTTTCTCTTTTGATTGACATGCCTCTCTTGAAGCCAGCTTGAAAAGAGTTTGCACTTGAAGCAAGTGGAGCAAATTCTAATTTGTCTGGAATGGGCCCTCCTGTTAAATGTTAAACTGACCTTTTCAAGAGAAATTTACTTGATAGTTCTAAGTGAAACCCTGCTTTAAGCTAAACCTGTCACCACAACATGATTAAAATCACTTAAATGTACATCAATTGCACATATTATTAATGGAAATTGAAATCAGCCTAAATGGTAACCATAAATTTTAAAACGGGAGGAAGAGGATGGAGACAGAAAAACCCGTACATGATGTGAAGGTTAAGGTGCCTTATTCACCCAAAAATTAGATGAGCTGAACAGGGAACTTAATCTGAAGCCGTGAAAAATCACTGACTGCTTTTTTTGTGTACTTGCAGTGCTCCAATTCTCATCTATTGAAAAGGAGAATTCAGGGCATTTTTAGGAGGAATTAAATTATGAGGTTTCTGGCAGCCTGATAGGTAGTGAAGGCGTGTGTGTGTGTGTGTGTAGGTAGTGCTGAAAGGGGAATTCGGGGCATACCTGTGATCTGTGAGTGTCTGCTCCCCAGTTGAACTTCCCATTTGAAATCTTGAACCTGTTCTTGCCTCCTTCCCTTCAGCTCCCACCACCCAGAATGACAGCTCCAGCATTTGGCCGCTGTAACAACTGTTACTTAAAGTGTCTGTTCTAATTGGGCACTAATAAATCAAAACTGAATTGAAGACCTTCCACTTGCAGTCATTTATCAGTGACTTTCCATCACGCAGCAGGATAGGACTTGGCAACCATCTCCCATGGAAATGTCCAGGGACTTATGAAGGTCCTTTTTCAGGGTATTATCTTTATGTAGCTCTGTGACCTTTGTCATTCCAAGTGCAAATTCAAACCTTTTGTAATTAATAGCTCTTTTTCTACCAGCCTTGGCATTCACAGAGGTGAAATTAGCAGGGCTTTTTCCAGCTGTTTTGGGACATTGGGAGTTTATGTGGCTTTTGTGGTCAAGTGTGAAATTTGGTTGGCAAAGCTGAATTCTTTTCAGTATGTTGGAAGACACGCCTTTATTGAGGGCGTTGGTGGTGGCTGAGGATGACAGGTCTGTTATAAGAAGGTGGGAAGAATATTCAGATACTTGGCTGATTTCCTGTTGGTAGCATTATTTTAATGACTAGATTGTATAATTAATGTCTTTATACACCCACATCTTTGGAAAGACCTTCCTTCTCATTTTAATTCCAAATAAATTAAAAACAGATGGCTTGTGGGGAAAATAAGTCTTCTGGTCAATATCTTTTTTTTTTTTTTTAAGAGACTTGAATGTAAGTTTCGAGTAGCGCATGAATATGGCCCATTAGTAAGGATTTTAGTATCAGGGAATCTTTTAAAGGTGTTTCAATCTGCAGTCCGTATTTTCTCACAAACAGAAAATGTAGTTAAAATAAGATGATGTTGCAATGCAGGGCAAAATAGTAACCTGATCTTGTGCAAGATGTTTCTTCTGTGGAATTTGCAGCCAAGCTTTAACTTACTTTTATCCTTTAACTTACTTTTATCTTTTACCAGTAACATAAAAGCAAATCCCATTTTATCTGTAGCTGGTGCTGACTTAAAGATGACTTTCAAAATCAAAGAACCCGAAGAGCTGAGCTCATTTCTAGGCTGTCAGCCTGCAATTCCTCTATGCACAAATGCCAGTGTATCAGTTTGCTAATAGACTGTTTGAACACCTCACCTTGACCACAGCTTGCTCTGTTCTTAACAGACAGCACATGCTCCTGACCATTTTTTTTCTGCAGAGTGATTGGGAGCGTGCATTCTCCACAGGCCTGGAAAACAGTATTAATCTTCTGCTGTGTACTTTCATTTCATTTCCTGTAAAAATCCATCTTTTGCTACTGGAGTTGACCTAAGGTTAGATGTCAGAGGAACAAATTACTGTCACTTGCTCGATACCCCAAGAGTAGCTATAAATAGCAAGCTTTATAACCCCACTGATCCTTGAGATATATAGTGATAAATATGCTTCTACCAACCGAGATGAAAAAAATAAAGCTGCATAGCTCTGTGGGTGATGTATATTATTTGAAGCTGACACAAATGGTACAGCTGCATCACTCAAATTCCTTAAAAAAGAAAAAGATTAACACTCATTGTATTTGTCTGCTTTAAAGCATTAATTGGCAATTCTTGGGTACTGTAGTTCAGTAGCACAGCTTTTGCATCCAGCAACAACAAATTCTTTCTTAGACACTGTGGTGTGGTAAGAGTCGAGCTAAGGGCTTAGTGTGTTCACTGCTTGGACACAGAGAATTAATTGAAAACCTTTCCAGTGGAACAATTTTCTTCTGGGAAATGCAGTATTATTCAGATAAATCTTCTGCAATATTTTAAAAGTGAAATCTTGAGAGAAAATGCAGGAATAATCTGAAGCTGAACATGTGTTTTGTATTGGTTTTTTTTCCTTGTTTCATTGGAGCCTTTTTCCTGTAGGGTGACAGCCGGACTCTGTTATAAAATATTCAATTGAATGGTTAATGATAACTGTGGTACAAGTGAAATGAAACACTCTGAATTACTATTTTTTTAATTTAATCTCTTTCCCTCCTGTATTCTTAGTCCATCCAGATTTTGGGTATAATGATATTTTAAAGCAAGGCAAAAAAAGAATTGTTAGCATTGCCTAGGGGATGAGAATTGCATCTTCCAACTAACTTTAGTATGAATTAATGCATGAAGCACATTTTTAGCTGGTTTTAAAATGCTTCTGGTCCTTGAGAGTTACTCCATTATACCAACTAAGGGGCTCGGACAGTGATTTTGAAAATAATGTCTTGGGCTGTCTGGATCTTTTAAGCTTTCTAGCTGTTGATTTGCACTGGCAGGATAGAATGAAGATTGCATATTGTGTTGCAAATGCTTGGATGGTGCTGGCCAGAAAATCTTTTCTCTGGCTTTTGGCACATACCCTGTGGAAGACCTGCAATGCATTTATGACACAGAAAAACTGCTCCTTACTCTTAATTGGAGATGGGCTGAAGCAGCTTTCTGGATGTGTAATGTGGCTGTGGATGCTAAGGCAGCTCCGCTGAACTAGTGCATCAAACTTTCTAACTGAGCTCAGCCTGCTGGGAGGGTTTTTTTAGCAAAGCTGCAGTGGCCTCAGTGTTATGATGGGGTGGGAAGTGTAGGACATGTACAGTTGTCTCATCTCCCTGATTAATGGAAATGCTTCCTGTTGCGCTGCCCTCAAGCTACAAAATCCATTAACCACCCCTTGGGGTGCCTGAAATTTATTCTGGCCATTACCATCAATTAGAAAGTTAATAGCGTGATGATTGCTGGGCTCCAGTCCTAGCTATTTGCGTGATTTACACCAGACAGGGGTGAAAATGGGAAGAATCAACACTCAAGGAACCACTTTATGAGCAGGAATTTGGCATTAAGTGTGTGCTGATGTCAGTATGTCCCTGTAAACATATGGCAAGAAGAATCATTAGTCATTCTCAATCCTAATTTAAAAGGCAGCTTTTGATTTAAATATATGGAAGAACAACTTTAATATCCATCACAGCTAAGCTGAGATTTGTTTTGTTGATGACCGTAAGCCTTGAGTGAGGCTGAGCCTGTGGGAATGGCTGCATTCTGCGTTGCAGCATTGCAGAGTGTTCACTGCCCTGATGAAGGAAGGGCAGAGATTTGCATCCTGCCCTGCTTGGTGGTTCTTCCAGACTGGTGCTATTCCAGTTATATTCCACTGATCCCCCCAAATTTCCCTAAGGAAGCAAGGAAAAAGCCTGTTGCCAGTAAACTTTCACTCCTTATTTTGGGGTCTTTCACTGAAAATAATGTTGTGATGGCAAATGGAAAAGTATTGAAAACCAGTACTATGGGCTTGGGAACAGAGAAAATGCTTGGATCATACATACCATCTGATGAATGAGCATCAATAAATAACCTGTCAACATTTGGTATATATTTGGTATTGTACTTTTGGTATATATTAATTAGCTGCCAAAAACTGGTGGAGTTACTGGTCTTTCCCCCACGCATCCAGATGCTGTGGCACAAAATCACTCATAGAAAGAGCAGGAGAGATGGCACTAATGTTTCAGCCAGAGCCCCACTTGAGCCAGCCTCTGGAGCCTTTCCTTGAGAGGGTCAAGTGGAGGTCTTGCTTTGATGGCTTTTCCTTTGTTTCTCGCTACTGGCTTTCACCCAGCACTGGGTTGGGAAATAGCTAAAGGGGTTGTGATTGCCAACCTCCCTACGCCGCTCTGGACTTCTGCTGCTTCAGTCAGTGAGGGACTGCAGATCAGTCTCTGAGGCCACAGGGAGATGAGAAGCTGAAAGGGAGATTTGAGGGGTAAAGTTCTGGAAAGTCACCCTTTCTGCTGCAAAAGCAATGGGGAGGGAAGACCCGGTTCCTTCCCCTTCCTTTGCCCTCAGTGGCAAAGGCCAGTCTTGCTGGGAGTCTGTTAGCCAGCAAGACTGTAAGTCCACAGTTATTTTTCCACACCCCTGTGTCCTAGACATCCTATTTTGTTTCCCAGAGCTAATCATACAAGTGGTCGTTTACACAGCAGAGAGGGGTTCCAGAATGTAGCTATGACCCCCAAAATGGGGTCGCTGCAGCAAAACCCTGGCTTTTATAGTCCACTCCTGCAAAACAGTGCCTTGGAAACACTTCCAGAACAGAGTCCAGTCAAATCTCAATGCGTTGTGTTTCATAGCAAAACTTGGTAATGGTACACTTGAAATAAAAATCTTCATGTCTTGCATTCTGACAGCAAAGATCCTTCTGATTTCCTGGAAGCAGTTGCTTCCAAGCACGGGCAAATTGATCATTGAAGCTGTCCAGTTCCATATTTATGATGGTGGATCTCCATAGTAAATAGATTGGATTTACATGAGAGTGTGATCAGGATCTGATCTCTGATCAGCAGGCAGAGGAGCAGGGAATCTGAATGTGGATTTTACCGACTGCCAGAATCTTCTGTTCTTAGCCTGCTGACATGAGAAACCATTGTACTGTGCAGTTTAAAGGAGGTTTATTGATCAAACAAGATGGGACAGACATCTAAAATTAGAAAAGCAGTAAAAGGAAGGAGGGGAAAAGTGTATCATTCCCATCTAATCCAAATGTGATCTTTTTTCACACTAAAATATTTGATGTTGCTCTTTTCTTTGGGTATCCAACCTTTATGTCTCTGAAGCTTGAAGATAAAAAGCCCTTCTCCACAATACAGTGGAATGTTACTTCTGTTAAAAAAAGGCAGTGGCATCAGAAACTGGTATTTAAAACATCGTTTAATGGCATCTTACAAGCATAGAATGTCTCTAAATTTTTTCATGTGAAAGTTTAATTAAAATTATGCTGTTCCATGGCTAGTTTGGTAAGATAAGAGGATCTGAAGAGGAATTATGCAACGGAATACACGTGTTGCCAGAGCCAAAACAGATGCATCCATATTGGTGTTTTAGCTTTACCCCATTATATTTTTGATTCTGTACTATTGATTATGTGTGCCACAGACTATTTCCTCCCTAGGTTTTATTTCCCAGTGAATTTACCAGGTGTCTCCAAGAAGAAGCTGGGTGAGCAACATGGCCTGGTTTGTTCTAAGGGCTGTTGCCCATGGCTGTTACAGGTTTGATTGATCTCTGCTTTAGCAGAATAGATACGAACCAGTCTTCAGCAGTTCAGAGGCACAAGGTTTGTACCACAGCAAGGGCAGTATATATTAATTCAGGTAGTTCATTCTGATCTCAGGACAAGGGTACTTAAGCCTGGTCAGCACAATTTCTCCAAGCTTTCAGTTGATAAAAATGCACTTACAAGACTTAGAGCCTCATGCTTGGGCAGTTGCAGAGCCTTTATGCCAACTTTCAGTCCTGCCAGCCTGGTGGTGTGGTTTCACCCCAGCTGGCAACAAGGCACCACACAGCTGCTCAGTCAGTCACTCTCCACTCCTGAAGGATAGGGAGGAGAACCAGAAGAAAAAACCAAAAACTCGTCTGTTGAGACAAGAACAGTTATTGAAACAAAGTAAAATATAGTAATTAAAGGGGGGAGGGGAGAGAGAGAGAGGTAAACCCCAAGAAGAACAAGTGATGCACAATGCAATTTATCACCGCCTGGTAACAGACACCAAACTGTGTGAATTTGCTCGTCTTTCTTGTCCAACTGGGAGCGCTTGCATGTTCATCATAACCACCCATTTCCTTCAGCTTCCGTCTGACACAGATAAAAGTAAGAAATAACCTCACCCTGACTGCATGATTTTTCTTTCATCCTGTCTTGTCTCCTGTTGGAATATTCTGACTTTCACCACCACATGACTGCTGAAGCAGTTGACCAAATTCTTTTGACAGAGGAGCAGGTATTCCCTGCTTCTGTAGGTTGGTAACCTGAGATACCAACTCTGCACTGAAACAGCATGGAAGGCAAGTTAGGCGTTTTTTTTTTTCTTCAACCGTTATTTGAAGGAGAAACAAACAGCTCATCTGTGTCACCTACAGATGATATCTCATGGCCTTCTCACTCCCCTATTTTATTTCTTTCTGGATTGGGTAGTATTTTGTAAAATTATCCCATGCAATATGTAAACTGGGGATTGGATGATAAAATATGAGCTGCTTTTCCTGCTTGCCACATCTTTAAATTATTTATAGCAATAATCAGCTGAACTATATTAAGCCAAAAATTACAAGAAATTGGAGTGCGTAGGTTTCTGTTCATTTAAATTACTCCAAATAAAAGTTGATTGAAAGTGAAAAGAAGAAAATTGAATTACTTTAACTGATTATGCAGAGAAATGTCAATTTAATAGTTTCCTATTGTTTCTTTGTAATATTTTTACTCCTTCTTCAAGTCTTTTTGATAGCTTCTGCACATGGGAAACTATTTTGTGATGAGAAAATTCTTCCCACAAGGGAAAAAAATACACATTTCATTAAACTCATGGAAATTTATTACTTAATTTTTAGTAAAATCTCTTGTCACAAGTCAAACTGGAAGCAAAATATTTTCAAAATGGAGGTTTAAATCTGTTTTTAAATTTCTGTTTAAACTGTTTTTAGTTTTGTATTTCATCCTGTTGCCATTGATAGCAAAACTTTTTCCAGTCCTTATTTACACGTACACAAAACCCCAGAAAATTTAAAACTGTCAGGATGGAGTGGGAAGATGGTAGAGCCTGAGGAGACTTGAATTTGGCTCTGTCACAGATTTCCTTCAAATGTAGGATTAGTTATTTAGTCTTTCCCTCTATTTCCCCACCTAGACAGTGGGAACAGTACTATTTACCACCCTGCCAAGAGCCTCATGAGAAAAAAGTAATCCGAAATGTGTTTTGGGAGTGAGACATGTGGGTCCCTTGAGTTTTGAAATATATTATTTTTCTTTACCCTGGAGGTGTCTATAAATTTAATTTCAACCTGCCTGGATAAATTTGAAATGTTTTAATGTTGTGACATGTGCGGTGCTGTTACAGATATTTAAAGAAATGCTGACCAACTATTTGTCATGTCACTGCTGTCAGACCACTTAACACTGCCCTCTTGAACCAAACTCTTATGATAGTCCTGTGAAATCTTTTCTACATGGAAATTCTGTCCAAGGACACAGAACTCACTATGTTTTACATCTTGCAATTGCTCTTCCAGGTGGAATTGTAAAACTCCATTCAAAATGTGTCAGTCTCCGTGAGCTAAGCAAACAGATCCCATTAGAAATGTGAAAAGCCTTGGGGAATTATTTATACAACTAATTAGAACGACAGACAGTGGTGAGAAGTGTTCAGGTGAAGCAAGGTGATTTGCAAAGTAAGAGTAACTTTCTATGAAAATAAAGAATGGGATGAAAAAAATAAAAAGTTTCACCTGAGAGAGAAATGAAGATCGGGCATTGTTACCAGGGCTTTACGTGAAGGAGTTAAATCAAAAGGGGAATTAGACCAGAAGTGATATCTATCAATGCCTTGTGAAAGGCTTAACAGGAGGAACACGTGAACATAAATGGCTAGCTGTTGAGGAAGACTTTGACATTACTAGCTTTTGTGAAACATGGTGGTATGGCAGAAATCAATGGGGAACTTTACTACCTGGCTATGAAACCAAAGTAAAGAGTTTCAATTTAAGGGATGGAGAAATAGCACCTCAACCTCGAAGTCTCCCCAGAAAAAAATAGCTCAAAAGTCAACAACTCTACGGCAGAGTTTACAAGCAGGCTTAAAACATCACATACAGGAATACAAATTTGCGCCAGAGTTACTGACTCCTGTATTTTTCGTATTCAGACATTTTTAATATCTTAATTATCCCTTTATTCAAAAACTTGTTTGTTTGAAAGCCTTTTGTAAGTGCAGCCTGTGGCTGCACAGTTCTGCCTCCTGCCATCTGAATGGCTTCTTTCCAAAAATTTGCTCTTGTAGAGATTGACACGACAGCAACTGGCAAATCTCGTGCTCACCTGGCCATTCCCTTTGGAGGCAAACCAGGTGGCAAACTCAGTTATGTGGGAGGTTGGAACACAAGATCTAATAGTCATTGCTTCACGTAAAATTGCCTGGCTTGTGCCGGGGGTAAATTCATGAGCAGAGGGAGAAAAAGGCCAGAGCCCATCTCTTCACACTGCTCCTGGTCAGGACAGGCTGCCCTGCCCTGCTGCTCACTGACCACATTTCAGGTGCTTCTGCTCCTGCCTCCCAGGGCCAGCTACCCCTTGGACCATGGTTGGAGCAGCAAATTAAACTGTGCAGGAAAGAGGGGGATAACGACATGAAATGCAGTGTTCTCATGGTGGGCTTGGGGGAAGCAGTCAAGTTAATATGTCAAAACCAGGCATGACTGATGGGAAAAGAAAAAAAGTAAGTGGTGCCAATTAAAGTGATTGCTTCTTAATGATGTGTGTTATAACAAGTAACTTAATCTGTTAACATGGAAAGAAAGCTGTACTCTAATAAGCCAGAGACATGAGATAGCTTAAAGTCTGCAAGTAATGTTTTTCTTTTTTTCTCATGGAGTGTTCTGGAAAGATCTTGGTGCAAAAAAACCCAAACCCTCTTGACCGAATGATCAACTGTTTGATTCTTCAAGTCTTCAGCATCTTACGTGAAATAACTACAGGCAACCTTAAATTTGTAAGAAAGGAGAAAACAGCAACCTGGAGAGGGAATTTATTTAATCTATGTGTTCAAACCGATAGTATTCTGAATGTCAGTCTCTGCTTCTTGAGGAAGAAGAAAATTTCCATAGGGTTCATGTTGCTGGTTGATTCAGAATGCCTATTATAATTGTGAAATATTGGTAGGAATGGATTGAGATATATTCATGACAGTAGGTGGACTAATGGAATTCAGTAACTTTATTTAAAATGTGCAGGAGTTTATTATAATACTTTAATAGAAATGTCATTTACCCTGACGGGAGGAGAGGGAAAAGCCCTGTCAATGAATAATAATGAAGTTATTTAAATGTCAGCTTTCTTGCAAATAGTTTGCAAAATAGAAATTATTCTGCATGTTTCTAGTTTTTGTTTAATTTATTACTCAGAAAGTCAGAGTTTCAATCCCACAATTTTTGTACTTTTTTATACTATGAAATGAGCTAGCAATCATGAAAATGTTTATCTTCTTGCATTGTCTTCTGCTTTACTGAAAAAATAGGGAGTGAGATTTTAAACAGCTACTGGTAAAATTTGGGATGTAATGATAGCAATTACGATTAATATGGTGGGGCTTGTGTGAAGTTCAGAATTGAGTCTAAATATTTTTATTTTCTGAATATTAGTCTTCTACTGTCACCTGCATTTCAGGGACATCCACAAGGTAACACTCGTGTCCCCCTTCTCTCCCCAAACAATTTGAGAAACCATCACAACACATGTGTCTACACAAGAGACAATAAATTGGACCTTACTGTTCGCTCACATATAATTATTTCATTGGATGCAGCTATTTAGAAGGCAGAGTTTAATTTTTGTGTTTTCACCTCTACAGGTCCTGGGTTTAGTCCTTTCTGATGATTTATCCAGGCATTTTCTTGCTCCATTCATGTTATACAGATGGACTAAAACCAATTTCTTTCTGCAGAACTTCAGAGTTGCAGCCTTCCACACAAACTGTGGAGATGTTGGTTGCTACATATCCTTTCCCCTTCAGATAACTGGGACTGAATTTGTTGATCCTACACTGTCATTGGTGCCTACACCCTGCTGAGACACATCTGTCTTTTGCAGCACTTCCAGGTTAGGCGGGCTTCCTGGGCCATCCAAAGGCTGATGTGTTTTCATGGCTTAGGAGCCTCATGCTGCTTTATAACACCCATTTAATAAGACAAAGAGCTCGTTATCTAGGCTGCTAATCAGTGCCTGCTTGTATACATATATGTATAATAGCCATAAAATGAATGCAGGTTGGTGATAACCCCTGGGTTAGATCTCAACAGAGACTTCACATATATGCAGTGTTTCCTTTGATATAATTCTTTTTTTCCACTGCTGTGCAAATGTATATATTACCATTTCTTTGTGTTAAAACACTTATGGTTGCTATCTGCTGTTGTACATATACCATTTGCCTCCCCGTTAAAATTACAGGTAATTGTAAAGTGGTACAAAAAAACCAAGCTGGTGACTGGGAAGGTAGAAGGACTGGCTATTGTCAGTTTAGAACACGATAGTGAGAGTACAATCTAATAGTAGCTCCTTCGATTGCTTGTGAATTTGTTCATCTGAAAAAAAATGATGTTTTTCTAAGCTTTTAAGTCTTTCGGTTTCTTTTATAGATGTTGACAGAAGCACACGCTTCCATCTGCATAGAGTGTTACCTGTAAATAAAGCTATGAATGCAAAACAATTGCCTAGAGATTTGAAGCAAGAAGTGGCTGGCAATTCTGAGATTACCATTTGCAATAGGCTGTTGACATAAGTTTGCCTGTGTTGTGGCAGGGGTACTGGCTGCCTTTCTTGAACAATTTCAAAGCAAGTTTTATGTCTCAGATTTTCTTTGCTTCTTTCCCCTTTTGAAAGATCCCACTTTGAATTCACTGTCACTGGTATGTGAAAAAGCTGCATTATTTCATTAATGTATTTTTCCTAACTCAGCAGGTCAGATTCAGTACTTACAGTCTTTGTCAGCTCAAACTTCACAAAGGGTGGGTTTAGGGATTTAGGCAGAGAGCAGCAGAAATACTCATTTCTGAGAAGAGTGGGTGGTGGGGTGGGGCAAGGTGAGAAAGTGTGTGTGTGTATATATATATATACATGTATACATATATATATACACATGTATATCTATATAGATATACATGTATATATAGATATACATGTATATATATACACACATATATATGTGTGTATATGTGTGTGTATATATATGTATATATGTATATATATATGTGTGTGTGTGTGTGTGTATATATATATATATACATACAGTCCATGACAAGGCTGTATTCAGCATCCTGCTGTGGATCCCCTCACCCAGATGCTGGAGCATCTCTGAAATATTTGGTAACAGAAACAACCATAACAGTATCCTACTCCTCAGTCCACTCAGGAAATAGCTCAGTTAGCTTATATGTGCTCCTGAGAGAGATGACCTTATAAAGGGAAAGATCAGTCAGCAGCTGAGAATTTGACATTAATGTTCTAAACACCAAAGGTCATATATGCACACAGGAGGGCGTGTGTTTATCGGAGAAAAGGAGAAATCTATGGACATAAATCATAGGCCAATTGTTATATGAGCAGGCAGATATGTGCAAAGGCTTCTATAAAGTTCCTAACTAGAAAGACTCAACTTTAATGCAGATTCACGTTTTAGTGCGATTCATCTTTCATGGATAAAACCCTAAGCTGCTGCTTTCTTGTTTTATTCATGTACTGATTGTAAAATCTGAAGTCCCAGAAGCTGTGATATGAATATAGGTATGGTACTTGATTCAGAAATGGAACACCCTCCATACTCCACCAAAAAAAAAAAAAAAAGAGTAAGCATTAAAAGTCTTAAATGCCTTTGTGAATTTAGCCACTGTGCCCTCATAGGAGAGCACCTGCAAATAATGGGTGCCAAGATTTTACTTTAGAATGTCTGGTTTTGGAGTGCTTAGCAGAAGGGAAAATTCATGTTACTGCTTGTTAGTGAAGTTCTAAATGGACCCATTTGTACATGTTACAGATGAGATACAGGAATATGCTATGCTTTTGAATGCCTGTTACCCAGATACGTGTCCCTTTCTGCAATTTATGGACACCAACTGCACTGGTTTGGGCTGATTATCTAAATCCCTGGGATACTGGGACAGAATTCAGGCAAGCATGAGCTGCACAATGAACAAAACCTCTGCTGATGATTGATCTTGGTTCCAGTCACATGTTAAGAGTAACTCCTACAGGAATACTGGACAATCTCGTTTGTTCACCTCTTTTGTTCATCCCCAATACTTGTTGTTGATGTTTTTATGGGCATTCCTTATTTCAGAAATATTTTCTTTTTTGAAAGGGGGCTTTTAAAGCAAGAATAGAGCACATCTGTGTGCTAGTCAGTGTCAGAGAAGCTACTTTGGAATACACTGAGATAAGCCATTTTAACAAAATTAGTCTGGGCTTGGAATATATGATGAATTGATAACCTTAGTCTCTTGCTGTCTGCTATTTGGCATTTCTGACAGTCATTATCATCTTCTATATGCAGAATATAGCATTTCTTATTGTACATGTTTAAGATGCTTTGGGAAGATGCTGGTTTAATTTCTCCTAATCTAATTTAAATGCAAATTATAAACACTCACATGATGCTGTGTGTATATAATTAAGTATCATTATATACTACATGAATCATTGAAAAAGCTCTAGAGAGCCATTCTGCTATTTAAAGCATGACTTATATTGAAAAGCTGCCAAGTGACTTGTGGTTTTGTGATTAAGTGTTTGTACTTATAAGAATCTCTCTTGAATTGTAGGTCAACAGATTATGGGACAACATATGAGAAACTGAATGATAAAGTTGGTTTGAAGACTATTTTGAGCTACTTATATGTTTGCCCAACAAACAAACGTAAGGTACGTGACGTTGTGCTTGGCTCATTTTGGCTTTATGATGCTATTTCTGTCTTGGAGATCTCTTCCAATTTCCTCAATATCTGTTACTGTTTAAATGGCAGGAATCTCTCTGTTGCTCTTGCCTTGAAAAAATGTGTAGCTTTATCAAAATATAAACCAGATTGTAGCACCTATACTATGTACCAGTAATACTTGAGGGAGGGATGGCTATTCAATGGATAGGTGTCACAGGTACTGTGCATGTAATGTTTGCTTACCTTCTGGATGGTGATGATTTTGTTGTCTGAAAGGGAGAGGGAGAGTCGTTAAAATGGCAGAAATGCATCTACAGTGACCAGATTATATGTAACATTATTTGTCTTTTAAGTGCTCCCAATAGTGAACTGAACAGGATTTGACAAATTCCTGCAGAGAAAATGCCTTCAAAGCCCAGAAGGTTTTAATCATCCAGACACCCTACTGACTAACAATTTACTATGAATTTATAATGCTGACATATTCATGAAAGGAATCTGGATGCCATATTTGAGATACATTTTTGACAAAATTTTTCATTTTCTACTCCTTGTTTTTTAGTCCTTGTGCATAGTTTGAGTTGCTACAGGCAAAACTGAACTCCATTGACAGAAAATGTAAGTAAAGACTCACCTCTAAAGGAGGCTGGGTATCTTTGGGCAGCTGAGGTCACTGCAATGCTGTTCTCACTATAGTGAAACAATTATATGTTCTTTAAGACAAACTGTGAAAGGAAGAGGGAGCTGTCCTAACCAGACAGGACAATGCTTAGCAGATTAAATTGCAATTAAATGGCCCCAAATTGGTGGAGAGATGTCATCTTATTGCAGCTGACCATTAGGAAGATGTGAAGCTTTTCTCTAGGAGCTGAAGAATGAAATTATCAGATCATGTGAATGTCCTTCAGTAATCTTGTTAAGCCAGCTGAAGTGCAGGCTGGCTCTGAAAAGCCTTCATCACCTCTGGCTGCCCCCTGCACTTTCCCACTCCCTGCCTTTCTCTGCCACTCTTGTTTGTGTAGCCATCTGGTGAGCTGGATCCAGGACTGACCTGCCTGAGAACTAATCCCTTTCCAGCTAAAAAACTAAGTAGATGAAAGGAAAAAGCTTCCAGGCAGAAGTGTGGAACTATCTTTTCTGGCAGAAGACTGCTGTAAAGTTGGCCTGTAGTCAATATGGGACAGTGCCAGAGGAAAGCTGCAACACCTGGGATGAGAGGACCTATGTAATGGTCCAAGATTGAATTTTTCAAAGTTTGTTTCAGCAGGAGCAGAGTTAGGCTTGCAGGGAGAGCATTTGGAGGCCCAGCTTATACTGTTTCTGTAGAACATCAGGCCATTCCTTCAATAAACATTTAACTTTAGACACCCAAATAGTTCCCCGAGGCTAAGAAGGCACAGGGAAGAAAGTGTAGAGCTATGTTATGTTTCCACACTAAGAATACTCTACAGTGAAAGCAAAACTACTAAAACTTGAGGTCTTTATTGTACCTGCTGTGGAATGAAAAGCTGAAGGAAACATTTAAAAATTTTGCCACCAAGCAAAAGTCTATGGATCCTGAGACCTGATCCCCTCTCCTCCCCTGAAATTCTGGTAACACTTTGAGAAACTCTGGTCGCTTTGAAAGTTGCATCTTGTTTCACTAATGTGGGCTATGTGGATAGCTGCAAAAATACTTTTAAAGTGTAGAACTCAACTACTCTAAACTCCATGAATTTTATGACACTCATGCTTTTCATGAGAAGGGTTTATACACTGCTGCAGTTAGTGCTGGGCAAATGATAAGTGTGTTTTCCCTAAATATTAATTATATGTGGTGATTTCTCTGACCTCACCCATAGCCTTTGATGTCCTTTGTTCCGCAAGGCCTTCCTTAGCAGAGAGAAAAGGCTTCTTCAGTAGTGGAAAAGAAATGGTGCATTTTTCATCTTGAAGTTATTGGATGAGAGACCTTGCTACAGCAGTGATCCATAAGGAGGGTCAGCGTGTACTTAACTTATTGGAGCTGCCTTGTTTTGGAAAAAAAAGGAAAATTCTTTCAGCACATATTTAACTTTTAGGAATAGTTCCATTGAAACAGAAGGTAAATTTTGAACATAGCTGACTCAGGACTGATTGCTTCTAATGATAAAAAACAAGTGTACCATATATGTAAGTCTTATCCTTAGCAAAGCAGAGCAGTTAGAACAGTGAACGGTAGAATGCATGTAATTGGATTTATCAAAATAATTAATAGATTTGTTCATGAATTTCTGATTATTTTCACATTCTGGAAAAGAAAAAACAACAACATGTGTTGAACAAATTGTTTGTTGTAATTTATTTGCTCTTCTCCATCTAGAAAAAAAATGTGTCTATAAATACCCGGTATTTGCAGAGCTTCTCACAGTCCATGAATGCCAATTTATTTCTAAAAGCTTTTGACTTCCAATTCTTGTCTCTTTATTGAACAAAATTAAATCCTTTAACCAGACATTGCAGGCAATGTCATATTGCAAAAGGGTGTTTGGAAACAAAAATTATAACAAAGTCAACCATTATTTACAGTTTAAACTGATGACCTATTGCTATTGCTTGGTATTTGTCTGAATTACAATATTTTCTGAAGGAAATGACAGAAAGTGGTGACTAACATAGTGATGTATAAGGCCTGGCAAAGAGAAGCGGAAACATTTTTTTTT